>VXBL01009699.1:129987-204700 GCA_013400195.1 Aramus guarauna
GCGGGGGGGGGGGGGGGGGAGGGGGAGGTGTGGAATTACAGGGCATGTGAAGACAATCAACCATTATTATTTTTTAACCTTAGCCTGATATGAACTTCCAGACTCCAAAGCAAGTGCAGATTCCTTGCAGGAATTATTCTGCTTTTGTAAGTGGCATCCTACTCTAAAAGAATTACAACTGCTATTTGCCAGGGCTGCTGCAATACGGTGTTGTACGAAGTCCATCTAAGACCTACAGTTGCAGGTATACTTGTGAGGTGGAGGAAGCAAATGGGATCTTATACTCCTGTCTCAGTCCATGGTCTCTTGAACACTTCTCCTTCCAGCTCCACCAGTTTTTCTCTTGAAAAAAACCTAACACGGCAACTTTATTTTTAATTAACTTTTTGTTACTTAGGGCTGACTACCCATGGAGCCATCTTCTCCCAGTTTGGCTCTGTTCAATAGCTCCAGATAACTAGGCAGTGAAGTTCTTGACTCAGCATTGCTCAGAATGTTTTTATGGTCTTGAAACCTTAATAACTGGTCACCTTCCTAATGGAAAAGATACTTGCATTGCAGAAAACACCTTCACAAAGGCAACCTCTCTGGTATAATCAGTAGGGAAGTCAAGAAATGAACAGTCATGGAAGATGAACCATTTTATCCTACTGCTATGTCTTCTAAAGTGATGGCCATGAAAGGAACAGTAAAGAAATCTGTGGGTGCTACCTGTTATCCATAGGTATGTCCATGGTTTGATAGGCTTCTCTGGCAATTATGGTATTTCTGCATATTCATATTAGTACGAACCTTCCATGGTGAAAGGTTTTATTTTTTAAAGCGGCATATAAACATAAAATATGCTAATTATACCTCATTCCACTAAAGGGAGGTGAGAAAATATCTATCACTTCTTATTTTCCTGAAGAAGTCAGTGCAGCAGAAAGACTAAATAATTTGTTAAAGGTGGTCCTGAATCATAGAATCATAGAATCATAGAATCATCTAGGTTGGAAAAGACCTTTAAGATCATCAAGTCCAACCACTAACCTAACCTTGCCATCCCACCACTAAACCATGTCCTCAAGTACCTCATCTATCCTTCTTTTAAATACCTCCAGGGACGGGGACTCAACCACCTCCCTGGGCAGCCCATTCCAGAGCCTGACAACCCTTTCTGTGAAGAAATTTTTCCTAATGTCTAACCTAAACCTGCCCTGGCACAACTTCAGACCATTCCCCCTGGTCCTATCGCTTGTTACCAGGGAGAAGAGGTCGACCCCCACCTCACTACAACCTCCTTTCAGGTAGTTGTAGAGGGCGATAAGGTCTCCCCTCAGCCTCCTCTTCTCCAGGCTAAACAACCCCAGTTCCCTCAGACGCTCCTCGTAAAACTTGTGCTCCAGACCCCTCACCAGCTTTGTTGCTCTCCTCTGGACATGTTCCAGCAGCGCAACATCCTTCCTGTAGTGAGGGGCCCAAAATTGAACACAGTATTCGAGGTGCGGCCTCACCAGCGCCGAGTACAGGGGCACAATGACTTCCCTACTCCTGCTGGCCACACTATTCCTGATACAAGCCAGGATGCCATTGGCCTTCTTGGCCACCTGGGCACACTGCTGGCTCATATTCAGCCGGCTGTCAACCAGTACTCCCAGGTCTTTCTATGCCATGGAGAAAAATCAGTGTTGGAGGCAATCAGGTCCACCTGCTCTCGTGGCAGTAACACATAGCTGGTTACCTTTGGGTAATGCATCTGAGTTCTATACTGAGCCCTCGGACCACACGGGTATGTTGACCTTATCATCCCTGTTCAGGTGAGGAATGACAGGCTAACCATGGAAAGTAATTGAAATTAAATTCTGAGATTGCCTCTCTGGATTGCGCTATTAAAAAGTAATTTGTTGCTATAAGTAAGTTACTTCCAAAATAAACCAGCGAGGTCAAATTTTGTGGCTCATGTTTATTATGCAGCTGGTAGGTCGAGTATTAGCTGCAGGGTACGCTGGCACCTCGGAGAGATGGACACAATGCTCCTTCCATGAAGGCTCTGTTTGCGAGTTAAGGGTTTGATCCTGGCAGCCTTGCAGATGCCAACAGGTGACTCACATGAGTAGAATTTCAAGGACAGAGCCCACAGACATTCACAAAATTCATCAGTTGCACTGAAGGGGGAGAAAGTTGAAGAGCTCAGTGGGCAGAAGCAAAGAGCAGCAGGTCTGGAGCCCAGGGAGCTGGTATTTCAAATGATTGTTGTTGTCACTCAAGAGGTACAGAGCTGGAGTGGCCAGCGAGGGGAAAAAGCAGTTGAAACTTAGCCAAATGCTGTGTGTTAAGGAAGGACTTGAAAGAGGACTGAGGAGATTGGGCAGACTGAGTGCTGCAGGAACTGGGGACAAAATGAAGGGAGGTGTACATGTGGCAGAGGCTGGGAATAGAGAAGCAGAAGAGGAATGGTTGCAGGTGTGAAGTTCTGGATGTATCAGATCTAGATAAAATCAGTCTATTTTTTTTTTTTTTAATTGAAATTCATCAGTTTGTCACGTCTTTCTACTGTCCTCATCCCTCACTCCTTTTTCATTGTGGGTAACACTGGACTGTAAAGCACTAGCAAATCTGAGCTGTCATGGCCTGAAGATAGTTCCTAAGAACTCCACCATCCTTCCTTTTCTCCATGCAATCTGTCTTACTTCCAGTGGGCTTCTAGCTCAGGATCTCCTCTGCTTTTAGCTATACATTTTTTTCACAGAAACAGAGGAAGGATCCCAGAGGCATGAAGCAGCCCATCACAGCAGCTGGAAGGAGATCTTGGCTATGGGTGGCTGGAAGAACTCTTCAGCAACAAAATGTTACTGGCATCAGTGAGCACCACACAAGGAGTGCTGCTCACGTTCTGAGTCCAGGTGCACACCATAACTGCATCCTGCTTCCATGTTGCAAGAAGATCTGGGCAAGCACCGTCATCCCCATGTCCAGTATTGGCAGATGTGGATCAGAGCTATGTCTAACTGCAGGGTGACCCCTGCATCTGTGAAGTATCTTGTGCAGTGTAGCATCCTGAAGAGCGGTTGTTTAGCACTTAGAGTAGCATTCACCTGATTGAATGCTACTATTTCACAGCTGAGCTTCTCACCCTTGACTTCCTTAATATTCAGTGGAGAGGAATAAGCACTGTGGTGGCTTGATTTCATCTCATCCTACAGTCGATATTTAAAAGTAAGCCAAAGAATCTTATCCTACAGGTATGTATTGACTACAGACTGTACATACTGATGCATTAAAACCCACTTTGCACACTGTAGTGCATTGGCCTCACTTTTGTGTTGGTCACACCTTCTCTGAATTTAGCAATATGGTCAGCCAGTTCCTTTGTGAAGTCCTCTCCACTTCCATGTGGAGACGAAGGGCATGCTTCATGGTCCATTCACGTGGAAAGTTCATGTTCAGTGTGACCCATAACTAACAACTTTTAGAAGAATAAGGAAACACCTCCTAAAATTCTGCACAGTTTAATGGCTACACCTGCCTCTTGTACTGCTTTCTTTCTCCTCAGCTGTATTTCAGGATCGTGTATCATAGAATCAGCTGCTAGTCTCTGCCATTTAAACCTCTGCTCTTCTTTGCCACAAAGAATAGCTAAGCAGCGCGAGGCAAAGACCTCAGCACAAGCACGTGCACTGTAATTTGCGAATGAATAAAGACCACAAACCCCCAAGCCCCATATCCCATTATCTTTCTAATGGAAATGCACGAAGAGTTTAACCTGCAGTAAAGAATAATACAATATTTCTATAGAGAAAACAGATTTTGATTAATTTTTTTTTACCCTCGAGTCCAACTGCTGCATGTAAGACCAAAGATATTCTATATTGGCTCCAAAAGGGTGGACGTGAAGAAATGTGGATATGATACCTGTATTAAAAACAAATGCACACAAAGTATTGAAATTACTTCAGACAATATATCATTAAAATAAACAAGATAATTCTGAATAGTCTGTTCTTGCAGGTTTTTCAGTATGAATTATGATTCTTATTTTTCTTACACAACCCAATAAACATAACAAAATGGCACATTTTTAATACAGTCATAATAACATGGTAAACACAATAGCTCATCTTCAGGAATGACAGCAGTTAGCAAGTAAGTGACCAAGATAATATACTGATGAATAAAGGAATTTCTAAACAAAGACTTGCTGGAAGCATTTCAGCTACCAATTTTATGCTTGATTTACCAATATAAAATTGTGGATATTGTAATGGTAAAATTATTGCTTTTTTCCCCTTCACTGGATGCTCTGTTGTGAAAACGTTTCATATAATTGTGTCAGAAACCTCACTCCCTCAAATTTTTCTAGTAATTACGCTGATGCTGGTTATGAAAAGTGTTTAATCCATATTACCCCTAACTGCTGCTGAAGAAAACACAAATCCTTTATGACATATTTACTTATTTCCTTTCTCTTAAAAGACAGCCAGTTCTGTCTGTCTTCATTGGTTTTTACAGGTTTGTTGTAAAAGGTACGGGAATAAAAGTGGCTTAGGAGGAGTCAGGATCTAAGTCTAGAGATTTTTTTCTGCAGTGAAAATCAAGTGACAGCATAACAATGATGACCGGAGAAAACAAGATTTGGGGCATCGGAATTGCTATTAAAAGCACTATCCAATTTCTCCTCTTCTAAACAAACAGTGAAAATACAAAATGGCATGTGTGTTACTTACTGTTTGGGGAGAGTTGAACTGTAAGAATCACAGCAAATATTTTCAACTCTGTTTGGATGGGTTCCTTAGCTGAACCACCCTAGGGGAAGTTCCTTATATTTAAAGCATAAACACCAGGATTAAAAATGCTTACAAATTACAAAAATGGGTCACTGTATCTTGTGTACTGCAGGCCATATCGCTTTCTTGATGCTGAATGAATTAGGATAATCTTGGATTTCGTTTTTCCCCAAATACTAGCCATGGTTGAAAATGATAAGTAACATTTAACTCATTTCAGACTGGCTTTGCCAAGAACACCTTCTTTTCCTCCATTTTTCCAATGGCATTTACAAACTTGTAATTCTGCAATGGGAGGGGCGTGTATTTAATTTTACACTATGGCGAGTCCTAGCAGCAGTTGCCTTATTTGTGCTGTGTGTGACCATACGCACACACGCAAGAGCTGTCGAAGCAAAAGCCAAGACCATCACACTTGGATGGGTTGACTAGAAATCCAATTTGTATTCAAATCACATTTTAACAGTGGCATTGCATTTGTTAAGTGTGTTCCCAAGGCTTTTCAGTTCAGGATGTTCAAAGCTGACTCTTTCATATAATGTAAATAAAAAGTCACTTGAAAATATTTTGTAGTTATTGACTGGAGTACCATGATAACTTTGTAGTAATTTTGTTTTCATTTTGTGCTCTTCTCCTCTAAGACAATATTGACTTTTGTAAAATCTAGACAAACTTAGTGAGTGGATGCAGGCAAGGCCCATTTTTCCCTTGCCATGCCTGAACATGCCAAAGAAGAGGTAACGTGAAATCCATCTTGAGCAATCTTTTGCCTTTGACCTGTAACGAGCCAGCTGTGGGGGTATTAGGACCAGTAATATCTGGACTGAGATTACATCATTTATCTGAGCGTGCCACTGGACAGCTGGTGGGCGAGACCCACTTTGGGACACTGCCACCACGTGTTACAGTCAAATAATGAGTGACCTAGAAAAAGAAGTTCTTTATTTTGTTCTTAAGATCCCATCCTTGCTCCCCTTCTCACAGAAGTTATCTCTGAACAGATCAAATACCATCCATTGCAATTAAAAGTTCATTATAACAAGCAAAATTAAACCAATTTATGCATTTATGTACATCCCACTGTTCCACATCTCACCAGTCACAGGAAGTTTGTGTACTAAGCCTTTTAAACATTTAAATACGTTCTTCACTTTTAAATGACCTTTTAGGTCCGAACTGTCTGTATCCATGCCCCGGTAATAAACCAGCAACTTTCCTGGTACTTAGTGAATGCAAACGAGCTGCATTTAAACCAATGAAGGTAGCTTTGGAACTATCACCTACCGGGATGCTGTTGATTTTGTGGAAAGACTAAACCAAAGAAATGAAACCTGGTCTTTCAGGTCATCATTCTGGTGACCGGCAACCACGCCATAGGGAACACTTTGGACTGTGTCCCTTTAGGCTCCTCGAAAATCCGCCCCACTGAAACCAAATGCAAAACATGCACGGATATAAATGGGGCACGTTCCCTTCAAGAGTAGTGTGGGTACAGCCAGCATTCCTGTGTGGTACCAGTGAGCTGGCCCACTGCCTGTAAACTTTAGCTTTTAGGCACTCTTAAAGAGTTTATTTTAAAGATTTTATTCTAGGTAAAGGAGATGACAGTCCTTGTGGTATTCTTTATACATATTCATATTGCTAATTCCCTCACCTAATCTCAAAAGCATAAATCTGGCTTGCTTAATACATCCAGTATATGTGGGTTTTGCTTGGTAGTTTGCTAATGTTATTTCCATCCCCTTCTCCTTCACCATTTTGTGTAATAATCAGATAACAAATTACACGATTCTAGCCTGCTAAATCTCGACGTAAATAAAGTCTTCATACATTTATGCTGCAAGTCTAAATGCAGATCCTGTAATTTCCTTCATACCTGAAATCCTTTCATTGAACTCCGCAGAATTTTTCAGAAAGGAGAAGTTCACTTGCATTTTAGGATTTCTCATACTAAAAGCCATTATGAATACAGATGAAAAATAGAATAACTTTTTTTTTTTTTTACTTTTATTAGCTCAGAGATGCATGTAAACACATATGCAAAACAAGAACTTGTTAAAAGGCATGTTGTTCTCAAAAAACTTCTGTTGGGTTATCTTACCTATTAATAGTGCCTCTTTTTCTGATTTTAAACCTGGGCTTCGTTTCTCTGAATTTTTTTCTCTGTCTTGGTTGACCAACGCTACTGTCAATACATTGATTTCCTATAAAGTTTAAAAAACAAAACAGGTAGTCATGTAGATTTCATTTACTTCAATTAAACCTGTCTGCTTCCTTTCAACTCTATAAAAAAGATCATTACTTCAATTCATATCTAAAGACAAGACAATTGTAAATAATGGATTTGTTTGCAGAATATCAAGACACTTTTTGAAGTACCTTTATGCTAAGAACTGCTAAGAAGAGAAATTTTGCTTGTGGAGTAAATAATAACTTTGTTCCTAGTGCTTCTTCATTATAACAGCTTGGAAGATGTGCCATAAAGTGTGGGGATGGTCAGAAAACTCACATTTTCTAGCTATTAAAGCTGTAAACAAAGACTGCCTCTAGGGAACATGGATGGAAATGTTCAGCTACAGCTATAAGAGTAAATTCACCATTCACTAGCAATGTTTCTAGCTACTAGAGCACAATCATCTACCCTGCTATACTCTCCAACCAGTGCTGGCATGGTGTTGGCCCCTGTCCCGAACAATTCCCAGGCACGTTTTGGGGGCCAGCACATTTCAGGGACCATTCCTAAAGGCAGTTTGCATACAGCTACCTTGTTTTGAGGACTGAAAGAGAGCCAGCCTAGAGGGCAAACACGTCAAGGCTGCTCCTTTGAGCTCCTTTTCTGCAATCAGGTGGCCTGAACCACCCAACTCTCAGCCAAGCTATCACGTTAGAAGCTCCATCAGAAGTACCCAGGCAGTTACGTGACACAGGTTGCTCTTCTCCTGGATATATGTGAAGTAAATAATCTCTATTTCAGAGGGATGTAAATGGCCTCAAAGCGCATTACACAATATTCAAGCATATACACGGGCTGTTTCCATGGAGCAACTGATAGGCAGTAACCGTTCCTTGGTGAGGCAGTGACTCACACTGCTGCATCTGCTCTGTGAAGTGCTCAGCAGTTCCAGGCAAAACCTCGGAGGCAGAGAGCATGGAGCTGGAAATATGGCGGTGTGAGGTGGGACTGTTCAGGAATGGTGCTCTTGTTCTGGTTGGGGGAGTCAAAGTAGGCAGCTGGAGGTTGCACGGGACTCGGTAGCTTTAAAAGCAAGCAAATTTGCACTATTCACTATAATAATGTGGCCCATCTAGAACATTCACTTGGGGTGATGCCTTGCTCCAAAATTCTTGGCAAGCATTTTTGGCAATAAAAGAGAGACACTGGGCTTGGGTTGCTCTAGGGCATTTCTGGAGGTGTGAATAATCCATGCTAAAAAAAGGCAAAACCTCCAAAATATGTCAAATGTGCCTCTATGCAGATATCTGAGTAAAGGCTTCACAATCTGTGAGACTGGTAAAAAGAATCAGGCACTTACTTCCTCATTCTCAATTAAAAAAAAAAACAAAACCACAACACAAAAACCCCCAGTGATGTACTTCATACTCTTTATAGGCTGGCTCCAAGGAGCAGCTGCCCCATACGCCGTGCCTGATGGCTCAGATGCATCATGGGTTCAAATGTTCCCTCACGTTGTGAAGAGGAACAAGTTGCCACGTGTCAGCTAAGAAACTTTACGTGCATTTCAGTGACATACACGCATATGTGCATCCTTAGGCCCCAGCAACAAGGGGCTCTGACAGACTTCAGCCCACAGTGAAGGAGGAGTGAGATGCATTGAGTCCCATGTGGTTTGCTGCAGTTGTAGTGGTCAGCTGAGGCATGTCTCCTGGCCAGAGATCTATGTGAAGTTGTGTACATGTAAGCTAGGCAGCCTTTGCTGTCTTTTTAGTCAGCAGAAATGAAATAACTTTTTATTCATGCATTTTAGTTATTTACTTCAGGTTGAAATAAATTGGACCGTAGAGGTGCCTACTTTATATTCCTCATTGGCTGCAAAGGGAAACTTAGAGCACAGATTTAGACACCTACAGGTAGGAGGGAGTCCACAGTTCAAGAGCTGCAGGGATCACCTCTTAAAATAATGGTGTGCCTGAGTGCTCTGGCAGCTACATCACCTTAACACTAACATTCCTGTAGTGTTGTAATGCGCAGAGCACATTATAACAGCAGGAGTATGCTCTAAGTTGTCCAGTACTCTTGATTCTCCTCCAGATGCAGCCAAAGGCTAATGCAAATACTCATCTACCGCTGGCCATGACATCCAAGAACAGTGAAAAGAAAACCCAGGCAAGAAACAGAAATAAAAGAAGTGTTCACAGGAATTTCTCCATAAGGGCGGTAATGACAAGGGGGTTACAGATCAGAAGAACAGAGCTGGATGACAGATTTCATGATACTGCAGCAGAAGAGCAGAGCAGCATATGCCACCAGAGCTTGTATAGGTTAAGATGTAACTTTTGACTCCATCAGAGATAGAAAAGCAGTCTAAAAATAACAATTCCTGAGAGGGGAAGGAGAGAGCAGAGAGATGTGTATTTGATATAACAGGCCCCAAACACAACACACTAGCAGTTTCAGATGGGATTAGAAGTTTTGTCAAGCAGTGATGCAGAGAAAGAAACTATATTCCCATTGGGAGCAACGAACAGATGGATTCTCATTTAATGCCTAGATTTGAGCCTGTGCAGAACATTTTGTATGATTTATAGGACAGTGTAAATGGATGCTAAAGGAAGTCACATCAAGTCTTCCTTAACTGTGTGTTGGTATGGAGGACAAAAGAGTAAAAAAATTGGTTATGGGGGAGCCTTAGGAAACTAAGAGTGGCAAAGATAGCTACTCAGCAAACTCTGGCTTTAGAAGAAGGCTGCAGCTTCCTGAAGGTGTGAAAAGGGCAGGTTTCTGCCATCCAAAACCGCCTGCCTCACAGAGACATCTCTACCTCCTGCAGCTGCCAAAATAAGCTTGCACAGACCATGGGAAAATCCAGGGTGTGCATGGTCACATAAAGGATTCAGTAGCAATGCCACTAAGAATTAATAGTGATTTAAGAGAAATGGGTATAATTGCATCTAAAAATTGAGTGTGAAATTCACCCAGAAACCAGGCTAATTATAGCATAAGTGAAAACCTTAAGTATCTGACTAGGCACTGCAGATACAAATCTGGTACCTATGAAGCCTCTACAACAAATCCTCGCGCAGTTAATTTGCACAGTTTTAGAGGCACTACTTATGCCACAGAAACACCCACAGAAACGAGACTTTTAAGAGCACAAAGGTGAATGAGGCAATAACTAATTGGAAACAAACAGTTGGGTCACCTCTCTGACATGACAAAAAGCTACTGATCACCAGGTGCCTGAGGAAAATTACTTAATATATACTACATTACAGTAGTTCCTTTCTTTCCTGGAGACTATTATTTATTTGGCAAATTATATTTTCTGAGGGCCTAAGCAGTCTCCTTCAGCAGGTTTCATTATAACAGGTAACAGGAGTATTTTGTTGCCATCTGTCAGTTACAGCATCAAAGGACAAGAACACAGCTGAGCATGTGCAAAACCAGTACTTATTAGAAGCAAAATGACCTTGCAAGAACTAAATACAGTGTGTGGAAGGCTTAATCCAGGTTAAATCACACCTGGAGATCATTAGGGACCTGGCCCTATTCATTATTCACAAATTATGTCAGGTATTGGAGAACATGGAGGCCCGATTTGATGATGACAGCTCCAGAACTGCTCAGCATGAATGCAACCATTCTGTGTGATGCTCTCACCATTGCCAGCTTGGAGCTTCTCCCTGCAAATGACTTTCATCCTTCAGCAGATGATGAAAAGACATTAATTTCCCTAATGGGCTTGACAAACCCTATGATTCTGCAGACACCGCTTGGGACCAGCATTTTGATTTGGGGCTCCGTGCTTTTGAACCAGGGAGGGAAAGACAGAGACAGAGTCTTTCTAGAAAACTTTCAGGAGAACTTACTGGATAAACCAGAGGACAGCATAACAACTATTTTTGCACATGGACTATTCATTTCCATAGGCAGACCACTGAGGAGCTGATGGCTGTGGAGAGTCGTACATGGCAGTTCTTGCACATTGATGTACACCTTAGCCATGTCCTGACCATAAGGTGGGACAGAAGTTGGGTTTGTGTCATTCTCCCACGTACTCTGGCTTCTTTTGGAAGCAAATGCAGAGGCATGGGGAAGTGGATTGCTCCAAAAGGTGCTTGGTCTTACTGTCCACCATGGCCCACCACAGAGCAGCTGGGTCCCACACTATAAACACAGCAAATAAGAGCGTGAGTCCTGAGAGAGCTGTCAGAGACACAGAAGTCCTGAAGAGCAAAAGAGATGTAGTGACTTTCTACAGAGGATGGTCACAGGTACTGTAAGAGCAAAAGGCTAGCTCTGTACTCCAGGGGACTAGCAGATCAGAAAACCCCAGATATTTAGGCTGGATGACTTTGATCTTTCAGTCCTTCATTGGTTTCTTTTTTGTCCCTATGGGAAAGTATATTATTAAATAAAAAGTACTCAATCCAGACATCACTCATCCTCTGCAGGCCAGTCTTGCACCCGTGCGAAAAAGGCAGACAGAATATAAAATGTCTGCTCTTGCTGGGGGCTTCTCTCTTTAGGAAAAATGGTTCTCTTGAGCCTGAAAAGTTCTGTGATCCTGAAAACATATGCTAGCCAGCATCCCTAAAAATAGAGGGAGTGAGGACTTGCCATTCCCCATAAATGCTGACCAAGAGCTGAGCAGGATTTGAACAGTAGCTGCCATACCTGGGAACTGCTCCTGCCAGAGGGCAGTTCCACATCACCCATTGTTCAGGACTCTGCTTGAAAGGCAGAATATGGGATTTAATGAATGTGACATTGAAGACACCTGGCATGTGATCAGGATGCAAATGACAAATATCCAAAGAGCTGAAATACTGTCTCTGCTATCTAGGTAATCCAAATATTTGATAATTACCTTTAAATCTAAGGGGAATTACGACTGCTTGTATATTGTCTTCAAAGACCTTTGTTGCAGTATACGGGATTCTGCAGAAATGTGTGGTGAGGGAGTAAAAATAATATTATGCCTTCTGAAAAAACCCACTAAAAAAAAAAATCCTACCAGACTCTGGGAGAGTTTGCAGGATATGTTGGTGTTTGTACTATATGGATAAAGCCAATTGTCTGAGGCATTAAAACTGTAGCAGAAGAAGGAAAGACTAGATGTTGGACACAGCAGGTGTATGACAGAGCAACTGCTGAAGGGATACACCATGCTTTCTCATCAGCCAGAGGATTTATGAGAGAAAACGAGTAGGAGGAAAAAAATCCCTATACATCTGAAACATAAGCAAAAATCTTGCAGGCTATTAACAGCAGGCTTGAAAAGAAAAGGTAGGTTTATGATTCTGGTAGAAGAAAGAACCATGCACATGTGATCCCAAATTTTCCGTCCTTTAAGCTCTTGAAAGGCACACGTGTACCTGCTCTGAGTCCACAGATCTGGGCTTAGACATCAGATGTGCTTGCCCAAACTGCTTATTGACAGCCAGGCAGGTTTGATGATTCTACTGCAAATGTGGGCAGAAACTGGCCTGAGACATGAAGACTGCACGTTTTTCATTTATTCTCATTTAGCTGGGGCTCTCTTAAAGTCTGGTATAGATGTGTTTGCTTTGCTGGCCTTTCTTTAAATTTACTTCAGACCCACATCTGAAAATTTAATCTTGCTGTTTTAATGTGAATGGAGCCTAATTCAATTTCCAATCAAGTGAATGGAAGCCTTGCAATAGTTTCAATGCACGTCAAGTCAGGCATCTTAAATTTATGGGGACATGCAAGGTTGAGGTACAGGACAACTTCTGCCAGTTTAACATCGTTGTCAGTTGAGAATGGGCTGCTGTCCTTGTCTATGTTGTAATCCATGGTGAATACAAAATTCTTCGATTCCAGTTGAGCTAAACTACAATGAAAGAGCTTATTTAAATTTAACTTAAATCAAATTTTCTTGCAAATGTGGCAATGTATGAACACACTCACAGACGTGATCGTGACTCAGATGATCACAGAACCGCAAAATCACTCAGGTGACCTTGGGAGGTCTCTAGTCCAACCTCCTGCACAAAGCAGGATCAGTTGTGGGGTCACAGTTCATGGATGTGCAACAAGGGGTAATAGTTCAATGGCTGAATAAGCCTCAGCAGTTTCTCTGCAACATCCCAGTTCTGCGCCCTCATCAAACAACATGTGGGATGTGTCATCAACAGATGGGTGCCTCCATCTCCTGCAGAAGGGTTTTTCCAACCACTACTTGCTGCTTCCTCCTGCTGCTTGTGATTAAAGACTGATCTCCATGAGCACAAAGGACAGAGGTAACATCATAGATGGGGAAAGCCTGATAATCTATTAAGAGAAAAGAGAGTCCCCTGACCCAGCTCCTCCCAGGGCTGTCACAGGAGAGCATCAGCACCAGGGGTTAAGTGCCACACCTATCAAGACCAGACAATGGAAATGCTCTCTGGATCATCGTACAGACTGGGGGGGGCACTGCCTATAGGAGTATGGGACTTGTTATGGGATGTAGCAGAACAGCATCTTGGGATTGTACAAGATTTAGCTGAGGGTCCTTAGCAGGAAACAAAAGGCAGGAAAAAGGAGGGATCATGGTAGTTTGGGAAGAGGATAAAAGGGATTGGTCCCGTGTAAACAGGTTGATGGTCAGTACACTTGTCTGGCCATGCCATGCCCTGATCAGTGCATTACACTCATTATACTCAATTTCTAACTCTTTTCTTGGGTGAGGGACTATCTATTCTGTGTGCATGGAGGTGTACGAGGGGGTATGAGCACAGCAGCTGGGGTGGGACCAGGGGTCAGTCAGCCATGTGTCTGGGGTGCCGCAGTTAGAGAGACCAGACTGTGTGCGAATGCTGCTCTGTGACCACTGGTGAGCATCAAGCCAGACTAGCCACTGAGCAGGATAAGAAGCTTGGGAACCACATATTGAAGTGGCCATAGGTCTGGGACGGATCCAGAGACACTGCACGTGACCTACTGGAGGGACCAAGGGGTCCAAGCCAGCAACTGGGGACATCATGGGGTCTGGGGAATGACTAAAAGACCTGTTTGTGTGTGTATGCATGTGTGAGGCAGGGGTCAGCTATGGGATAGACTGAGAGGCAAAGGCCATTTACTGGAGGAATCCAGATTGTATATATGTGTAAGTCTGCATATACATTTCCCAGTAATGGACCTTTATTCCGATCAGCCAGAAAGAAGATCAAGATGAGGCCATCAGTGCTGTCTGTGCTTATGAATGCTGAGTTTGTGCTGTGTGTGGCTGGCCATGTGTATATGTATACATCTGATGCACGTGTTGTATATGTGTGTTTGTGCAACGTGCTTGTGGGGAATTCCTGCTCAGCCTCACTGCAGGCTGGTCGCATGGAGCTACAACGACATTATCTCTGTTGGGTTGCAGGATTCAGCAACTCCCAACAGCAGCAATGCTTGGTTTGGGCCAAATGGCTCTAATTCTTCCTTTAATGGAGCTTGTTCCCCTTCATGGGCTGCTATGGCACTGTGCTGTGACCTGCGGAAATTTGGTTGTTTGACCTCTGAAAATAACTAAAAAATCTCCAGGAACATCATGTGTGTTACAGAGCTCTTCTTTCAGCATGTCCTCTTACAGTGACTGTTACTGACTCTCTGCTGACTATTCTTCTAAAAATGCTCATGACTAGAAAATTGCTCATAATCTTTGATTAATACAATTCTTTTGTTGCCGCAAATGAATTGATCTTGTGCTAGCAGATTAACTACTTTCTAGAAATATTATATTTTACATGGTCCTGGTTGTTCACAGCCTAAGAGATGATTTCGGTAAAGTGTCTGACACTGTTAGGTGGTCTTGCTGACACACTGTCTATATGTAGAGAGGTTTCTTGGCCTTTCCTATGTGCACTGGGATAACTCAGTTTACAGTAACAAATTACACTGTTACATCATGTATGAAACAAATAAGGCAAGGAATGAGGCATCCAACCATCTGCCCAAAACCAGAGCTCTCACAAGCAGCCTGCGCTACTTTTAGAGTTAGCACCAGGTCAACAATTCAGTAAAAAAAAAACCCTTGTTTTTTGGTGTTTTTTCCCAAGGTCTCAGAAGATCCTTCTCCTTCTACTGTCTAACTAGTGATGCAGAAGAACGTATTTGCCATATGCTACACTGCTGGTGAATGTGACTGGTCTATTATTAGAAATGATACAGACCAGGTGTCACCTTTTCATGCAGATCAAGCCTAAACTTGATAACTTATTTCGTGCTATGCAAGAAACCAGCATTGGCTTTGTCAGCCACAGCACACTGTAATTACTTTTAAAGTACACTAATATAGAAATCTACTTTTAAAATACACTAATAGAGAATTTAGCAGAACTGTAAATTTAAGAGTGCACTGGCATTAACAAATAAACAGTTGACAACTGACTTGAAAAATTATCTGGTATTAAAATTATAGGAACAACAATGAAGAAAAATTAGAACAGTGAATACAAAGCCTTGCAAACAAAGCACTTCAAACGCACCTCTATGCATCTAAGATTAGTTTGTCTGATTTATCCTACATGATAGAAATGTTTTCAGGAGTGAAGATTAATTGTATTATGGTGCTCTTGACATCCTATTTTTCCGATCCATTTGCCAGAGAGATGCTTTTAACTTTTTCATTACAAAGCTTTTACTATTATAACTTTCACCTGCTGAGTTTAGGCAACTAGCAATAATCTGAAAATGCTTTTCTCATTGAAACTATCTCTTTATATTGTTCTCATTGTATTTGAGCACATCTATTTTATGGGAATGTATATATGCAAAATACGGATGACTAATATGAAAGTTACTTCATGCTTATTTTTAAAAGTATGATCAGGTTGCTTCATTTTCTAAAGCTGGATTTATGTGTAGGTTCCTGATGACTTAACACAGATGTTTGATGTGATGTGAAGGTGGTTGTTTTGCAAGGGAAAAGGTAATTGTCATTTTGCGCACTTTGTGTTAGGGAATTGCAGCAAACCAATGGTTGGCTGAACAAAAGCATTGCCTGCCCACCAGCTCTGCCCCAGGAGAGGATACTTCGCGTTTACTTGAGACTGAGAACTTGTGAAAACCCTTTCCAATGGTCTCTAACACAAATATTGCTCTAGCAATTTCCTCGAGAATGACGGACTTTAAAAAAAAAAGAAAATTAAAGAGAGAAAAAAGGCAATTTGTTTCCCTTCTGGGATGCATAGAATTGTTTTGAAAATGTCTTTGTGGAAATGAAAGGAAGTTATTGGGGGATGGGGGGGGATCAACCTTATACGTTTTATGAGAGTGAATAGTTTTCAGCAAGAATTTGTATTTGAAAGATCTTAGGTATCTGAAAACCCAGGACAACCCCCACATTCACAGGAATCTCCACATGTGAATATATGAAAAGTACTTCAAATAAACACTTTGGAGCTCTCATTCCTTTGCATTGGAGTTTGATTAGGATGATGTACTCTTCTTCCAAGCAGAGTGTCTCATGGGGATATTGAAGTTTCTTTCTTGCTTCTGTCACTTTTTGCAGTCTATTCCTTGAAGGACTTTAGTAGGTTGGAGGGAGCAGGAATGTGGTGTACAAGCCCCAGGACCGCAGTAGCAGGCTTGGGGCTGAAGCAGAGGTGGCTCCATCATCATCCTTCAGGTGGTTGTGGGGGAGTCTGAGTGCTCTGACAAGCCAATCTGCCTTGTACGCTGCGTGGGTTAAGGACACAGTGGCATATGTATAAGGCTGAATGTTATTCCTCACTAGAAATAATGGGATGACTCCTGTATACGTGTGCAGTATAAATACTTGGGGAAAATGCTTTGGGATGAAAGGCTGCACATAATGATCAGATATTATTAAAATGTCAGGTAGCTCTGGGCATTGAAGAACTGTCTCCCTGTGGAGCTCATACGAAATTTAAAGTCAAAAAACTTTTGTGATTTGCTGAGTGGGTGGCTGAATGGGTTTTATCATTGTGTCTCAGAGTTCTCTCTTCGCCTCCCTCAAATGATGGGAATTCACTCCAATCAAAAGCCAAGTTACAATGCCACTCTGACACTTTTAATTAGGGACAAGGGAAGTAGTGTGACTTCTTAACAAAGGGGTTATCACTACAGCCCAGGTGCGCTTCAGGTAGCACAGTCCGTGTCAGAATATCTCTCGGTCTGCTGTAGCCGTGAGCTCCTCACAGGGTTAGATCGTTGCTGAAACTGCAGAGACTGTGATACAGCTAGCAGAGAGATCTGCACCGTGCTAACCAAACTCTATTGCTGTCCTCTAACACGCAGAACCAGGGTTGGGGCAGCCAAGGGGAAAACTCAGGGGGACTCGATCTACCAGTGTGTAAGAACTTCCGAAGGCGGAGCAGATCCTTTGATAACATGGTCCTAAACACTCAGTTAAACTCCTGTTATTTTTCAGGCCTCGCGGTATTGAATTCAGGAGGTGGCCATTCCTCATGCCTGCCCTGGTAAGTAGGAAAGCTGCTGATCTGTGAACGGTCATAGCTGCTTGAATTTATCGTACTCCACACACTTTAAATTGAAGGAAATGAGAAGAAATGAGTGATGGAAGGACTACAAATAAATGCCTGGAACGGAAAAAGGAGGGCAGGGAGTAGAAAGAGGCACAGTGATTCCTCACTCCCTGGTCCTGGCCACAGCAGGACAGAAGAACCTGAACACAGGCAGTAAATGAGTCTCTGTAGTTCCTGGGGACTTTACACCCCACTCCAGTCAGGGTACAGGGTCCTTGCACCTTCTTCTAACAAGGTAACACAGCCATGATGAGAAACCAAGCCCCATATCTCTCTCCTCAGGGGGCTATCCTCAACCCCACACTGCACCATTGCTCCTGCTTGTCCTCTTTAGACAATTGACTGCATTTGTTAAGTGAATTAGTTGACCAAATGCAATCTTGGAAAGGGGAGCAGTTAACAAGAGAGGGACTGGAGAGTGCACCTAGTGCATGCTCTTTTCAGGAAATACAGCTTTGAACCTTCTCAGATAGAGGAGAGAAGCAAACCCCAACTTCTGGCACCCCCGGCGGGGTACGTCACCCCTGAGCTCTCGGGTAAGGAAAGGCTGCCAGCACCCTCTCCCTAGCCTCAAACACACCCAGCTGTCATCACCTCGCTTTTTGCAGTGCCCACTCACTCCCGTGTGCTCCAGAAATGCCTGCTGCAAGGCCAGAGGACCCCACAAAGCCAAGGAAGCTACTCAGTGACTCACGTCAGCTTGCTGAGCCTGAGGTTCACAGCTCACAAACCTGGGAAGCTCAGAGAGAAAAGAAACACACATTTCCTGACGTGTGCAAGCCCTGCACTGGGGTTTTCTGGCCTGTAACTTTAGGCCCAAATTGCTCTTATATTAGCCATGTTGAGCACATTTTTTATCACAAGCCTGTGTTGTTCTGGGAAGAGTAAGCCTTCTGAAGACTGGGCTAGCAAGGAAATGGCTGTTGTACTCACAAAGAAGTGAAGCAAAAACATCAGTAGACACTTGGGATCTTCATCAGTAAAGGTGACCAACACTTGTCCTGTAGTCCCGAACCACTGGGATGATTTGAGCAGGCATTGCACTCCTCTAGCTCCCTCTCACCAGGCTCGATGTAAGGCAGACACACAGCACGGAGGTGCCCCATCCTATGGCAGGCGTGTACTAACACATATACTGACATGGGATGTTCACAGCAGGTACCCTTGGGTGCTTCCATTAAAGGTTTGCATAGTGAAGTACAAGAACTGAACTCTGATAAGTTTGATAGAATTACAGACTTCTCTAAAAATCAAAACTTTTAACTTTTTATCTTTTTTTTTGTCCAGCTTGTTGCAAAAATGAGTCTCATTTAAGAGCTGTCTTTACTCGTCTTCGGTAAATATCATCAGTGATTAACCACACTAAGTGAAAAGAGAAGACTAAGGTGTAGTTAGGAATAACATCACTTTCAGCAATTTAGTAAAATGGTTTAAATATTTCACCCTGGGTATACTCCTCCTCGGAGTCAGGGATCATCTGGCAACTGCTTGAAAAATTAAAGAATCAACATCAAATGTAAGATGGTTGGCTGAACTTGAGAAATCCTCTGATAACAGCTTTAAGCATTCAAATGGAAAAATGCATCCCTACTTAATATTATTGATTTTATGTCTGGAGAAAAACCCACAGAATATTGTGTCCAAGCTGCTGGAGATGCTAACTGGAGGCAGACAGACGAATGAGGTCAAAGTCATTACTTTGTTCAAACAAAAATTTTGTGGTGAAATCAGTTTCACTTTCTGAAATATATTAATTTTACTATGCCTTGGTGACAATGAAGAAACCCAAAAAGCCTTTTGGTGAAATCCTGGCTTTTTAACTTGATGTAAATTTAGGTTTTGACTTCAATAGTCAGGACTTCACCATGCGATTGCAATCTGGGCATTCAAAATGCTTCTGCAACCATGATCCATCTCTTGCTTTGGTCTGAACTTGGAGGACTGATACTCTTGACTACATTTTATGGCACTTTTACAAAGGGTAGGAGTTATTCACAGGAACTCTCTAAGGAAGGCAGATAGCTGTCAAGAGAGAGCGCCAAACTCCTGGAAGAAGATCACTGACTACTTCTTAAGTGAGGCTTGTGTAAACAAATCTCCCTTTCTCCATCAAGGATAGAGGGATACCATGGATGTTAACCTTCCCACCCTCAAAATAGGGATATATTCCCCAAGGCTGTATAACTGTACTTGCGTGCAGTGCCTTATGTATACTGAACTCAGCATTGAGCAAAAGATCTTTGATCAAAACACAGAATTAACCTACATACAAGAAGCTCCACAGAAAGCCTTACAGAACTTACAGAAACAGTGGAAGAATAAATTGCCTTTATAACGTCAGCCACAAAACATGTGATTAGCATTTTCAGTTTGCAAAACATTCTCTATTTGAGCACACTTCCCAAGCAAGACTTTTTTTTCATGTTGGGATTAATTGGGTCCCAAGAGTCTGGGAACATCCTGGAAGAGGATTATATCTGAAATTATAATTGTCCATCAGCGATTATTTTCTCTTCAGTTAAGGCAGAGATGTGAATTAAATATCATTATATGCAGCAATGAAGAGGAAATTAAAAGGGGGGCAGATTAGAAGCAAGAAGCAATTTTTCCTAACCGCAGGGCTGAAGGAAATGAATGCTCAGTGACAGCACCTCTGGCAGTCCTGGGTGTTGAAGTCTCTGTTAACACCAGCCCAGGATCTCGGGCTCTATGTACTGCTTGAGCCTGACATTTGCCCTTTCCTGACACAGAGCAGAGCTGGGAAATGTCAACAGGCATAACAAATATTACTGCATGTACCTGGCAAGTCACTCATGAAACACCCTTATGACTGTTTACAGAGCCTTGTAAAATGGTTTTGCTTTCTCGAACTAACAGATGTACTGGTAATACACTAAAATTTTGGCGTTTTTTCAACCCAGATTTTTGTGCAAACTGCCATGGCAGGGAGGGTAACATTGCAATTGCTCCAGCCTCTTAGTTAACCATGCTCAATTCCCCTGAAAAAAAACAGAAGAAAAAACTGAACATTCATCCATTTATAGGTTAGGCACTTTTCAAGAGGGTTGTTTTTCTTTTTCCAAGCGTGTCCATATCCTTGTTTTCCTTTCAGGATGGTCTCACATAATGGAAATGTAGAAGACACATCAGGATAGGTCTAAGCATGTATTTTCATCTGTATCTGCTTTTGCTAAGAAAAGTATTTCCAGGTTTTATGTTAAGAAAAAACATATTCTAATGTAAAATATGATGCAGACCTGTGTCATCAGCAGAAAGCCCGAGGACTGCAGAAAATAAAGGTTTTAAGATTACAATATGGGCTTTCTTGATGTGGATGCAGTGTGCCTGAAGTTTCTACAGTCCTTTCTAGGAGCCTGACTTTCTGCAGCGTAAGTAATCTAAATATGCTATAGTGTGAAGATTAGATTGTGCCTTCAGTCTATAGACATACGTTGCCATTTTTCCTTACCAACACCTCCCACTATTGCTCTGCATGTAAAGGTATTTAATTTGCTGAATTCAACGTGTCAACTGTAACAAGTATGTCCTAATCCCATTATATGCATCACAGTTCACTAACAACCACGTAGGAGCCACCAAGCCTTTTTCTCTTTGATCATCCCAGATTTGCACACTGGCCAAGGGCAAGAACCATGAAGTCTGCTGAGAACAAACGTGGAGAGACAACCTGCAAGGCACAACACCTGAGCACATTGATATAAATTGCAATTGTTTAAAAGGTACCTCAACTTCCATTTTACAAAGATCATTACTGTAGCAAATGCTTTAACATCAGTTCTTTCCCTGTATTTCTCTCTTTTCATTTGCGCTGCTGTGCTTTCTCTGATTTCATGGTGGCATAATTGTTGAATACATGTCTGCAACTGTGACTCAATAATTGTAGCTGTCTGGTCTCCCTTTTCACCATTAATTTAGGTATTGACTTCTTTTCTTAGGAGTCTAATATTGCTGTGAGATCATCATGGGAAGAGCTCATGAAAAAGAGGGGTAGAAAATAAGAGTTTCTAGCCTACGGAAAATTCAGGCATTTGAACAATTCCTACAATTACAAACTGGAACAAAATATTACATTGTGAAAAACTGACCGTTAACCAAAGATTCTGAATTATTTTGTTTTAGATATCTGCAAATGATGTACTGAAACACTCTCTTTACGCAACTGAAATGTTTCATTTTAATGCTATTTCAACCTTTGTATTATATAAAAATAAAACTTTCAGGCTCTTCTGTTTTATCCACTTACATATGAGACAGAATGATAAAAGTTGAAGCATTTAGGTAATTTTCCTTTAAAACATTTCAATCCTGCAAAATACTGTTTCATCCAGATTTTTGGAGAGGAAGCAAGTTCCTTTAGAAAGTCCTTTCTAAGTCTTACATTTCTAAATTACTTTTGGAAACCTGCAACCAGCTGCTGTACAAAGACAAGTTTTTAGGTAGCAAGCATGAGCATTTCAAGATCATGGGTGGATTAATGTCTTTATTTTGGTTTGCAAACAGAATCTTTCAAAGGGGCAATGAGACGCTGTGCAGACAGACTGCAATTGCAGATTTGTTGGAGCTATCAGACAATATTGAATGTCTCCTGTCCAAATGCTGAGAGCTATGAGGCTCTATCGACTTCACTGCGGAAACAGACCACAATGAATGAGATTCAGGAAAGGATTAAAAAAGAGAGGACAACATTT
This sequence comes from Aramus guarauna, assembly GCA_013400195.1. Taxonomy (NCBI): domain Eukaryota; kingdom Metazoa; phylum Chordata; class Aves; order Gruiformes; family Aramidae; genus Aramus; species Aramus guarauna. The sequence goes on from VXBL01009699.1 coordinate 152,144, forward strand.
CCTTATCACAAAGCACCCCACAAAATTTGAGCCTTTCATTCAGGTTTAAAATGATACTGCTTTCCCGGCTGTGCCATTAGACAACACATTGACTAAAATAGATGTTAAAATATATTAGTGTTCAGACTGTTGCTAGTTCTCTTGGCTAGGAGGAAGATGTCATATATAATCAGTTTTAATTTTCATATGTTTATGACAAAGCACAAAGCTGCATGGTTTGGATGACAAACAAAGCAGGAAAGTTTTCCTTTTTTCTCTCTCTCCTTATCCAAATTGCTGTTTTGATTGCAATCACAAAGGGAATAATAAGGGAATAACAGAAGCAATTTTTTTGGCAGCAGGTTTTAAAAAACATGACCTTAACAAGTCCTTTAACGATTTTGGACAAAATAATGACTCAATGAATTAATTTAGTCCTCTCGTGCAAATTAACTGTTTCCAAATGATACCCGTATATGAGTCGCTTCACTCAGAACTGAAATACGGCCAGACTTGCTCAGCTGCAAGGTGGCAGCCACAGAGACAAACGGTATAACTTTGTAGCTTGAGTAATCCTGGACAGGACACCAAGGCAAAGCATTTCTCTTGCAGCCGTTTCCATGGTATCTTTAGCACCCACATACAGCAAGTAGGACATCGGTTGTTAAAGTCTCATCCAAATAAATCCTACAAAGTAAATTGCATGGAACCCAATTTATCTACCTCGAAATGAAGTTTGCTGGGATTTGAACCTGTGGCTTCAGGAAAAAAAAACCACCATTCAGGCACTTCAAACCTGATGTGCAAATCATTCAGCCATTCTATCAGCTTTAAGACATAAATAGTAAACTTGAGACCATATGCATGCATATATGTATATCTAAATCTATACATAGATAGCTGTACCTACATTTGCCTGAGATTCATCATGCCCATTGATTTCTGCTAATTCCTTGGCGCTTTTTAACTGCAAAGAGTAAACAAAAAACAAAACAGAATAAAACAAGCACATTACTTGAGTATTTCACACAGTTATCTTTGATTTATTTGAAGGAGCATTTTATAAAGCTTCCAATGAGAAAAACAGATGGAGCATATAATTCTAATGAGTTTTTGCTCAAACCATTTTGAAACCAACATACTTAAAGCTTGATAGGTTGGGGGGAAAAAAAAGAAAATAATAAGGCTGGGTCATTATTTTTTAAATAATAAGATTAGAAAGTAGTTTCAAGACATAAAAAGTGTACAGAATTGGCTCTCAAGAATAATAAACGATTTCATTTCCCATTCTTGTTGCTATTAATTTAAACTTTACAATATTTGCAAGTTGCCACTAGCTAAATAGTGTTTTGCTAATGGTTACTTTTGAATGATATATTTTGAGCTGTTTAAGATGCCAAAGTGCTACTGAGTTTCCTTTTCTGAGGAAGCATCTAAATAACTGACATGGCTCCTGGGTATGATGGAAAAGGAGGTGAAGAGAAGAACAGATCTTTTATTTACCCAGTGGCAAGAAGAACTGAGGAGAGACTGCCAATTCCAAATATGTGATCTGAACCAAAACTTTTTTTTCCCTCCTGAATTAGCTTTTTGGGGAAAATCCAGGATTATACTGTGGATTGTAAAAATCATTCCCAAGAGATTTAAGGAATGTTCTAGCTCATGTCTCAGCCTCAGTGAAATATGCAGTCATTTATCCCGTGATTGAGCAAACACAGAAAGGAGGACACACCACAGCTCTCCTGAGCCTATAAGCCATGGATGTCTGTAAACTTAAAAGACCATCTCAAAACTATTTACTCTTTAGGCAAATCTCTGAAGAGTCATGCTTTTATTCTAACTTAATTCAGAGTAGGTATCTGGGGTTGAGAGAGATGGGGAACAATAAACAGAACTTTCTTCTGCATGCCTTGTGCTTTGCCAAAAAGGCTAGGGCTGATGTAACTGTTGATGATACAGCTGTGATCCTGAATGACAACAGTCCTAAAATCCAGGTGAATAGGAACACTACTATGTTTTGATCAGGTGTCTGACTCAGAAGCGTTGGTGGACTACCACCAACTACGTTACCTCCATCATCTTTTTGCTGTGTGGCAGGAACAGCCAAACTGTGTGTGATTCAGTTCCCGGCTTCTCAGTTTCCAATCTGACAGCTAAGGTGAGAGGGCCACAGTCTATGCGTACCATACTATGCAGGGCTGTAAACTGCACTGGCTCAGGAGATGCAGCTCAAGCCATTAAACCAGCCCTGATGAAGAGCGAAGGGGGTGGCAATCCCTGATAAAGCGGTACAAAGGATAGCTGGGAACTGCAAACTCATCAGGTGTCCTGGTTCAATTCACTGATGCTCATCTTTCAATACCCTCGAAAAGTCTGCAATTTATACTGACAGCAGGGTGATGCATTTCCAATGAATATTACATGTTTTCCCTGCACTGAAAAAACAACCATCCTGTGAAACCACCTCACTGTAAGGATGGCTGGTAGGAATGAGCTGAGACGGCTACTTCCAGCCAAGCACCAAATTTAGGTATTTCTGCATCTCGGTGAGACCGAAAGAGCCGTTTCCTGAGTCTGCTAGTCCTTCATTACAGAAATTCACCCCATGTGAGCAGTCATGTTGACTGCAACTGACTTAGTCATCTGAATATGAGGTCAGAAGACTGTGTTCAGGTATGTAACACTGCTCTGCATGCTAATGCCACGTCCTGAGTGCTCAAGGAGTGCTGTTCCTTACTTACCTTTCACCTTTCCTTTTCCAGGTTGATAAAGTGCCATCACCCCTTGGTGACTGCCGGCTTCTTGGACAATACTCTGCATGCCTTCTGCTGGTGACATACCACTTCCTCATCAGCCACATGTGTGTTTGATGGGAGAGTGGGCTCAGCCTTTAGCCTGTGTTGGTCTGGCAGGCTTTCATTCCACCATGGTCTCCCACCATCATTGCCCTGGCACTGCTCCACCAGTTAATCTAATGCAGAGAGGATGCTTGAACCTTTCCACCTCTCTTATTGTCTGCCATGCTCTGAAAATGATGGCAGAGCTGAGGCGAGAAGGTGCTAGTATCCACATCTACACTAGGACCACTGCAGTAGGAGGTGGAGGTGAACTGGTGGAGATAATGATGGAAAACTTGTGGGTAGAAAGCCTGCAGCTGCATTCTCACAGACTAAAGCGGTAAAATCTCTTTTTTCCAATATTGTTTTTTTTCTAAATTCAAATTCAAATTATATTCTTTACTCACATCTTAAATAGTGAAATGTTGAATAGGAACCTCAGAAAAACTTACAATATTGGAAAAACAGGACTTGCCTTGCCCCCTAGGCAGGCTCCATCACAAGTTGGTGGCCAGTGTGATGTTACCAGCAGAGAGTATGCTGAGGCAACATACTGAACTAGTGCCAGTAACTACCAAGGGGCTACCTTAAAGGAAAAGAGAAAGGTTGAGGACTTAGAAGTGTCTGATGCATCTGATGCTGCGGTTGGGGTAGGTCTGACTCAAAACAGTGGGTTTGAATCCCTCTGACAACTGGAGCTGGCAGCCACGAGCCAGATCTGATCCAGAAACCTTTTGGCTACAGTAATACAATATGGTGCATGAGCAAACGGGACGTTTCCCAGCAGGACATCCCAGCCTGGATGCGGCTGGGTTGGGGCAACTGGATCAGCGCGAGATGTGCTGAGGCAGCAGATGCGCTCAGCCACAGCTGCACCGCTCCGTGCAAACACGCCCGTGGTGAGGCAGGGCAGGATCCCTCTGCCAGCTTGAGATGAAAAGGCAGATTTTAGCAAAAATATCACAAAAACAAGCTATACAAACGAGGTGGGAACCTGGTGCTATTTATTTTTTAAAGAAATGTTCATATTTACTTGACTCTGCTGGATGATTTTCAACACCCATTGTGGATAAAACACACAGATGAGCTGTGGTGCTTGTAAAGGAAAGCTGTGAGCCTTGGCAAGTGGGGGTCATTACTGCCAGGGCTTCTGCAGTTCTGGAAAGTTTTGGAACTGGTTCAGGGTTGTTGGAGAAGCACACTGGCTGCGTAGCGCTCCTTAGGAATCCTGGCTACTTACAGTTTTGGCCTTAGGCGTGTTTCAGAGCTAATTCTCAAGAGAAATGCAGATCCATCCTGCCTTTCTTCCAGCTACTGTTTCGCCTGTCTGCCTAGCATGAGTGCACATTTGATTCACAATTAGTAGGAGTCTGCAGAGATTCAAAAGTCTGCCCTGGTGGTCCCTACTGGGGCCTAGCATTGTAAGTTCTTCCCATACGTTTTTGCAGCATTTAATTGCTACCAAGATATAAAATAACTTCATGCAATTTCATTATTTCTTCTTTTTTTTTTTTCAAGTATTTTATAACACTATACCTTGAATGCCATGTAAAAATGTAAATGATATGCAAGTAACTCAATATTCTGGTGGATTCTGTATTTATAAAGATTCTGTCATCACCAAATCCATTCTTTTCTCATGAAGTTTCGTATAATACAGTCTTGCATCAGTTCTCACTTAGAAGGTTATCTTTGTAACCATAAATGCTAAGAACATGTATCTGAACATAAAAGCTTTATTCTTTCCAGAATCTAAATTATTAGTTTCTAGAATATATTTGTCACAAGATATGTTCAAAAACAAATGTTAGCTGTGGAACAATGCCACAGATTTTATAATGAGCATTAAAAAAATCTGAAATAAGCATAATTTACATTTCCCAATATGTACATTAAATGTATAAATCTGTCTACAGACATATTCAGATATACATGCTGAAAAACCTTGAACATAAGAATCATCAGCATTTTGAATCTCTGCCATCTAAGCAATTCAAGATCCCACAGTCTTTAAACTGCAAATACTTAACCAAGTCACTAAATACCTTAGCTCAAAGTTTATACAGAAAGGATCAAAATATGGTCTCAAAGCAGAGGCTGTGCCAGTGCAGCACAGGTGGGGATTTGTGATTTCAGTGTATCCAAGCCACGTGGTTTATACAGACAACATGGATTTGTGCATGTTGTGCTTGCACACAACGCACTGTTTCATCGCCAGATTTACGGTTTAGTACTAGATTTTCTTTTTGCCAGGCAACTATCCATCTTAACATGCTTATAAAACAATACTGTCAAATACACTTCTCAGTGTCATAGAACACCTTAGTGTCAAAGAAGGTATGATAATCAGATTTGGAGAGGGTTGCTTCTCACTGCTTAAATAAGTGCATTAATAACTACTTTTTTAATGCCATTATGAGAAAGGTTTTGTATAGTCTTATTTGCATGAATAACCCTGGAGATGTCGAGCTCTTTTTCTTCAATACTAGTCTTAAAAGAATGAGCTGTCTTGTTTCAGTTATATTTGCTTTTCAGATGTATTTACCTCTCCCAACATTTTTTTTTTTTAATTCAGAGTGAAAACACACTTCACTGACATCTATGTAGAATAATGTAAGAGGAAGTGTTACTTAAGACATGAAATTCAATACTGGATAGTATAAAATAAGGATCCCTTTGCTCTCTTTTCTCAAACTCTGCGTAAGCCTCAGCTGTGTCCACAAATGCTAATCAGAGCAGACACACAAGCCACATAAGGTTATGTCTTGCTCACAGCATAGGCTGTGGTCCCATGGATTTTGGAGATGAAGCCATGAGTCCTCCATCCCCTTAGCATGCCTAAGCCAGCATTTTTCTCCCACCAGAAACACTCACCTGTTCCTGCAGGACTTTAAGCATCGCTTGTGTATGTGTTTGCTCTTCCTTGGCTTGCTCCAGTTCGGATTTTTTGTTATTTAATTCTTCCTGTATGCTCAGCAATTGCTGCACAAACAAAGGGAGTTTCTGGTTAGCATCATCTGGATCCAAAGCGGTTTAACATCCTCAGTTTGATAAATCCTCATTTCAAACAATGCTTTGCAGTCTGCTCCTTCATTTATTATTGTTGCATAATCTGCTCTGTCTAAATGGACCAGAGGTAAATTATTTTCATCCGCATCTCTTCTGCAGCACTGCTCCACGAGTAATGCATCTGTTAATGTGTGTTAAGCTATTTGTTACATTAAAGTAGAAACTCCTGGTACAGTATATCACCCACAGAGCGACTGTCACATTCATCTGAACCAAAATCTTATTTGTAGAAGTATATGCAGTGGTTTTAATAATACTAGGGTAAACACTATGGTACATAAATAATGTAAAAGCACAGCTCTTTAATATAATTAGTCATTGGCCCACAGCCATTTTCATTCTATGCAAAGCAATATTCTGGAAAGCTTTCACCATGAGTTGCCAAGAAGACAAAAGCTTTCCTTTTTTCCCTTGTGCAGTGATATTTTATTAGATCAGGAAGACTGATGCCCTACAATCAATATATTAGCCAGGAACACTGCTGATCTGAACTGTCAAAACAAAAAGCTATGACCAAAACCTATTTTTAGGAAGAGAATTCTGTGATGTAGGGACATCTTTAAAATCCCACATTTCCTGGTCTTGGCTGCTTTAGGTTCTGCCTAGCTTTATTGTGACTGTCAAGAGCAGGTCAGTAGATTTAATTAATTCTGAAATGATTATATATTTTTGCATTGATGCGATGAATGTTAGATACTGCTAAAGACCAAGAGGAGACAAACACGAGATTAAAAAGGAGTTTATGGTGCTTTCCCTTAGTGATCAAGAAAGGAAACTCTGATTTGCAGGGGCAACATATTGCTCGTAAGCATGCTGCTTTTTAAGGACTACCTGAATGAGGAATTGCTTTACTAACTGGCATTACTGATCTAACCATGTATCTAGGGATCTAAGGCTTAGTTTATGCTTGTGCTTGGGACTGGTAGTCCTGACTCAAATCAATGTTGAAGGTGTTCAGCATCTTGGTAAGCTACAGATAGCAAACCTAGAAATAGTGCCTGGCCTTGTTCCACTGCACTGGAAGTCCCAGGCATCAAAGGACATGGTGACAAAATTGTTTTCAGAGCTGCTTGGAAACAGATGACATTTCAGGGACTGATGGAGTCATTGGTTGTGTATTTCTGTTGTAAGAGAACACGGGTATGATGGATTAATTCAGCCACTGAAGTAAAAATACATGTGGGTATATGTTTGATTATATCTCACGCACTCTACAGTCCAGCTGGGTTAGCTTTTTGATGGATCTTGTTGCCTGTACTGCTCCCTGTGAGCCTTCAAGAGACATTCAGGTATGTGTATTCACTCTACCACAGCACAATAGCATTTCAAATCTCAAGATTTTACATGAAATAACAAGGTCTGTTCCGCTAAGTCTCTTGCCCAGCAAACTTTTGTATGAGAAGCTCTACTTTGGCATTTCCTGACCAGGGATGGATTGCCACCTCAGGCCTGCGTTCGTCTTGCCTGTTGGCTACTACTCCCTACATTTTCAGAAGATAAACTGAATTTGTGTATACTGTCATATGTCATATACTCACACCCATGTAGGTCCTTAGCACAGTTATAGCTTTCCAGACTTTTTAGCCCAGAAGGGACCATTTAGTCACCTCCTGTAACCTCCTGTTATTACAGACCGTTAAGCTTCACCCAGGATAGCTCTAACTAATGTCTGCAATTTAGAAAGAAGGGACTCCAATCCTCAGGAGAGAAGGAGAGCATACAAGACACCAGAAGGATAGCATAAGCCCTTTCAAGGGTCACTAGCTGAGACATCTGAGTTTGGCAAGCAGCTGTGTCACCTAATAAGGTCTGGTGGAATGTCCTCTCCTTCCCAGCTGCAACCTGTTTGACCTCACACACCTGAACATGACAAGGGTTTTTAAGAGAAAGGAGTCTTTGCCCTCCATCTCAGAGTCTTTTCTGAGCAGTGTGTCTTACCAGTGTGGCTAGCCTCTGATGATTCAAAGGGAGGAGCCAAAAAGAATTAAGTGATCCTCACACAAAGCCAGGAATGCATCTAGTGACTTATGTTACAGGGAGGTGGAAAGCCCTTCTTTTCATCCCTGGGCAATCTACTGAAACTTTGAAGCATGGAATTTGGTTATCAAAATTGTCTCAGTGTGGTGCTACAAGTACTAGGGAGTCTGAAGAGGGCCTCGCAAGAGATCTTGTTTGCTCCACAGCCTCTGAAGGAAGTGAATAGCCATGCATGTTCAAGGAGAACATCACCACCATCCAGACTGCACCTTCATCCTCATTCAGAGATTTTACTCCAGCTTCTGGGAGAAACCCTAGAGCCCATCGTTCTGAATACTACAAACTCCTGTCTGGAAGATCCCAATTCAGTTTTCAGTCCATCTCTGCACCTGGAAAGCCTGTTTCACTACTGAATGACTGTTACAAATGTGAAACCAATTTTCACTTATGGATGGAACTTGTTACACTTCTGTCAGAACTGTTACCTCCTTCCCCGGCCTACCCACCCCTTCCACATGGTTCTTCTATGGCCAGGTTCTACATACCACACATCAGCTCACAAACTTCCACTGTTTTATTTTCATATCTCCCACTGCGATCTCCCACTGTGATTTAGTCTAATTATATCCCTCTTCCTTTGATCGTGACTTTTTCTGTTTTGCGTTTGAGGCAATTTTTCCCAAACTGTCCAAGCATGGGAGGAAGTGGTGTGCAAGGTGCCCTCTGAGAGAATGAGAGAGACGCTTCCTGCTCTGCATCTTTGTACGTGGCTCTGGACCAGCCAGGAACAGGAATCCCAGGAAAACATCCAACATGCTCAGTTTCCCTGGGGCAAGAGAGTGTGCATTCTGGTTGCAGTATGAGCTGCAAAGCACTTGATATGAGATTAAAACCTTCCAGAAGTCTTAATGGTTAAACTGTCAACTACTGCAGGCTTACTGTGCGTGCATAGGCTCATATTTTCAAAGACAGCAAATGGTTCTTATTTGCTTTGGAGTGGAAGATGGAGGATCTGTAACTAAGGTACCGTATTCCCAGTCACACATAAGGTTTTTCATTCACAGAACTGGGGCCTTCCCATCCCAACCTCCAGAGATGTCAGAATTGTTTAAATCTTGTAGCCATCCCCTGGAGGTTTAACCTTCTTTCTTTTTCTCTCCCTCATGTTTATCTCTAAAAGCTGCAGAACCTGCTCATTTTGCATGGGTCAGGTTTTGAGACTTCTTTTTCCTGAGTGGTTCATGCCGCCGCCAGGAAGTTGTAACAAGGAGTTATACCTGCCAAACAGCATATTTTTTCCCTTCTAATTTCATTTTGGAAAATGAAGAAGTAGCTTTGACTGGAAAAAAAAAAATCAGCCTAAGACAGACGAACAGCCTGAAAAATTTCAGCACAAACATGTGATGTTTGGCAAAATTAGAAGCAAATGGGAAGAGGATCTTATACTGGCAGGAATGAAGCGAGTTTCATAACAGGGACTGCTGTCATGCCTTCTTATTATCAGACAGCCTCTCTATAAAGATTGTAATAAATGATGCCAAGAAGATGGTATTTAATTATTCAAAATTATTTTGTTTTTCACATAAATGTGCTTATTAAAAATTGATCCTATAGATATTTCCTCTACCCTTCAGATTGCTTGCAAGTATACACCACAATCAATTAAAATAAAAAAATGTTCTTGGTTTTAATGTTTGTGCTGTCTGATACCGTTCCACCTATTTATAGTCTCGTCCAGTGTTTCTGCCAGACCTTCCCCCATGCTCACCCACCCATGCATCATTTGCTGCCCCGCTTCCTACGTGTTATATCCCACTGGCTTGTCTCACAGCTACTGCCAGCACAGCTGTCAAAGTGTCCCTTCCTTCACTCTTGTCTCACCTCTCTGGCCACTTTCTTTAAGCCCCGATGTCCCCAACTTCATGGCACAGCACGACATTCAGACAGTAGTTTCCCAGTTTCCTCAGGCAAAGGAGTGACTTCTTGGTTACACAGCCAGGAAATACCTGGCTCATTCTTCTGTTGTCTTCCAGTGGTCCTCAGGGTGCAATACTTTGGGTTTCTGAGGGTTCCCTGCAAGTTATGCAAGGGTCTTTTCCCTGAGCCAAAATCCCAGTGTCAGGAAGCAGAAAAGCATCTCACGGTGCCCATCACAGCTCTGAGGATCCTGGAGAGAGACACTTGCACAGCCTAGAGCTTCACCAGTACCAGTCTGGAAGCTCAGCTGGTCTATGTGCAACCAAAACTGTTTGTCACCATGGTTGCCAGGCTGACCCTAAGAGATGAGCCCTGTAGTATCAGACTGGTAGACATCACTGATATCCTCTTACTGACATTTCCAGAGAGGAGACAGGAAAGGAGAAAGAATTAACCTACAGGTTGTCTCTCCAGAGATCAATCAATGCATTTTAGACAAGAAAATGCAAGTCAGATGGCTTGTTTCCAATGGCAGCTCTGGAGCTGCTCTGTATAGAAATGTTAAATATCACTCTCCCATGTTAAGCTTCCTTCATTCATGAGGACCAAATCCTCCCTGTACGTAAGCGGGTAGCTAATTTCTTTGTATGGGGGGAAGGGTGTGTGTGTTTTATTTTGTTTTTTTCACACATTCCCACCTCCAATGCTGAATCTCTGTCAGAGACAGTTCAGTACCGCCCATATTGCGTAGATCTCAAAAGTGCAGACAGAAAATTACCATCTTAAACCAATCTTCGCAGCTTCTGAAACATTAAATATAGATGGCATTATTGAAACCAGCTGAATTACTCAGACTGTGTACAATGCGGTGCCCGTGTGGCCAAGAATGCTAACAACTGAACAACACACAGTGCCTCAAAATATATGAGAAGCCCTAAAGGGAAAGTAATAGCTTGCTGTTTTGTACCACTGTGCAGCCATGAAATATTCTTTCTCTTTCCTCTCCTCCTCCCTGCCCACAGTTCTTCACTGGTCCCCAAAAGGCAGTGTTACATGCGTACATTTAAATATAAATTACAGACATATCGGGAAGTGTGGTTGCACACTGAACATAGCAGGACAGAGAAGGGTCTCAGAAAGAAGGCATGGTTTCCAGCATTAAACCATCAACTTAGCATGCTAAGAAAAGGGAGGCAGATCGGAAGAGACCATAGGGCCTGAGGCTGTGCTTAAGATCCTGTAAGGCTGACAGAATAATGAAAAAGGAAAACCAGCATTTGCCACAAGTTTAGCAGTTACACTGCTGAATGGTCCTGCCCCTGCTATTCTGGTGATGGTTTTCTCTATAGCTGCTTGAAATGAAGTATGAAAAGGCTGCAAAGACCTTTAAGAAAGCGAAGTAAAGAAGAGGAGTCAAAAGAACACCCCTGAGGTGGGAGCGCTGACTTTGATCACAGGTTGTGCAGGCAGTTTCAGCAAACCCAACCTGCTCAGCCACGGAAAGGAGGCACAGACTCTCCCTCCCATTTCTGGAGTAGCTGCAGAGTGTCCAGAAAAGAGCCATGGCAAACTCTTCTGAAATGAGAATACTGGTCAAAGAGGGATGATCTTACACAGCCTAACTGAGCCAACTCAGTGGAATGGCCATCTTAGACACCTTGTGAGCTCAGGTAAACTGAATTCTCCTATCCATACAATGTTTGGGGCAGCATGCTACTCTCCACTTACCACCTATAGGGAATATACCCCTATATAGGAGAAATGGGGAGATCTGATTCACTAGCTACCTAAAATGAAGGCCAAACTTACGTGCCTCAAATAGGTAGGCTGTATCCCAACCAAGGCTGCCTTTTTCAGTCCCGATGAAACCAAGGCTTGCACACTAAACAGTAATGCACAGAAGCATTTCTTGCTTGTCTAAAAGTGCAGCCCTTTCCCCTAAACTACCCAGATTCAGAGAGCTAAAAAGGATGAAAACACAGGCATTGAAAGGATTGCAGAGTTCACCAAAAAAATTAAAACACTCACCCTGGCAATTTCTGAGGTTTTATTCTCTTCACACACACACACACCCCTGCCCTGTGTTGCTGTGTCTTTTCTAACTTTATTTTATAGAAAGAAAAAGAAGTTAGAGTTTGCCAAATGGAAAAGGACAAAAATCAGCAAAGAAAAAAAGTGCTTCAAAATTCTTAGAAGCTGTTCACAAATGCAGAGGGGTAGGATGGGAGATATTTCTTTTTAGAATCCTCCTTAGGTAGAAGGAAAAGAAATAATGAATCAAAATGAAATCTCGGGTACAAAAGCAATTGCAAAATAAAAATACAAATCCCTCTTCCAGTACTTCCACGGGCCGTCTGGAAGAGTGTTTTTCTCTTTTTCTAAGACAGACAAGATTTCATATCACAAATGGCCAGCACATGGCAGGCTTGAATAATGAGAAAGTGACTTCCCAGCTGAGCAAATATGCATTAGTAACAAGACGCTGATGAGGCCAGACAAATCACCAAGGAAACAGGAGAATGTGAAAGACAAGTCAAAGAAGCTTTAGAAATGAGCCCTCAAGGAAGTTAGCCATGTTGCAGCAGTAAGGGCAACATACAAGCCATCCTAATGTATGACAAGGCACTATTAAAATAAAGAACATGCCTGTGGATTTTTTTAAGGGAATAAAAAGAAACACAAAGTAATAGTGCAATGTTTCTCATCCCTCCCACCCCTCGGGGACCACCTGTGTCATAGGAACTACAGCATTGTTTGGATGGACCACGGGGTTTGCAAAGACAAAAGAATCCAAGCCCTGACCACACTAGGCTGGTGAAGAGCTGCATGTGGATCAACAGCGCAGCTCCTGCTTGTTGGGCATCCACCTGCAAAGTGAGTTTTCCTGGTTCTCTGGCCAGAGGCAAAGACCATGCTGAACATGCTAGCTCCACAGGTCAACCACCTCAGAGGGGGCTGGGGAGCTGGGCACACACCTGATGGGTGAGTGCATGAGGCACTACCAAAGAACTCAGTCTAGCTGCTTCCTTAAGGAGATGTTTACCATGCTCCCCTCCCACTGCTATTAGACTGACTGCAGAGGTCCTGCAGCTTTACAGCATTCAGAGTAGGAGCAGGCAGGACTGAACCCAAGAAATATCCAAAAGAGAAAACAGATGGATGCACTGTAACTACCTAAAGGGAAGTTACAGAGAAGATGGAGTCAAGCTCTTCTTGGGTAAAGGGTGAGGACGAATAGACACATATTAATCAAGGAATATTTCTATTACATATAAGGAAAATATTGCACAGTGAGGGTGGCCAACTGCTTGAACAAGGGCTCAGAGAAGATGTGGACTCCATCCTTGGAGGTACAGAGAACATAGCTAGACAAGGCCCTGAGCAAAACTGAGACAAGTCCAGACCTGACCCTGCTTTGAGCAGAGGGATGGCGTACATGACCTCCAGATATCCCTTCTGACTTACTGTATGATTCTAAAAATACCTAATAGATATTGGATAATTAGATTGCAATTTATTTTGTTTCTATGAGCCATAGTAATTCAGCCACACCAACTACAAGAGCCAGTGTTTGGGGTTGGATAACAGATGAAAAGAGAACATGGATAGTGCAATGAATAGCTTAAGAGCCAGTTCTACAGCTTTCCTTTGTTAAGTAATTTTTAAGGACATCTCTTACTCCAGTCAAGAAAGAAAAATTCTTTTAGGTCAGCTATGGACTGTTGCAGCAAATGAGGAAAAGACTCAAGTCCTTAAGGACCTTACAGAATCAATCCCTCCTCTCCAAAGTGTAATTCTCTCAATTTACTAATAGATACTTAGTGCTAGCATCAAGGATCCCTCTCTGGGATCTGACTTTAAGAGCAGATTGCACAAGGTCTTTGATTTTGATGGTGATCTGTGGAGGGGAGAAGTGTGACTGAAGCCCATTATACTTTATCAATAAAGCTCCCTTGTACCTTTGCTTAATGAGGTGACTAGCACGTTACATAGCCCCTGACTTTACTGGCAATAGGTGAGTGGGCAGGTGGACTTACAGTGTGCTCTGATCCTGAGCAAAGAAAGAGGGCTGATCCTAAATGAGCATCACGTTCCCTCTGCCCTCATATCTGTCCTACAAGGGAACCACTTGGCACCTCATTGAATGCACAGTCAAAGGAAGACATGATCATCCCTTCATACCAACCTCCTCTTCTACAACCTTTCACCTGTACCTGTCTATTGTGGATACCCTCTCACCAGGCAATGGCACTTCAACAGTATGATCTCATCTCTTCTTTCATGGGACTGCAAATGAGCATGATATAACATGCTCTTTCTCAACAAACCAAAATTTCCTATATTTTATTAATTTTAAAGGAGAATAAAAAGACCTGACACATTTTTATTAGGAGAAGAATGACACTAGGGAAGAGAATCAATTTGGTCAGTGTTAGTCCTATGGAAACACAGTTCCTAGTAATGAAAGCTTCAAATGCATTTGGAAACTATGTAATCAGCAAGACAACAATAGTATTTAGGATCTTTTAAAGAATTCACGTAAGATCAGTAGACCATAAAACTTATAAGATCTGTCCTTCACCACCACAAGACTACACAAGCATGTTAATGAAGATAATAGTTGATTTCTTTCATATTTTAAAAAAAGTGTGTGCACCCAATTATTTCCCTCCCAAGTGTTTATTCTTGCTGCCAATCTTTAGCTTTACTAGTGGTAGCAGGCAAAAAGATGCTACCCTCCACCATCTTACCACTAGAACAGATATTGAGAATATGGTGTTTAAAGCATTGTGGGCCCTTATTTACACTTCCCCTAATATTGTTGAAGTGGTAGTGACAGAAGTGGGAAATTAAACATTACTGTCAATAAGGAAAGGTTGTTAAACACAGAGGAGAACCCTTTTGGCTTGTCTGAGATCTGGTAAATAATTGGCACTTAATTGCCAGCTGCTCTTTTTTTAATGTAATCAGAAAGAGTAAGTATTTTCTGGAAGTTTGAACGTGGACAGTACTGTACAGAGCCCTGAAAAGCACAAGGTAACAAAGAGAATACTTATGTGAACATTTCTCTGTCCTGGGAGCAGACGTATTTCTTAACCAGTTTCCAAATAGCAACCATAGGGTGAGAGAAGAAGAGACAGGCCTGGAAGTGAACAGCTGGACATTGGGTCCAGTCCTTCACACTTGTCTTGTATACATTCCCTATACATTTATCAGTTTTCATCAACATTGCCATTACTACTCCAGTGCCACTTTTATGGGAAAACACAAAGATCTAACTTGAATTCATATTGCAGGAGTAGTAATAAAAAACATTTCCACCTTAATTATTCTGTTCTGTTTATTCAGCAGGTAAAACACAAATACAAGGGGTAACGTTTTTTGTCTCTTATTTACTCTTCTCTTTAATACTGTATTTGGAGAATAATCACCTTATAGCTGTGTGTAAGCACATTGGGTGGGTTATATGCTGAATAGACATTTGGTGAGCAAAAGGTAGGTGGATAAAAAAAGACCACATATCTCCTCTCCATTTAGGCTATTTTAATAAATACAGCCATAACATGCTCCATCTGTTCAACAATGATGTTAATTTCAGTGATAAACTGCTACTAGAACCTGTATATTTAAAGGTAAATAGTTGTTATAATGGTCATGGCACTCACATGGCATCAGATTCGGCAATTTTCAGCCAACAGCATCTGTGTTTGTGACTTCTAACATTTCAGAAAGTTTGTATGTGAGGAAAAGGAATGGCTGTGACAGTTAACAACATCTGTGAAGGATCTTAGAGCTGCAGACCTAAATGCCAGCTGAGGCTTATTGGAATTTAATAGGTAGTAGATTGGTTAGAAGAGTGATGCAGAAAAAAAATATCACAATGCCCTATCCTACTAGCTATTGAAACCTCCTGGACAGAAACACGCTTTTCCTCCTTGCTCCACTGAAAAAGAGTGGGCCATGGGAATAATAAGTTCTTCCATTAATTGTATGAGAAAAAGCTACTTTTCATATAGGATAGGAAATACCTGAGCAATGCCATCTTTGCTTGTAGAAAAAAAATTCTGCTAGCTCAGTGAGGACATCGGAAAATAGACTAGCTCTGCTCCAGTGGCAGGGAATGGTAGAAACCCAATTCATTTCACAGCCAGTACGGTGAGGCCAACACTAGCTACCTTTGGCTTTTCTACTCAGAATGGTTACTATACATTAGAGGTATATGATCTTGCTTAAAAAGCTGAGAGATGACCCTTATGCTGTCTCACTTAGACAAAAAGAATCATAGAATCACAGAATCATAGAATGGTTTGGGTTGGAAGGGACCTCAAAGACCATCTAGTTCCAAACCCCCTGCCATGGGCAGGAACACCCTCCACTAGACCAGGTTGCCCAAAGCCTCATCCAACCTGGCCTTGAACACTGCCAGGGAGGGGGCAGCCACAGCTTCTTTGGGCAACCTGTGCCAGTGCCTCACCACCCTCACAGTAAAGAATCTCTTTCTAACACCTAATCTAAATCTACCCTTCTTCAGCTTAGAGCCAATACTCCTTGTCCTATCACTACACACCCTGATAAACAGTCCCTCTCCAGCTTTCCTGTAGGCCCCTTCAAGTACTGGAAGGCTGCAATTAGATCTCCCCGGAACCTTCTCTTCTCCAGGCTGAACAATCCCAACTCTCTCAGCCTGTCCTCATAGGAGAGGTGCAGCAGCTCTCTCATCAGCTTCATGGCCCTCCTCTGGACTCGCTCCAACAGGTCCATGTCTTTCTTGTACTGGGGCCCCCAGAGCTGGACGCAGTACTCCAGGTGGGGTCTCACAACAGCAGAGTAGAGGGGCACAATCACCTCCCTCGACCTGCTGCTCACACTGCTTTTGACGCAGCCCAGGACACGGTTGGCTTTCTGGGCTGCAAGCACACACTGCCAGATTATGTTGAGCTTCCTATCAATTAATACCCCCAAGTCCCTCTCCTCAGGGCTGCTTTCAATCCATTCCCCACCCAGCCTATAGTTGTGCTTGGGATGGCACCAACCCACATGCAGGACCCTGCACTTGGCCTTCTTGAACTTCATGCGGTTCACATGGGCCCACCTCTCAAGCCTGTCAAGGTCCCTCTGGATGGCATCCCTTCCCTCCCGCATGCTGACCACACCATGCAGCTTGGTGTTATCAGCTAACTTGCTGATGGTGCACTCGATCCCACTGTCCATGTCGCTGACAAAGATGTTAAACAGTGCTGGTGCCAGTACCGACCCCTGAGGAACACCACTCATCACTGTTCTCCACTTAGTCATTGAGCTGTTGACCACAACTCAAAAAGTCCCTAATCAGGCTCCCAGTGACTGTACTGTGGAATCTGTGTGCACCCCACAGTCCTCGTCACCAAATATGTACCCATCCTACTTCAAGGGAGCGGTGAGGGTAAGGAGGGACCTGCACTGCAGCTCTTCTCACCTTCCCAACTGCAGCGGTGAGGCATTTCACATCCGTCCTTCCCTGGATGAACACTGAAAAGCTGAAACAATTGCTAGTCATCTGGCATTTATCAGAGCCCTCTGAAAAGAGGTGTATAAGTCTCAGATGCACATGCTATTTATTTTACACGCTAAATTATTAGTAAACTGCAAAAGCTAGTCCTCAGTAGGCAGGAAATGTCAGGAGCAATGTGGCCTTTGCAGTAAGACCTTGAGTTGCATATTGAACAGCAAGGACAGGAGGGTATTGAATAGGTGATGATTAACTATGTACTCTCTGACTGCGGCACCGAACAGGGAAGGGTCTCTGAGGTATACGAAGCAAAATACACAGGCAGTAGTTCTGGCAATTCCTGGCTTCTGAGTGCTCAGATTTGCAATCTGCATTGATATTCAAGTGAAATTGATATTCTTTGGGGGAAAAAAAGAAGACAAGACAAAAGAGGACTTTCATCATGCTGCATCAGTGACACCCGTATGGGTCATCAACAGGGCCAGAATAGGTTCAGTCTCCCGCTGAGATGTCCCGGGTCAACAGTCAGTGGCACCCACAGCAGTGTATCAGTCTTTATGTCAGCCCTATGCCTATCACCCACAACTGTTCCTATTGTTCTTTCTTTCCACCTCAAGCGCTAATTTTAGAAGAGGCACCCTGCATTCCCTGCTCATGCAATAATCCCGTGGCTAGGCTTTAATGCATCACCACCTACAAAGGGGAGCTTGTGCTGTCGTTGTGTGTTAGGAGTATGAACCCGAGCTCAGCTAATGAATCAGGCCCCTTAGGGGATGGGGGCAATGAGGTGCCTCTTAAATGTCCCAGATACACCTCAGCATGTGCAATAGCAGAACTGTAGGCACTTGTGTACATTTCCTGGAGAAAACATAGGTGGAAGCATGGTTTCAATGGGGATTTCTGGATGACATCCTTGCCTGCAGGAGCTTAAATTCAGCCCATCATGCTCAGATTGCTGTGAGAGGAAAGAACATTATCATACATTACATGATGCAATGAAGCACCGTGAAGAATCACCAGTCTATTGGCAAATAAACCAGTTCAGGAATCAGTACAGCTATGCATTCATGGCCCCATACCTTGTCCAATTAAGCCTGATGAAAAGGTGGAACTAACTTGTTCAATTAGAAAGCCATGCTAAAGGATGTGTACTCTCTAGACTTAGAACTAACTTGAGGAGTAAAACATTACACCTATGGCTGTGCTACAGAGGTCGCTCATGAACAACCCTGGATGACCAGTAAAAATCTAAAATCAGAGGGCTGGAGCACCTCTCCTATGAAGACACACTGAGAGAACTGGCGTTGTTCAGCCTGGAGAAGAGAAGGCTCCAGGGACACCTAATTGTGGCCTTCCAGTACCTGAAGGGGCCTACAAGAAAGATGGCGAGGGACTGTTCACAAGGGCATGGAGTGATAGGACAAGGGGTAATGGCCTTAAGANAATTTACTTGAATGTGTGCTAATGAATGCCATCTCCTATGTGGCAAACTGATATTTTTCAAAGACTTGTAATGTTATCAATTTCAAGCAGATTTTATAAAGGACACAGAAACCACATCATTAATTCAATAGCAACTCACTGTCAAATTCTGAGTTCTTGTTTGAAAGCATAAAGGTGGCAAGTGCATTTCCTCAAGTATTTTCTTTGGTGGACAACAAACAAGAAAAGCATAGTTTTCACGCTTTGTTCCTGGAATAGCTGAAACATTTTGATGAGATTTTTTTCAAAATAATTTTACTTGCTACTCCACATGGAATACACTAACCCAAATGGTTAAAATTTGGAGAAATTACATACCCACTGAAAACTGAGTCTTATAATGGCAAGCATTAACCAACACTACTAGGTGATATTTTCTGCATTACCTATAGGCATGTATGTAGTAAAAGATATCAAACAGAGAGACAAGATGTAAAAATTCTTACAGCTGTGCTGTGAAGTATTGTAAAAAACCATTACAACTAAAACATTCTTCCTTGTGATCGCAGACTTTGTTAGAGCCTACCAAACACTGCTGGAAAAACAGAGCCATTCAAAAAGTGATCTGCTTGGTATGTGCGTTCTCATATAGAAATAAATTGAAGGCAATACCACCTATGCAGCAGTGACAAGTTAATTCAATTTCCATCTCAAAATCAGGTAAAGTGTATCTCATTTGTTACCATGGATACAAGACATTATTTCCATTTGTTTGAGATCTCACAGTGGGTATGAAATTAAACTGTGACACAGTTTTATGGAGGAAGTTGACTAAAAACCCCATAAGTTCAATGTCATTAGTCCAAAGGATTTTTTCTTTTTTAGACACAATAAATAAGGAGGTTGCTACTACTGCCCATAAGGTATACTTCATAAGAAAATATCTGTGTGATTTTGCTGATGCTACTTTGGATCAGTAGGAGTGATAGAAGAGAAAACAAACATCCATTTCATCAGTCCTGCAAATGTGGGAAAGAATCCTGAAAAACGTCCAGATGGTAGAAGTACATTAAAAATACATTGATGTTGTGTTATTTGCTATTGTTTGGCACCAAATATGTTTACAAAAAAATTTCTTGATTCTGAAAATGCATCCACTTTTTCTCAGATAAATCTGCTTTTCAGGCTGCAGCTCAAATCACTTGTTTTCTAGTTTCCAGATTTAGAAGAAAAAGAGGTGTATGAAAAAGCAGAGAAGAATGAAGAAGAAAGAGTGCCGACATGTATGTAGGGTTCAGGAATTCAATGGCATTCAGTTTACCTTGTCTGAAATTAATTTTAATATATACAAAAGGATAAAAGGAAATACAGGTCTCTTGTTAAATTATTACTACTCAAGTCCTGGCTATATGTTTAATATTTCATAGAGAGACTGATTTCCATAGATGCTGAGCACCTGCTATACTGATGGATTTCAGCTAACGTTGTCATCTCTCAACATTTACAAAACCAAGCTGAGATAAAACAGAGTCTACCTAATCAAAGGTTTATTTCTAAATATGCATGAACCGCATGAAAAGCACAAAGGTTATGGGATGTCATGACTGTGGCTAATCATTGAAATCCAAAGCCATCATCCAGCTGCTTAATTGACTCATGATTTCCCACCAAATATTCTGAACTCCACCTCCAGTGCTTCTGTGTTGCTGCCCTCCTCAGCATATTGTCAGACTGTATTATCTGCAATGTCTTCTCCAGCTCCTTGGGCCATCTCTAATTATATCCCATTGGGAGCTCGTAGGTCTGACCCCGAGATGGCAAACTAGAAAAATTCAGTACCTCACAGCAAAATTGTCACGAACATAGAAACTCTCAGAGGAGTAGGAACTACAGTGTCCATTGCTAGCTGAACAGAGAGATAAGTAAGTCGCTCTCTGTTATTGACTTGCATTATTAACATTTGCTTGAAGTTACAATAGAAATCTATTTATATTCTACACACTTGATTATCCTTCATCCATACCCCAGGTAGGAAATTATAATAATGCAAAATGAGCATTAGGGCTCTAGCATTTTGATTTAGTAGTATTTTGCGCCCACTTTTCACTTATTTTAATGGAGAATTAGCACAAGGCTGAAATTTAGCACAATATTTATATATGCAGTTAAATTTAATGAAGCCAGTGATATTTGAGTATCCATTTATATAAGGATAAGATTGTGAATAGACCTCAAGCATATCTAAAGTACACTGAAACCTCAAGTATTTCTGATTAATGACTTTATTCTTAAGTTCAAAACAAATTTTATTCCTGAATGGTCAATGACTTATTTTCTATTTTTGAAATGTTTTGTTCAGAATTACTCCACTGTATCATAAATCATCCTAATTCGGTAACACTCTGCAGGTTTTCAAGGGGTTTATGTTTATATAAACACAGGTGTAGGCTTGTGTTGTGCTCTGTTATTTGGTGTTAGGTGCAGCTATTTGCAGACTTGTTGGATTCAACGGGTATTGTGATAGCATTGCAATTCCTAATCCAACTAAGCAGATCGTATATACATGAATGTGTCCTGGTTTTTGTCTTAAAAAAGCAGCTTAGTACAATCTGGAAGTGGGTATAGCTTGTCTCCTTCTGGAATCTAATACTGGGGTGTGATAGAGGAGCGCACATGTCGCTTCAGGGCACAGATGATGGAGGCCAAATTAACCTCTGCAGTGACATCTCCAGAAGCTCCATTCTAGATGGGAACCCAATCCAGTGTCGTGGTGAGCCACTGTCCTTGCGCTCTGTCACGTAGCAGCTGAATACAAGTGCCTGGGCAGAAATGAAGTTATACACATGTATGTTGAATGAGAGCTGCTTAGGCGTTAATAGACGTGTCAGACGAAGCAGTGGGAGCAGTCTGGATGTGCTTGCCAAGACTTGCCCTGCACAATGTCAGGAGCACACTGACAAATAAGGGAGAAGAATGGATGAGATAAACTGAACCCCCGTCTGCAGGGACACATTGCAGTTTCTGTCTGACTGATGTCAGAGAAAAAGCTTTGTTGCTGCACTAAACCACTTAAAAATTGCCTGAATGAAAAGGTTACATCCATGGGTCAGCATAAATGATAAAAACTCAGGAGACAGCATTGATGTTGCTATCCACTTGCAAGTTAGAAGGAGGGCAGTCTGGACAAGCTGGAGATGTCTCAGTCACCCTCAATCAAGAGTCAGCAGAAAAAAAGACAAAGCCAAGAAGCAGAGATGCATCTAAAGATACAGATGAATGCAAACGAAGGAACCACACAGCACTGGCTATGCCACACTGGACAAACTTTTTGGACTTTTGTGCAGAATTAGGGCAATTGGCTTAAGTGAGGAGAGCAATAAGGGAGGTACTGAAGTAATTTGTTCCTAAATAGAATATGCATAAGGAGTTTCCTTGAATCCATGGGTTTACAGTTTATGAATTCCTAAAATGACTACCTATTCCTAAATATGTCCTCAATTCCTGCCCCTCCCAGCTTTCCCCTATCTAAAATATTCCTCTCTATCTCTCCCCCATCTAAAATCTGTAAAATTTTGACTCCGAAAAAAAATCAGGACCTTGATGGCTAATAGTCTTGAGTACAGCACAGCCTCATGGTACCACTTTCCTAAAAAAAGAAGACCCATGCTTTTATTCCATAGCAATACCTGCTGCATGCCTTGCATTGTCTGCTGCAGGAACTGCAGCTGCTGGTCCTTCGTAAGGCTTTCTTCTGTTCGAAAGAGTTGTCCTTTCTCCTGTTTCAGGAGCTCCACTTCATTCCTATAAGCGTCCAGCTGCCATCGAAGACTATCGTTCTCTTCCTTTAGCGCATACGCTTGGGCGGCTAGAGCTAAGAGAAAATGAAAATGTGAAGATATCAGTAAAATGGATTGTTTCCTCACAAATAATGCAGAGGACATTGTCAGGGGAGATGACGATACAGATGAAAGCCAGTGAGACATTTCGGAGCTGAGACAAGACCCAGCAGAGCTGAAAATGATTAGGTTCTGGCAAAGATTGTAGCTGGGAAGTTATTTCCTGGGATGGAAGGAGCCATAAAACGACCCTGGATAATTCAAACGCTACTTGCAATCTGGCTGCTAAATTTAGGCTTATATTTTAGGAAGAAACTGGCATGCAGTCCAAGGGCAAAGCACCCACCAACTTTACAATGTTTTCCCAGTGATGTTATAGGAACTGATACATCCATTTAGTATTTATACTAGTGTAGTGGCCAGATGTTCCAATCAGACCTGTGCTAAGGAATTTTGACTACGTAAAGTTGCTGGATTTAATCCCATAAGAGAGGAAATACAGAAATTCCTCTCCAATCTTGCTATGAACTACTTCATAGCAATGGTTATGAGGAACCATTTAGACAGAAAAATGATGTAATAGAGTAAAATTATATAAAATGCAAATGCTCAAAAAAAGTGTTGGCACTACAAGAACATTACTACATTTAAAGGCATTGAAAGACACTTAAGTAATTTCCTTAGGAAGCTCCATTTGGCCCCTTTTCAATTTAGAATGGCATTTTTATTATCATAACTGATAGCAGGTGTTTGTGAAGAAATCGATTAGTATGCAGGGATGGAAATTACATTTGCCAAATGACTTGCACAGTCTGCAATATAAGCTAAAATTTGTGTAGCAAAAGGCAGAAGGCTATAAAGCATGTACTAGGAACATTATTTAAATAAATTATTGGAACATAAATACATATAGGGAAGTGTGGCATTCATTACTTTAGGGTTGAGGTTATCATCCTATAGAAGAACCCACTCTTGGTAGTATTTATACTTGGCAGTAGCAGTGGTCATTTGGCATAGCAAACTGCCACACTATACTATTTTCTTTCTTGGAACCTGGTAACACAACAACATTACAAAGCAGCTGTAATTAAAAAACAACATTCTACCATGGCCAATTCTATCAACATTTGGTAACTGAAGCACATAACTGATTTATATTCCTGATTAAATGATTTCAGGCTTGGTATCACAGAATTCTTTTTTGCCCACCTACAATAGCAATGTGGTTAAACTCCAAATTATACGAAATTGTGTATTAACTCCATTTAATGTTAGGCCTCTCTTGACTAGACCTTCCGCAGATAGAGAGTCCCCTGTTCCCCATGATAACATGATTCAACATGTTTGTGAAATTATATCAGCACTTAAGTTGAATGTCACAATATTTCATTACCAATAAACATGTTTTATCTTTGGTGGGACAAATCTACCTTTTTCTCAGGTAATTTTTACTCATTTGAAGATAGTACAAATGCATTAGCCAAAATAAAGTACAGTTAGCTACTATTCATGGATTGGTTATTGCGCTTGATTTGGATATTCTACAGAATCTCTCTGGAAGATTTAGCAACAGTTACATTATTGTTACATCAAATAAAATTGTTCTGAAAAGCATGTAATCATCCTTCCATGACAAAATTTACCCTCAAGAAATTGCAATGAGTCCAATGGGCAAATAAGAGGATGAAATTCTTTTTTTTTTTATTTTTTAAAAGCCAACAAGCTATAATATAAGAAAGGAGGAAAAGAAAAAAAAAAAAGGAAGAAAGAGGCCAAGCAATAAAAACCTCAGTCTAACAAAAACTCAAGTCAAAATTAAATAGTTTGTGTTGGAAGAGACCTCTAAAGACCATCTAGTTCCAACCCCCCTGCCATGGGCAGGGACACCCTCCACCAGACCAGGTTGCCCAAAGCCCCATCCAACCTGGCCTTGAACACTTCCAGGGAGGGGGCAGCCACTGCTTCTCTGGGGAGGCTGTTCCAGTGCCTCATCAATCTCACAGTGCAGAATTTCTTCCTTCTATCTAATCTAAACCTACGCTCTTTCAGTTTAAAACTGTTGCCCCTTGTCCTGTCACTACAGGCCCTAGGAAAAAGTCTTTCTGTTACTTGCATTGTCTTACTCCTACCAATTAGACTCTCTCACAATTTAAACATTTTTTTTAAATGTAATACACAATTGTAGCCAGAAACTGCCAATCCTTCTGCTCTCTGAGAGCATGAAAGGAGACCACCATGGGCATACTCAAATTTTTACAGTGGCTTGGGAACAGTAATTCATCTGCTAATCCAGCTCTTAAAAAACTTCTGAGATCTGCTGTATAAGTGGAGGGCATAAAGCCTACATACTTGTTAATCACTGTCCCCACTGAAATGTGGGTTAGGACCCAGATTCAGCCGAGGTTCAGGCTGCCCTACCTGGAAAGGCTGCTGTCGTGTATTTTCTGGGTCACACTACAGCCCGGTTAGAGAACTCCTTCTCCTTTTTGTCCTCTTAGTTGAGTTCAGGCTACTGATTGGGGCTAGGGACAGCACGGGGAGTCTGCTACAGGGGCAGCGAATCTGGGGAAATGGAAGGGACTACAACATATTGCAAAAGTATGTAACCTGTAGGTGATGAACCTATTAGTGTTGAAAAAACCCCTCATCCAAATGCCACAAGTCACAGTATATATCAGCAGTAAAGGTAACTGTCCATTTTTCCTGTAGAAAAACAATACAGCTTTTACTGCTAAAAAAAAAAATAAAAATCAGTTGCACCTCTGAATGCCATGATTTTATTTCATTATTTTAAAATTAGTTAGTATACAGTATTAAAACCTGTATGACAATAATTACATTGCAGTGCTACCAAGAAGACCCATCCAAGGACGGGTTCCCTCTTATTCTAGACTGCAGACACAGGAAGACAAAAGCTGTGTTTGGAAGCAGTTGCAATCTATTTTAGAACAAAATGGAAATATCCTGAACAACCTAAAGTGAGAGAATATCAATACAGCAGAGATAAGTTTGTGATACTAGGCAGGATTCCCAGAAGTGTACAATTTCTTATCACCATTATAATATACCCTGGTGATCTTCCTAGCCATTCGTAATAAGCAATTAAAGACAGAGTCCAAGGTAGAAATATGTCCTTAAATAAAGAGGATACAACACATCTAGCAGCGGTGTAACAGAATACTAAATTGTCACAAGCTTTTAAATGAATTAATTATAGATAAGCGTCCACAAACGATACGGCATTAAATACATGTAGTTCCTTTGCTGTTTAATTTAAAGCTACAAATTGTTGGTTCCGAACACGTGCAGACAGAGTGGTTAGCAGAAAAGGAGAATAAGTCAATGACAGACATTTGGTGGACCCCAGGGGCTCCAGCTCATTCAACACTGGGGAAATGTTTTAAACAAAATCACAAACGTTCTTTGTGTTGACCTAACATAACTATAATTTTAAGATCTTTATATTTTAGTGCACTAGAATTCAAATAATTCTGGATTCAGACCAATGTCTCTTTTGATTCTGAATCAAATATCTATTATATAGAAAGTTAATTATAATTTATTTTAATTACATTTCATTTATAATAATTTTGTATAATAATACATAATTTATTACCTATTATATAAAGGTACTTAATTGAATACTAAATTAAAATTAGAGGAGAATTTTGGGAAAAAGGGAATCTCCATTTTAAAAAGTAAATATTTTTCAAAGTTTTATAGAAATTTTTGCTGTGACTTCATTGACAAAGCTGATGAACGTAGTTTTAGTGAAAAAAAATTTACTCAGCTCATCTCAATGCTACTTCTCAAGCTGTTGTAAGTTTGGTAGTTCAGATACTCAGCTACAAAATCCCTCTCTGAAACATGTAAAAAAGCATCTTAGGTTAAAAAGACAATGAATGCTGAAAGTATTTACAGAAGAACTATATACAAGGAAGCTATATCAAAAGAAAACTCTGACAAGAATCCCAAATACCTGCCTGTGCTGCAAGCAGAAGAAAATATTCCTACCTAAACAAACACAGCTGGAAACCAGCTCAATATACACTTTGCAGCGTATTCACTGAGGGATGCAAAATGATACCTGCCAGTCTCAGAGAGGCAGCTGGAGGAAGATTAGACGTATGTAAGTGGGGGAAACCTTCACATTGATATTTTGAGGACATCTAAGAAGTTACCGTGGTTTCCTTGTGCTGAGGCAGAAGCGATATATACAATTTGCCAACAGTCTTGGTGGCAAGACAGATAGACTCCACGTAAGAGTAGACTCCTGGACTCTACTCCTGTAGACTCCAGGCTAGTCCCAAAGCAAAAAGATACTTTTTAAAACAAGAAGTGACTGGCTGATCAGAAATCCGCTGACGTCTAAGGACATACTCATTGACTGATGTCTCAGAAAAAACAAACAATTAACTTCATTTTTCTAGGGCATCTAGCTCAGACAGTTAGGAGTGTGCTCTCTTTGCCGCTCTGTACCTTTTACTTTTAGCTGGTACTCTGTGAATACATTTAACCTAATGCATAACAGTGCCCAGTGGAGCCAATGTAGAGTCTTCACAGGTCATACAGGGTAATTGTAGTATTTTACGTCTCACGTCATGTCATCTCTGCCAGGAAATAAAGTGAATACTCCAAATCTCTGAACGTATCTATTTATTGAGGAAATCAGGGAGAATCCAAAATTTTCTACCAGATTTATTAATGCACATCTGGGCTGTGCATTTCTCTTTAGATGATGCCCTAATAACATTACAGTTAACATTAATGGCAGACTACTGATTTGCATACTGGGGACACTGTGAGTTGAAATGCATAGGCAGTAATTTATCTCAAGAGTCTGAGGCAATCTGGAAGTAGTATTTTTTTTTCTGTAGATTCTTCTATACTTGTATAGAAATAGATCACAAAACTGAAAACTTCCGTACTTATTTGTCTATCTTCAGAATTTTGGTTCTAGCCTCTTTAGCAGAATTTCTCAGGGTTTTGGAACATTAGCCAAGGTATCAATACAGTGACGTGGATGAAAAGAGATGAAGAGCATATTCCCAAACCTTCCTGCCATCTGAGTTCTACTAATACCATTAACCTAATTTCCTGACTTGAAAATAAGGTTTAAAATGATATAATGCTCCTTTTGATAACATCAACAAGAAAAGCATCAAAAACTGTCAGAATGATGGTTGTTATTATGGTGATTTTTTGCATCACTCCCATTGCAGAGCATTTACAATGTCAAAAAAAGCCATCTTGCAAGACATAGCTACTTCTTCAAAGAGTTTTCAGCTTGAGGGGCTGAACAAATGTGAGAGGAGAGAAACAGGAACACAAAGTTCACAACTATAAATACAGACAATAAAAGTTATCCTTGGCTTCTAGCTAGCTTTCTTGTTTTTCAAATAGGTGAACTGTGAAGCAATACAACCAGGGGAAAATCAGCAAGGAAAAATGTTTCTGGAGGATCTGGAAGGGCATCAACTATGTCTTGATGCTGTAGAAAACAGGGCAAGTTATACAATAATGACATTTGTCATTCATAAGATGGTCGTAGCAGAAGTATGGAATGGATGGTCTTAGGAGATACATTGTACTCTATCTTGAGAAAGGGCTCAAGTGGGGACCAAAGAAAAGGAACTCCTGGAAGTCAAACACGAGGTCAGAAGGTTTGCGTATGAATTTTGAGAGAATAAAGGCAGAGGTCAGATTCTAGGAAATGTTCAGTGGAACAAAATAAAATTTTGGACCTGACTTCAATATGTGAAGGAAAAGAAAGTGTAGTAGGACTGCTGGTGGTGGCACAAGAAAGGCAGTGGCATTTTTAACAGTTTCTGGGTGTAAGCAGCCAGCTAACTAGCCTAAATAAACTCTGCAAACACAATTAGAATGGTATAAAAATAAATAATTTGGGGCAATTACAAGCCAACCTAGCCATGAACGGTTTTTTCTTTCCCCCTTTGGACATAATGTAACCAAACAATGAAGCAATTTCCACTTTTTTTTTTTTTTTCCTGATGTTAGGCACACTTCATTTGAATGTCTCAGTACCTGAAAATTTAAACTCTAAGGCACTAATTATCCTATATGTGAAGAGGTTATTGTCACTAATGCTAGCCTGAGTTAGGGCCTGCACACCGGGAGGGAGATTTACTCTTTTACAAAGATTTACTCTTTTACAAAATCTGCTTTATTCAGGTGCAGTTGCTTCGAAGTCCTCCCCTCACCATGCAGCCTGTGTTCAATGCAGAGAAGCTCATTATACCAGTTACATTCATGATGATGCCAGATGTTCAAATTGAATACTCATGAGAATTATTTTCAGGCTTTCTATTCACATAAAACTTGCTGGCGAACAATTAGAAAATGGAAGGATGCTGCCAAAAAAAAAGAAGAAGAAAAAGAAGAAAGAAAGAAAGAAAAACGAAAACTTGCATTATCATTTAACTGTGATTTTGTCCATCCCATCTGATACAGACAGATGTAACATTTGAGAAACCAGCATTTCTCTGAAGACGGATTTTCTCAGTTTACAAAACTTCTTTCTGCTTACCAGACTTCAGCAATAGCACTGTTCCTTCCCCGGTTACCACACATGTGGCTCACCAGTAATTTATGAAGGCTTATTATTTCTTGTGTAATGAAGTGTATCTCTTTGCAAATAGCAAAGAAGAGGTAAGGAAAGGGAGGGGAGATTACAGTTCAGCTGGGCCTAATAATAAAAAGGAGCACGCAAATGCTGGCTCTGCAGTGGACTAAGAATGCCCCAGAGAGCAGTGCTGCCAGCTCCTGTGGTGTTATGATGAGTTTCACGATATCTGACATTTTATTTAAAGCCCTAGAGAGATCATTAACTGAAAATCTCCGCTTTAAGTTTCTGGACTAGTGCCTTCAAAACTTTCCAGACTGTGGTTCAGCACCGGCTCTCCGTATTTCACCATGCTCTCACAAACTCTGACTTTTAATTAAAAACGCTAACAAGGCAATTCAATCTCACTGTTTTAGCCAGTCCTAGAATAAGATGCAGATTACTTACTACAGTCTTACAAGTGATCACTGGCTCAGGACCTCACTTTGGGATCATTGATCTAGACCTCATGGCTGCAGAAAACTCATTTGAACAGCGAAGCAACTTTCTCTAAAGGGCACAAAAGACAGAAAGCTAATTTCCCACTTTAAGCCAATCTTTCTACCCCTCTCTTCATACCTTCCTCTCTTTTACCTCTGTACTGGTTCTCCTCATTCAGCTCCAAATGCATGAGTCCATCTCTTTCTTCATTTGTAATTCCCACATGCCTGACATTTCCAGATGTTTCTCTCTTCCCTCACTCACACTTATTTTGCAGTCCGTTCTCCAGTCCCCTCTTACCCAGTTCTGTCCCAGGTAAATTGCAGCATTAAGTGTTTTGGACTTTTCCTACAAAAATGTCACATCACATTACTGAAATGCATGTTCAGAATTTGGAAGAGACCACCTTGTTCCAATAATATCAAAGCCTGTCACATTTTAGGTCTATTTTACTTGACAGCATCTCTTTGGAGAACAGGAATCCACATAGCTCATAAATGATATTTTGACAGTTCCTAGTTAATCTGCCCATTGAGACTAGTTTCTCCAGGTCACCTCTTTAAAGCAAAAGGCCCTTGTTTCCTCTCCTTTTCGGGTTATATTTCTTCTACTGCCACCCATGGTATGTACCAAGCTCAACTGACTTGGCTTATGCATAAAAAGAGACAGGAGAGGGAAGAGGTGGCCCTGCATGGACAACTATGATGGGTAGACTCTTAGTTGGGTTGGTTGTTGCATTTCCTTTCCTGCTTGGTTCTCTTGAACTAGGGGTGTAGGAAGCAAGTCATCGTAAGAAAAATGTTGGGGTATAACTTCGATTAAAAACAGTTTCAGTTCTCAGACATTGTCAATATTCAGTAAAAATCACTCCTTCTCACTGCTTAGTAGAGTATTGGGTTTGTGATAACTGCTGCCTTAGTTAAATTTAATTAATCAAGTACTGAATCTCTTTTAGAGGCTCTGCTTTTTTTCCCTAATCGAGAAATACAGCTGTTGCAATGCTTTTACAGAGACTGTGGTTTAAAGAAGTCAGCAAAGAAGTGACTTTTTCCTCTAATCAACAATATTAAAAAAATGACTGCATTCCTGTAACACGAAAAATGAACAGAAAAGATTTTAGTCTCAAGGGGGAAGGAGTACGTTCACTCTAGTAAGAAAAGCGCTGGTTACTGAGGAGATGCCAAGTGGCGTTGATGACCCTCTCCCACACCAGTGATGGAAAAACACTGCTTGTATTAATGGTGCTTTGCCAGAACAGACATTTGAACACCCCACAGCACAAGAGATGCTGATGAATGTTCAGTGTTTCATATATGTTATGCTGATCTTATGTATATGGCATAAATGGATTGTATGTATGTGTGCACACGTGATACATAAATTACTTAGGATATTCAAATATTATTGTATATAGGTAAACCTCTGTATAGGTGGCTCACTGATGGTTACTTCTTAGGAGTCAAAGTAATTGCTGTATTTTTATTCAGACTTAAACAATAAACACTGGCATTTACAAGATATACTGCTGTATTCCTATTGTTGGCATTTGAACTAGGAATTGCATTCAGGCCCAGCACCACTGTGACAACTTGAAAAAAAATAATCTGTGGGACTTATAAATATGAAGAAACTGTCATTGCTACTTGGAAACAAACTTGACAGTCCGCATGTGAATCCCTCGATTTGTCACATTCGTTAGGGAAGAAAGGGCTGATCTGAGTGTTTTAAGTGACTGTAGTGTTTTGAATTGTTCTGATTTATAATAGGCAAATTTTGTTCATAAATCTAAAGTGCTTTCTATAAATGAGAGGACAAACCACTTTTGTACAAAATTCTATTGCACCTTAAATTGCAGGACAGCTATCTCTCTGACCTTCTACTGGATTGGAGGTCTGAGCTAATTTTTCTTTTAAAATTGTGCATAATACTGAAATACTTGCTTAGTTATTTTGGCCTTACATAAAAATGGATCTTTAATACGGGAATATGTTTTTACCCCTTTAGAAGGCATAAGCAAATGATCACATCAAGCTTGTAATTTCTTGAGTCTCACATTCAGAGACAGCATTTCTTGAGCCATTTATCCATTACATGAACGAAAGGGTGTGCAGAAGAGCTATACCTGCAAGCCAAAACCTCCTTCTCTCCACTCCATCCTGCCTTCCGCATATTCAGTATCTGCAAATAGAGGTCACTGTGCTTCTCCACAATTTAACATGTTTAGTCAGTATTTTCTCAGCTACTGAAAAATAAAATGTGTTGCAAACTTGCATATGACAGGGTTCTACAGAGCTTAGTGGTACTTCAAGTCATTTCAAAAACAGACAAGTTACTGAAATTTGCAAAAAGTGTGTATCTGTGAAGAGATAACTGTGAAATAGTCTGTGTACCAGACTTTCTGGGTAAGCCATTGCTTAGGACTTTGTATCTGTGGGTGTTGAGCAAAAGGTGAGTGCAAACACTACAAGCAGCAGGCAGTAGCTTGTGGGATCAAGGTCTAACAGCACAGGCATCTCAAAACCTATCAACAAAACATGATGAGACAGATGACTATCTGATAATAGAACAACATGGAGAGAGCTATTGCTTTTTATCATGTTCTTCCTCAACTGTTAAAAGTGCTCACTTGTCTCCAGAGCTTAGACAAATGTAAGAGGGAAGACAGTCTGTATCTGACACATGACAAAGAAGCAATGAAGAAACCGATGTTGTGGACTAGCAACCACCCAAATCTCTTCAGAGAGATCCCTGGTTGACATGTGAGGTGGGCACTTGGCAGTTGTAGAAGCAGCTCAGCAATCACTGGATACAAGTGCTGTAAAGACATGCTTGGCACAGTTCTTGCACTTGATGCAACTTGCTATGCATCAAATATGGGGAGGGATGAATAAATAAACAAAAAGATTGCAAACTATTTGCCCATTGAAAGGCAAAAAAAAATAGCAATTATAGTTTATAATTAAAAATTCCAATAAAACAAACCACCTTCCTTTTAATATAAAAGAAATACATTTTCCACCTTTAGAGTTCTATATGCTGGTGTTCAACAAGTCACATGCTGGAATTAGTGGAGAAGTGGAATAAAATGGTACAGTTTTAGTATCACATCTAGCTCTTCAGTCAGTCATTTCACATCCGAGATGGCCTTTCTTTGTTCTCTTTTCCCTCTGCCATGAATCTAAACCCAAATAAAACTAAAAGAAGATCACTCACCTCCAAGCAGCTTTGAATCCACTTGGCTTTCAACTTTATGAACCAAATCCTTCAATATATTAGTCACAAAAAAGCTATACTATGGGTACGTGTCATTAGTGTGAAGCTTATATTCTTGAGATGGTCTTTAAGCTAAAACCAAAGAGCAGGACATCATGAAACTCCTCTGAATGTAAGAATCATTCACCAAAGCAAACCAGCATCACAAACTAGTAGTAGTTTTGGGAGTTTCTGTGGCCATCCAGCTTCAAGCGTGAGATCTGCTGGGTGTATTTATAACTGCTGGCATGCAACCACATCACAGGCTGCCAGTCAGCCTGGACCCACAAGGAATGAGAAGCTGCAAGCTTTGAAAAGGAAGCTTTTAATGCTTTGGAAACCTCAGCCAGTCTTCCCTGTCTCATGACATAAGGATGCTCCCCAAACCTGTAATTATGACTTTTGAAGCTTGCACTGACATTGGAAAAGACTCTGCTTTCTGATCATTATCTCCTCTGACACCTTAGCAATGGCTGATGTTTCTTGGATTTAAAGATGGGTAAGAAGGCACCTAAACCTCCACCTCGAGCAATATCTGCAAGTTTCTCTAATGTGCTGGGGTGAAAAGAGTTTCTAAAACCAACAAAGCACGAAGGGCAGCATAATTAAGGAAACCTAAAACCAAGAGCTTAGTTTAAACAGTAATAGAAATGATCTTTCATAGAAGGTCAGAAATAGGGTTTAGGCAGAAGCCACTCTTGAAGGGATCTGTTTTTTATGCTCTATTCAGAATCAATCATCTTCACTGTTACAAAC
Organism: Aramus guarauna; assembly: GCA_013400195.1. Classification (NCBI taxonomy): domain Eukaryota; kingdom Metazoa; phylum Chordata; class Aves; order Gruiformes; family Aramidae; genus Aramus; species Aramus guarauna. The sequence goes on from VXBL01009699.1 coordinate 185,741, forward strand.
AGGGCTCATTCTCTTGAAGGCTAAATATGAGAGTAAGAGCACAAAAGCTTTATATTGGAGAGGGCACTATAAGGAAGGTCACTTTATAGAAAGCATGAAGTGTAATTTGGAGAAGAATGCTAATACCAGCTATATCAGATTGTGAGGAAGCTGAAAACAGCATATGTTCTAATATTGTCTTTTATTGATTTTGCTGCCAACATCCCACTTCAACACTGTTACAGCCACACTTCAGGATTCTTAATGGAGGGGGATGGAGAAAATCAATATACAGAGCTTGCTTCTGCTCCCATTGAAGTCAATGCAAGTTTCATTATTAACTGCAATGAGCACAGGACAGAGTTCAGACTGTTTTGTCACTTTGTGTTTGTTTTTCGCTTTTTCTTTTCCTTTTTATTTAACCTCCTAAGGGGCAATGTGTACCAGTATCCTACATTTTAAAGAAGTCCCATTTAAATAGGGCAATTCCTTATCAAACTGCAAGCCTACACATTCAGAAATGATGCCCTGCTTTATGAAACCTAATGAAAAATTATAGCTTGTGTCCTGAACTGGGAAAGTTACAATAAAAGATACAGGATTTGAAATAAATTCTAATAACAAAATCATTTCTTTCTTAAATATATTTTCATTCAGATACAAAGCAAATAAAAACAGTTTAGCTTTCACTGACGTGTAAAATATCACTTTCAACGTGCATTGTTTGCTCTATTACAAATACAGGGGATGCACCCAAACTTCTTTTCACTACTATTTTAATGCTATTTACACAGAATGAAATATGCTAAAATTATCTCAAAAAATTATAAGCATCATCTTCATTCCAACAATATGCTGTTAATTTTGTTCTAGCATGAATGCAAAACATATTTTAACGTGCTGTCAAAATGAGATACTAAGAATGTCAATAAAATGACACTAAAATAAATGTAAATTTAGATTGCTGTCACAAGTGGCTGCTTGGTTTTGTGAAGATGTTAGGTTGCTATAGCATTTTCCATAGCAACTTTGCATCTTATTACATAAATAATCCCTCAGTGTCCTTAAAGCTTACTAAAAACAGGATTAAATCTATTCTCATATGTAATGATCCTGCATAAAACCTTATCAGTATGAAATACCCAGAAAACATGATAAAATGTAATCTAGATAATAGTATTTCTGACAGTCGAAAAGCATCAAAGCACAACAGACTTGTTTTGTAGTAAACGGGACATCCTCCTGAAACCCATATTAGGAAAATGCCTTTGAAGTGTCTGTTTCCTCTAAGAATTGAAAGTTAGATTAACCCCTTCACTGCTGTGTCCACAGGAGCAGCACAGACCTTCATCCCCAAGCCGAAGGGTTGTGCATGATGCAGAAGAACTGTCCCAGTACCCGGGACAGGTGAAGGCCGTCTCTGTTCCCTGGGGAAGACAGGCTTGACAACGACCTTCAGTCCCAATTCATCAAGGCATTTCTGCTAAATTCAGCTGCACAAGAAGCGTTATTAGAGCCAAATGGACTTAAAACCAGAGGCATAAAATTAGGCCCCTGCCTACATGCTTCCTGAATCTCAGCCTACTTTTGTAAAAGCTGTGGGAAAAATGGAATGCATTTTAAGGCACGAAATTGGAGTCTGCCTGATGATAGCAGCGCTGAACTGGCATGCTGTGAAAGACACTGGAGCAGACTTTTCCCAGCGTAGAGGGAGTAATCATCTTGTGCTGCTTTCTAGTGATCATCCCTGATGGTCCCTGGGAGCAGAGCTGATTTTCTGCTGTGTCCAGAGCACTTCCATTCAAAGGGAAGTTACTCCACTCCCAGAGCTCAAAAGGATTGTTCAGCTGTCTTCTCTGACCAGAGAGGGGACCGTGTCCCTACAGTGACAATTCAGAGCTTCAGATTTTAAATACGTTCTTTTCTTCAAGATTGCTTATAAAATCTGGTTAGTAGCTTCTGTTAACAGGGTTTATTTGCCTCTTCATATACCATTGCATGTTTATTAGCACAGCGCTGATTATGATACCAGCTGCCGATGGTTTTGAATTGGTATTGATTTATTTAAGGAAAAAAGCAATGCTAGACCATTAATTTCTAAAGTAAATGCATTTTGTTATTTTACATTATCAACAAGTGTTTAAATGGAAAAAGGGGAAAGTATGGGCTTGTTAAATATCAGAATCGCTTTCACAAAATCTGATGCCGAAAACCATAAATTAGACTTTCGTTTAAAACAAAATCTCCATGAAACCCGAAAGATAAGACTTACAAGAAAGGAAGGGAGAAATATCCCTGAGATTGGGAGGAAGAGGAAGATCTGACATGAGATCTGCCGTGACACTGGGCCAGTTGGAAGAAAAGGAAGAGCAAAGCTCAGCTCCAAACAGCCAGGGATCAGCAATTTCCTTTCGAAGCTGTAACAAGCTATATAAAGCTTTCCTACCAGTTTAATCCAGCTATAAAACACAGTTTCCATTCCATGTGTGCATCTCTGCATTCACACAAGCCTTAGAGAATGAAAAAAAGAGGACTGAATTGCAGAGAAAAGATGAATATGCATCACACAGATCACTTTGGTCTTGTTGCAGGCTTTCCTTGAAGACTTGCCAGGCTTGCAACTTTCAGGGTAGACTTATGAACAATATCACAAAGCTTCTTTTATGCTGTGTGCACCAGGGTGCGATTTTCAAATGCTGACTTTCATAAGCACTTACACTCTTCTGTGAGATGGGACTGCCCGCTATTCAGCCTGTCTCCTATGGCAAGTGACTTAGGACAGGATCAGTTCAGGAAAGCACTTAAAGATCCAGGCTACTGTTCAAGACAGAAAGAGCTTCAATGTTTAAATTTGGTGCCTGCTTTAAGTATGTTTGAAAATCCTGCCATAGACGATGTCTGTCCTGACTTGGAAGGCAGCGCTAATCTTATGTGTTCAAACTGGACTTACGCTACATAACTTGCAATTTATTATTGGCATGCAGTCCCTGAGATGTTATTAAGCTCATCATGGGTAATATAAAGGTGGTGAAATGATCCAGGGGCCCAGTGAGTGGGCTACTGCAAGTCTGTTCAGTCAGAGAGGTGGTTATCATCCAGGTGGACAGGTCAGGCAGTGGATGAATGAAAGGAAGCATCGTTGCCTCCATTTGATAGCAGGGAACCAAGATAGCACAAATTCATTGATTAGTCCTGGCAGGGGGTATGTGGCAGAGCTGGGATTTGGCCCAGAGCTCTGGGATCCCAGTCAAAAGCCTTAATCATGCAACCATGCTCCCCGCGTCCCTCTGCAAGCACAATTCACTAAAGCAATTCTGCGGTGCCAGCCACAGTTTCTGGATGAAGTTGGAGTTGCTAGAATTAATGGCATGCTGCTGAGAACTGCAAAAGGAAGAGATTAACCCACCTCCCCTTAAAGTAAAATTACAGGTGCCTTCTAGGCATAAACCAAACTTCAGCTCTTTTCTACAACACACAGCTTCACTTCACTAATTCTTAAAATTACTTTGGAGGCTTTTACATGTGGATCCTTACTCCTGGTGCCAGCAGGTGGGAGATGAAGCATCCATAAATCCTGATCGTTCTGAAGATTTTTGTATATCCTCTAGACTCCAGCACTGAATCTCTATTTTTTTCCTTGAGCTAATGCTTCAGTAGCTGCACCTTGACTTTTAAATGTATTAACTGACTTGCCAATCATCATCATTATTTTTTTCTTAGCAATCTCCCAGCTTTACTTCAGCAATCCTCTTGTCCCTTTCAAACTCCAAAATCCACCTTGCAGAAAAATCACATTAGTTGATCCCACAGGTGGGATTCACTCAATCTCAGGTCAGCCTTCTGCCAGCTTTCCCTGTAATGTAAATGACCTTTAGACTGTGAAACCAGAAGGACTTCCTATAAACTATGCACATATGCTAGTTCAGCCAACTTATTGGTTTCCCTGGGGGGCTCTTCGGGGGGTCCTGGGAGCAGTTTGAGATGGTCTCCAAAAGAACAAGCAGGTGGTGATGCCCTCCTTTTCCTTGAAGATTCAGCTTGCACACGATAGAGTAGGGTACTAAGCCTGGGGAGAATGACCTGTAAAATGTCTAGAGGAGCAGAAGGACTTTGCGCAGGAGGCAGTGCCTCAGCCCTGCAACATGGACTAGAGGGTGGAAGACAGGTCCAGGAGACTAATGGTCCCCATTCTTATTCCAGCTCTGCCACTGAGTCACTGATATCAGTAAATCAAGTGCATAAGCAACTAGGAGAAAAGCAATTAGCAGAGGAAAGTAGAGGATTTGAGTCTAGAATGGAGTGACACACTTTGCAACAAGTCCTCCTGGAGCTGTTCTACATTGTCACAAGTGGCAAGCCCAGATCTTCCCAAACAAACAGCTATTAGTAGATTTCTATTATGAACCATGACTTGATCGCTTGCATGATTTATATCTTGCACAACTTGAAGAAAATATGCAAACCAGTTTTACTAACAGCTTTTCCATCCTCTACCCCAAATCCCCAGAATTTAGTGTGTACAAGGGCCTCAGTTCACTGTAATGTTCGTCTGAAACCTGAAGTCCAGCAAGTCTGGACTGAAGACCTTTTGCTAGCCTCAGCTTTGTTGCACTGTGTTTTCAAATGTCAGGGCTGGAATCCATCCTCTTTTTTTTCAGGGTGGTGAACAGGTTTCTTTTCAGATATCCTACAGGAGAGTTTTCATTCTAACTGGTCTAGCTGTGAGGAAATGTGACACACTCAGCACCATACTATCTAGATGCTCACAGAAGTTATTTCTGAATGAAAAAGGCTTGAGTTAATGGAAGATATTACACTGGGAGACTCATGAAACTACACTTTACCAAGACAGAATGAGGTCTTAGGACCCATTCTAAATTGTTGAATTAATTGAGCCTTCTTGTGTTAGGGGTGATTTAACTTGGTGAACTAGTGGAAAAAAAAAAAGACCTGAAACAGGTGTTGGAACCTGGGAGAATTTCTATCATTTGTTGTAGCTTTGGGGATAGTAACTTCCCAGGAGTGTTGTTCTCAGCATCAAGTAGGGCAGGCTGAAAAACAATGTTCTCAAGAAAATTGTTGGGATGGCAGGACAGGCAGTCCAGAACTCTGGAACTATCCAAACCAATTCATTTTGTCTTTCTGCTTTAGCCATTGTCAGATTTAGACTTTTAAGCCTTTATGTGTGCATGCTGTCCTTGAATTGAAGAGGCACAACATCTTCTTTGTGTTACTCAAGCCTTCACCTTCCCATGGTTAAGCATTTAGACAAATATCTTAAGAAAAGGGGTTAAAAATAAAGAAAGTGCCAATGTTTTCTTACTGTGCAGAATTGTTTCTTTAAGAGACATTCTTTGTAGAACAGAGGTTACTGTGAGTACAAAAAGCGACTCCAGTGAAATAAAGAGTAGTTCTGGAATACGCACTCAAAAAGAATGAAAAAAAGAAAAAGAGAAGGCAGCTAGCACAAATAGAAATTTTTTAAAAAAGCTAAGAGAAGAAATGAAGATTCACTTCTGTGTACATAAAAATGAAAAAAATAAATGTCCTTCTCCCCCTTTCTTTTCATTTACCAATGTTTTATACTCAATAACTTCTTTAACTCCAAGTTCCCTCTGTTGTCACGGACAGAAGAATCAAATCCACTTGCTTTAGTTGAGAGTGTAATGTTGGAAGAAGAAAGCTATAAAATTAATTTTAGAACTGGATGACTCTACATATGCAGCAGGCTGGATCAACTCCACTAAGATCAAGAGGATGATGAATGCTACAATGGACAATGATGGACAAGTACTCAAGTGAATTCATATCACTAGGTTTTGATTTAGTATGCAACACAGTACTGGGTTTACTGCTGTTATCACTGAGGGGACTCAAGTCCCCACATTATAATAATACAAATAAACTGAAGTTGTTTGGGATGGAATGCTGTAGAAATCTGAGATATCAAAAAATTTTATAGAAATTACCCTTTTCATAGAAGAAAATGAAAGACACTTTCTTGTTTGTGATGTTACAAAAAAAAACAACCTGAAAAACCAAGACTGGCAGAGCTCTGCCCTAAGCATGCATATGTTAAACCTAACTGAATTGATAAGTATGACAGTTCAAAACATCATTACTCCTCTTCTGGACTGCAGGATGTGGGTATTTCTGCCTCTACCTTCCTGTTGTTAATTCTAATGACTTCCCTCAGTAAGAGTGGACAGACACAGTCAAGGTAAAATGATTAGACATTCATAAAAATCTCTGACTGCTAGCAGTGCTTTGTCTGCAGAGACTCATTGTCTCAGCTCCAAACATTTGCTAATGGTGTCTAGAAAATTCAAACCCACACAATTAGCCAAGCAAAAATTAAGGCTGCCCTTTACAGGTTTTATTGTTTCATTTTTCTTCCAGGAAAAACACTAAATCTCCCCTCAAGAAAGGTGCTGTAGTAAAAATTTCTTTGCTAGAATGACACTCCTTCCTTTGGTCTTGACTTCTGGAGTCATTCAACTTCACACAGCATCTTGTCAACAGAAGGAGCCAAAGAGCTCTTCTCTATGTAAGCTTGAATTCACACTTCGGTGCAGGCATACAAGGATGTGAAACTATTGAGTGGATGAAATTCTTTCCTTTCTTAACATGGTGCCTGTATGCAAAGGCCTAGATCAAAATCATCCTCATCATCGGACTCTCAGTTTCTTTCCATATCACTCTCTCCTTCTTTACCTTCCTTCAAGGTCACTGCTGGCTGGTAGTTCCCAGGCATGCTTTGGCTTCAGGCTCTGTAAATTTTCTTTCTGAAGATGAGTGTTTAGACAGGAACAGCCTTGTTAGCTACTCACAACTTTATCAGCCAACGTCAAGAAATCAAACAAAAGGTCCATCCAGATCATGTTATCAGTCAGTAATTCAGGTGGCTTTTGAGCCACCTCTTGGAGTGTCCACTCTGGATAGTAGACTATTTGTAGAATACCAAAAAAGTTGCTTTTCTTTCCACATATTACAAGCACCCTTGCTCTTTCTTTCATTATAGTCATCTAATGAGAGTCAAATTAATGCAGTATGCAGTATCATATGGTGAAATATGTAGCCTTGAAAATTGATTCCACAAAACACACAGTTAAAATGGTATAGCGTATTTGTTAGAGAGCTTATACATTACTATGTATTTGTTGAAAAGAAAGGTAAGGCTTAGAGAATGCCGACCAAAACTTAACTTCAACTGGTCTCACAATAAGACATTGTTACAACCATGAAATGACAGACTGTTATGAAAGACTGTAGAGAGCCTGCTAAAGAAACATAATGCTTCCAGCCAAGGGCAGAACTGGAGAATTTTTATCATTATAAATCATAGCAGGTGACAGACACCTCCTAGAGACAGCTTGCATCATTCAAATAACTAATTTATGAGGGTTTAAAATAAGATATTATCTTATATAATCAGCTATTAATATGTCACTTCTCATACGAAAGTTTTTGTTTGCTTTGAAAAAAACAACAGTTGTATATACTTGACATTATAGAGGGATTTGTCTTTACCTGAATCATCTACTCTCAGCTTTTTACTCGGATTGTCACCACTGTCATCATCGGACATTTCCATCTCTTCTTCCCGACGGATTCCCATGAGCTGTTCGCTGTGAGCATTTCGGAGCTCCTAAAACCCAAAATGACCTTTTGTCAGTATTAACTTCCATAAAGTCATTATGTATTATTTAGTATCTGTTTTTAATACTGCTCTGATTTTAATTTTACATTATTTATCATTGTAATCATATTTATTTGTATATGAATATTTATAACAACAGTAGCACAGGGAATTCTTCCTGTGAAAGAACAGAGTTTATCAGAGGTAACACTCATGGAAAACAAGATAGAAATTGAGTCTCCACGGTGAGTGATCTTCAGTTCTACTAAATACAGCAGAATGATTTAACAGCAGGGATAATGCTTAAAATTGTGTATAAAGCAAACTGATAAAGAGATTGTCAGCCTGCTTAAGGTATAGACAATTCTTGCTTCTCTCTGACACTTGGGGTAGGATTCATCCGACCAAGTGTGGGTCTCTTCATTAAACAAAGTCATATTAAGTACACCCTAAAAGTGCCTAGTTCTCCCTGCTGATGGTAAAGGGAGCCACGAGCAGCCGGTGCAGCCGGAGCGCTCTGTATTGTAGGTGCCTAATGCTGGGCAAAGGAATCTCACCCTGTCCCTATGCACAGCTCGCCTGGGATTTAAGACCCAGCTCAACAATGCTGTCCTGAAAATCTCTGCATCTTGACCCAAAACGAGTGCCAGCGCGGACAGCCCAGTCTCCGGGTGACCGCCGCAAGGCTGGGCAGGCGGGCAGGCAGGCAGGGAGCCCATGCACATGTCACTCGGTAAATGATCAGCAGGCACCCGGGCTTTGTGGGAGTCTAGACGGTCTTTGTTCTGGGTAGAAAAGCCGGCGTGGGCATAGCGGCTGGCTTTTTAATGGCAGCGCTGAGAAGATTGAGAGGACTCTATTTTGTCCTAATAATCCTGTCAGGTGTAACACGGGGATGCTGCACCGTGATTAGTGTAGGCCTTTTCAGTCCGCAGACAGCTAATTTTTCTGCCGACAAAGAGCCTAATTCCCAAAGAGGTGGTTTGAAATCTTTGAAACAAGGAAGAGTCGCGTGGAAGGAGGAGACAGCATTGAGGAGTCCGACCACTGCTCCGTGCAATTAACAATAAGCTGTCGGAGAGGGACCGGGTGAAAAAAGGGAAGGCGTTTCCCTTGAGCTCTACCCTGGGTTCATCGGCAGATCTCAAATATTCTGATAAATGCATATGTGGCCATTAATTCTGGCAGAGGCAAGGAGGCTAATTAGTGGGTGTTTTACATGAGAATAATTTCAAATTAAAAAAAAAAGTTATTAAGAAGGTAAATTGTCAACCAGTGTCTCATGCAATCAGAGGCACCTCTGGAAGAAATTAGCAAGCCATTCTTTAATTCCTTATTGGAAAAGACCACCTTCATTTTTTCCTGGGGAAGTATACCGCATACACGAGCAGATATCCGCTTACATTTACTCCCTCTTTAGGGGATAAATGTCCTTGATGCATCAATGTCTATATTATCAGCAAAGCCAATAATCTGCCACCGGGAATGTCTACGTGTATGAGTGTTTGCTTTGGGTTTGGGTTTCGAGCAAAGCTTTCTTAAATTCAGAAAAAAAGGGAAAGCGATCAGGTAATTAAACAAATTAGCAAATAATGTCATGGTTAGAAAATATGATTTAAATCAAAGATGCCATTTGGTACATTTCCATCATATTTCACATCTGAAAAACCAGCACTTCTAAAATATATTGGTCAAGTGAGAGCCTTCGCATGTTTTTGAATTGTTTTTGTTGTCCTCTTCTTAGAAAATGAAAAGGTGAGTATTTGAAAACACAAGTGGTGAATTAACATTTCTGGAAAGTCCAACTCTTACACATTTTGGTTTATTAAAGATTTAGAAGCCAGCAAATGAATGACATACCACATCCCTTTACAGAAAGCTAATTTAAGAAGGGATGGTCTTAATATAATTGAAATAAGCTACTAGTAAATCATATTTTCATACTTCTCAAAAAGATAAGAGAAACAACAATCCCCAACTTCCCAACTTCCAAGTGAACAAAGGCTTTATCCACTACTTGTATGAAATATTTGTGAACAAAATGCAAAATACAGTTTGTACCAATAAATTATGCCAACATTTTATTTTAAGTGTCCCATTATTGTGAAGTCATTTGGTATTCACCATAATAGCACTGATAATAAAGAATTCATTTGGTATTCATGTGGATGTTACATTTAGTGCCATTGGTATTCAACTGTAATTTAGCATTAGTTAATGGGCACTTAAAACGTTATCCAAATGATTTATATCACAGCACTTTAGTGTTTCTCAAACTAAGTGTACAACACTTATTTTACAAGTGTACTACAAAATAATTAAATAAGTGCATCTTACCTTCTAAAGTTTTTATTCTGAGACAGAGAAAAATCATTTAGAGGACTGTGATACTAACAATCAACATACTGTACTACATGGAGGTAAATCAAGTGTATGTAAGTTGCTCATATTAAAAAAAAAAAAAAAAAGAAAAAAATGGAAGAAGAAAGAAAGAAAAGAAAGACAGCGGTACTTACTTTTTAAAATACAGGCTCATAGCGTATATACTGAATTAAAAACGAAAGCTGGATGACCAAAACACAGGATGAGGTCTATTGCTTCCTTTGCTGCCACTCGCAGCAAGGGGAGTTAGAATCCCATTTCCTCTGCTCGTGCTTATGACAGTCACGCATGCATGGTCCACACTGCTAACTCTGTGTGGTAGTATGATTACATTTGTACTGGTTTCTTTGCAAGCATAATACTCAGAATCAATACAAGTGATGTATCTACTTTTTTAAAGATCAGTGTAAAACAAATGGGAAGGAGTATGTCATAATTCTGGACTTAATATGCTTAAGTCATTACTTTGGAAAGAAATTATTTTATTTTCAGGCAAAGTCATCTTATAATGACTATATCATGGCACATCAAGAAAAAAAAAAAAATCTGTGCTACAGAATACTTCTTTTAAAAACAGATCACGATGACTCCTAAAAAGATATTTTCCAGAAACAGTTCTTAATTCTATCCTTAGTTGAAAATATTGTTCCTAATTTCACTACTTCAGTTCATTATTTTAGATAGTAAACATAATCCTCCAATGATTTCCCAAATCTTGCATGAAAAATAAAAACACATTGCTCTCTGTCTTAGTGTTATTTAATGACTATTATCATAATGAGAGCAATGGGAGCAATTCATACTGTAGATGAGACTGTATAACGGCCAGTTGATTAACAGCTAAAACGGTAGCCGTAAATATTGCCGAATACACTATGTCCAGCTACAATCACACTCGTTCTGTGTCAATCCAGCTGTGAGATGATGGATAGAAAGTAATAATAAAATCACCAACCTCAGAATGCTTTCGCCAAATGTCTATGTTCTTTCGCTGGGCTTTCGAGAAATGGTCCCAAGCTTTTTGTCTGGTAGAAGCGTTGAAAACGGCGACAATCTGCTCAACTTTGGTGAACAAGGAAGTCAAACAAGACAAGCAATTTATGTTGTGATCACTATAGAGAAGCAAAGCAAAGACACTAGGAGTCTATGGATGATGTCATTACTGAAACAACATCATCAATATCCATCCAATGATGTGTCTTTTGTACTTACATTTTATCAATGTTGGAGATGTCTCCCTTCAAGTCTGTCTCCATAACTTTAGTCTACACAACTTACAACTATGTACCAAAAAACACGCATGCAGCTGCTTCCCAGGGATGTCTGCTACAACTCTCTGTGCAGCCACGTGCCTTTGCGTGCGTGGCTATAGGTGTGTGACTACAGAAATGACACTCAAGGCATAAACCTGACACATGTTCCCCTGTGGCAGCTGTGTACAGATGAGCAGGCTGTACATATGAAAGCGTGAAAGACAAGCAGGCTCTGCTTTGAAGGGTGGCTATCTGATAGTGGGGATTTGCCAGCAGACAGGAAGGGCTAAACCATACATTAATGCTGCATTCTGTATCTGCAACTGCTACTTCTCCGCTATTTAATATAAACTGGCTCACCTGTGGTAGATTATTCTGTCCTGTGTCCATGGCCTATGTATGTTTATGTACATGAACAGTTGCATTTTTGTGCGTATAAGATGAAGAAAAGATGTGAAATGGGCTTCCCTCATTCAACTCTAATGACTTTGTTCTGCAGCCAGACATCAATTTTTAGGACAATTTTCTAGGACAATTAAGATCCTTAAGTTTTTAGCTGTTTGTTCATCCTAATTCAGAACCTTTTCTCCCAACACTCTTTTTTTTCTGTTTGCACCAGTTACACACAACGTTGTCCTTCCACAACAGTGACCTGCCTAAAAGTGATTTGGCCAAGATATAAGTTGCCGTGATCCCAGCACAGTTAACTGAAGGACTGCTGAAAAATCCAGATTTTCTACAAATGACCTGGGCTGCACTCCTGAGTGAGCAGCTGTGCCAACCTATGAAGTCAAACTGAAAAATGCTTCAACTCTTTGACAAGGTTCTTGGCTATTAACTCTTTGGATTCCTGGGCTGAAACGAAGTCCACTGTTTTGTAAAGCTGCAGCTTGCAGCATCTCCCTCCCCTCTCTTTTGCTGAGAAATGGTGGCAGGAATGCTATAATGCCCTCCAATCTGGTTTCTCATCAAGCTGATCGATGGCCGCTCTCCTTGTCCGAAGTTGCAGATGTAGAGGATCTTACTATACATAACAACCTATCTTTCCTAAAACGGTGAGTCCACCTAGTAAGTCAGTTATGCATCTTTCACCTCTAGATCTGAAGGTTAACCTCACTCAGTTGAATAAGAGCATGTTTCTTCTATTCTCTTTTTTTTTACCACTTTTGCAGGCTGCTTTCAGATTCAGGAAGATTACAACATTTTGAATCACATATGGAAGTTTCTCTTTGCAGTCATCAGGGTTGGTTAATTAACTTCTAAAGCCATAGAAAATAAATGTAGTCTTTTAAAATTAATTCTTATAGGTAGTTAATACTAAAGAAGGTGCCTCAAAACTACTGGGATGATCTGATCTATTTGTGATCCATTCAAGTTTTAATAGCAGAGGTGATAATTTCAGCCTATTAGAACTTTCTTGGAGTAAAGGGTGGATGTATCAAGGAAGTTATGCTGTGTACATTTATTCAATTAATTTGAAAAGAATGAAAATGCTAAAGCACTCTATTATTACGTGTATAGAAACTGAGGCTAGAATTTAATTACTATTGTTGTGTTGATGACCCAGGTGCTCAGAAAATCGTGCTTAATTAACAATCTGGTTTTAGCTTGCAAGTGGAAATTCAAGTAGAAAAGATTCACAAAGATATGAGGAAGAGCTGGTTTGCCATTTTCCACTAATAGGTATTAATAAGATCATCTGAATTTTGAAAAACATTTGAACTTTAAAGTGTTTAATTTCCATTCTGTGAATAGGTGCTAAGATTTATCAAAAGTCATTATCTGATCATTTCAGAAACTCTCCTCAATGGAAACACAAGCTAGGAAGATGTCAAAGAGTTTTTCTTGCATAACTGCAGTAGAAAAAGCAGGCAGAAAAAGGACCTCCTTCACTTACCTAACTTTCAGGAGTTAAAAAAACTAAAGGAGGTAGGATACTATGAGTACTAGATACTAAAAATCAAGGCATTTAAAGAAACTTCATGCAATAGGCAGCTAAGGATAATAAAAAAAGGGAAATGCAGAGGAGAATATTAAATTAGTACATGTCAAAGACCAACATCCTACTACTCTATTCAAAGAAAGTGTCAATGCATGTACAGTATATTTCCATATACACAACAAGCTAGGCTACGAAGTCTTGCAAACACCCACAGGTAACACCCAACATAAAAGGTCTCCAAGCATTACAGTAGAGCTAAAGAGCAGCTGAGGCCATGGTTTGACAGTATAGGAAAGTGGCTTCACATCTTTTTGTACTGCATCAAAATGCTGCATTCATCTGTTTTAAGATGGCAATCTCATATAAACTCGTTCTGCCAGTTCGCATTTGTTTGTAGGTCAATCCATGTTGCGTCAAGATTCATTTGTTCTCCCATGGACAGCCTGGAAGCCTAAAGCTGGCATAACTCCTGTTCTCTGGGCAACTGGAAGACAAGACATAAGGTACCCACCCCTAATCAGGATCAAATTTGTTTGTGTAAGTGATCCAGCAGCACACAGCCCATAAGGATGGTAGATTCAGCCCTAAGAGGAAGCCAGCAGAGTTTATATTTGCTGAGAAACTCTCCAGTTAACTCATTTTTCCTCCATGTCTGGGTAAGATTTGGCCAAAGAGAGTCCCCAGATTTTGGGCTGATATCTGCAGAATCTGAGGGAAACAGCTGTTCCTGGTCACGCTGCAGACCATGGTTTTCAGACTGTATCTCCTGACCTCCAGAAAGACATTTCCAAAATGAAATAACAGATCATATCTATCTCTCTAAGGCACCTTGAACTCTAGGATGCACTGTACTGTCAACTGTAACTGGTAAGTAGAATTATTAAGTAACATGAAATATTCATTGTCAAACATCTGTTGGTAAGTTCTATGCTATATCAAATTTTCATTGACCATATGCAAAGCTGTTTCCTTACTAAATTAGGGTTTAAAAAACTACATTGTTCTGGAAGGGTCCATACCACGTCATTGTTTTTCCTATCAATATAACTCACAGGATGTAAATAATTGCATCTTTCCTAACGACTTATTCTGCAGCTGGTAATTTATGTTGCATGTTTCAGACAAAGGATTATTATCTAATTGCTTTTCTGCTGAGTTATAAATAACTAAAAAGACCCAAACAACTAAGCCTAGAGTGATATGCAAGTGTCAATGTTTAATAAATGCAGTGTAACTACAATACACTTTATTAGAGGTGCCAGCTCATAGTGAGCATATTAAAAGAAAGTTTAAACCTCAGTTTCTGTTGCCATAAAACATGCTACCAGAATAGGGTATTGTCATCAAGTATAAATGTAAAAACAACCAGAAAAACTGGGAACAACAACAACAACAAAAATCCCTTAAACGATGCCTGCAGAAGTTGCATGCAAGATTGGATTAAAGGGAAAACTAGAATATCTCCAAGGCAAGAGAATATTTGATACAGGGTATTTGAAAATGATGCTACCAGAGAAGTACAGAAATAAATGAGAACCAAAGTATAGCCTCACCTGTAAATTAAGAGGTAGAGAGAACCCTTTTACTCTCCATTATATTTATCAAGCAGGCTATTTTAAATACATGATTGAGTGGAGGCTGAAATGTCTCCTTGGGTTCAGGAGACAAGAAGTAGTAAATTTCTCCTTTGCTTATGACATTATCAGCTGCCATGCATACATCATTATTTTTAACTTCTTGTATGCAATAATAAAGAACACCAGCAACTAAATGTTTTACAACGCCTTACTATAAAAAAGGAACAAAACAGAAACTGAAACACAATGTGTTAAAATAAAAACAGAAGGCTTCACTGGCAGATAAAATAATCAGATTTCATGTAGAATTTCACTCCATATTCCACCATTTAGGAACACAGGATGAAAAGGGCTTTGCACTAAATTACTGTAAGTGCAAGAGTAGAATATATGGCAATTTAGCCCAGAAAAATTCTGTAAGAGTGTGACAGTTGACATGCAGGGTAAAAGAAAAATTCCACCCATAAAATTACAGTGTAAAGGAAACTGTTACAGTAAATGTATAACATGCTTTTCAAATATAGATTCACAGCACAGAGAGGATACAGAGTTGGCGTGGTTTGGGTCAGAAGCCTTGTTGCTGAATTCTGAGTAAGCTGGAGTCTGCCAATCGATTTGGCTCCGAGCCCAGCAAACCAAGGAATTACAGTAGTCAAGGCTAGATGCTGTAAGTGAGTGAATTAGAGTCTCCAGGTCAGTTTTGGATAGGAAAGAGAATATTTCTGGCAACAGTCCTGAAAGGCATTTGGTGGCATACTGAACAGATCTTAGCATTAAGTCCAAGGCTAAAACTGCACGTTGACGAATGATATGTGACATCAATAAGAGAAACAGTAGACAGATTGCAGAGTAATAAAATAAACATATAGGTTTTTAATTAATCTGGGCCAAACCCTCAGTCTTTTGGTTATGATACTGTTTACTTTAAGAAAAGAATTTGCCTTTCACACATTTACAGCTGAAAAGCCGCAGCTCCTCCCTGTTACCCAACGTAGGTGCCATAGAGGGAGAAACAGATGTGACTGACATTGGCTGGCAGAGGAGGGAACCATAAAAGTTGGAAATACCACTCTGGAGAAGACTGCAGACAATGCAAGAGATGGGGCCTAAAGTAAAGCATACCACTGGACATCAGCTGGATATGTAAGCAAATGCCATCATAGATTTGTATAAAGAAGACATAGATTTTGACAGGTATGCAAAATGACTCATCTGTCACAAATAAATGTCATCCTTGTTTTGTTTTGCTTTTGTTTTCATGAGATTTTAGTGTGTGTTTGTTTTTTAATCCAAACAAACAAACAAAAATAATCTATGGGTATCAAAAGGAAGGTGAATCGTGGCTCCAACTCCATCAGAGAAGAGGAGGCTACTGTTTGGTCTGCTTGCTGTCTGGGTAGCTGTAGGTTCCTTAACACACAGTCTTAAGACATGGCATGATAAAGGAGAAAACCACAGGACTTCTCTATTATATCCCCACATGCCACCTCTTTGGACAGACCAAGGGAACGGTGCCTCCAGTGATTTATATCCCAAATCATTTTGCTGTGTGGGAAGTCAGCTTGCAAGGCTGCCATCCCTCAATTTGCCCTACTGCCAACAACTACATCTGTCCTAGCGATCAAAACCAGCCAGGGACCGTTCTCATTCCCTGAAACCAACTGGCACAACATGCTGAGTGTCCCTGCAGCAGTAACCCTTCTCTCTCCCCAGAAAGATGCTTTTGGAGAAACTACTTGGCCTGCACCAAACCCTAAACTGTACCCACATTGTGTAGGAAAATGCTATGTGGCCCAGAGCAACAATGTTCTTTCAGCTGAAGAGCATGGACAAGCCCGCGCTAGCTCAGCTTAATTTACTCCTGCAGACAGCCCGTGGAGTCATCTTTTATTAGCAGCCTCACTTTTTCTGCTGTCTTCCTGATGCAGGGCTCTCGGTGCGGCAGAGCACCATGGCAAAGCTTACCAGACGAAGAAGGATGTTTCCCTGTTCTGTCTACCCTGTGTCACCTGTCTGAATACCAGAAAGAATGAAAAACAAGTCTAAGTGTCCTCTCCTTAAATTACACTATATTATTTCTACATTTCCTGTTGATTGGGCCTACAGTGTTTGAGACCAGGAGGAGACAGGCCTGCGTTGATGGTTGATTCCCCTTCCTCTTCCATCTGACTCAGACTGGTCCTAGTCAATCTGCTCGTGTGGTTGTTAAGAGGCTGAGTGAATGTCAGTGTTCTACATCTGAGTGATGCCGGAATAAATATTTTTTCATAATACAATAAGTAGATTCTTCCACAAGGATGAAGGAAAAAATAAAAAATACTTATACCACAGCGCACATTATAATCCCTGGTCTCGTAAAAACATTGAACCTCAGTATCAGCAGCTGTTGTTTTCCTTTCTTCTTTCAGCTAAGAAACCCAGTGAGGAAGAATGAAAGAACGAGCATTGTGGGGATACTGAAAATGCCCCATTTTTGGGATTTATACTGAAACCTGCATGGTAACTTGTCTGAGATATGTATATCAACAATTAAACAGTCCTAGAAATGGAAGAACACTCCTTGCTAAACTTTGAAATTTAAAAAAAACCCAACCCTCTGATTAAAGAGAGCCCAGTTTGCCCTGCAAGGTATTTCTAGAAAATCTGTCTACAAAATAAGCTTTGAAAATCTTTTAGGTCGCGAGATGTAGTTTAATTTACAGCAAAGAAATGGACAGCTTGGTATAACAGCAAGTGCTGGCGCTGTGCCACGTGATAAATCACTTGGATTCAACAAGACCACTTCACCTCCATGTCATTTCTCAACAAACAGGAACCTGACATAAGGCCAGCACAACACGGTAGGGCAGGTACAAATGTACAGTACCTGCTCTTTTAATGCCACCATCTTATATTACAGAACAGACTTTATGGACCTTGTGTTGACATCCAGTAAAAAAAAACACCCACCCACCCCCATCCCACTAACTCAAAGGAAGAGTAAGTGAATGCTACTTTCTGCATCAGTTTGACAAGATTATAAGCCATCCCCAATGCACTGCATTTAATTAGCTGTTCTCATTGTTATTTATGGTTAGGCAAAGCTTTTTTTCATTTCTCATATTCAAAAATAGCAAAAGTAGGAACAACTATTTTTGGTAAGCCTGACCAAAAAAAGAACCCCAAGGGAACTCTGAGATGAAGGAACATCATAAATGTGACTGAAGTCTGGCAGGTCCCATTAAGTGAAGGGACTCTCTCCAAGCAATAATTGTTCAGAGGTCTTGCAGAGTAGAATGTTCCTAGGAAATCAGGAGAGCTATGTTAGTTTCAGGCATGGTTTCTTTTGCTAAAGAAAAAGAATACAGAGATGGATGAGGCTTCAACAGCCATAGCCTCTTCTGGTAATCACAACAAAAAATCGTCTCACACATTTTATGTGGGAACATTTGCTTCTCCATTTGTCGTCATACCTTATGTTCCCTTGCCTGCCATGACTTGTCCTCCTCTCTTTGTTTAAAGCCTCCAGTCTCATCTTCCTTCTGTATTTGTGTTCCCTCCTTCTGTGTGTGTCCATCTTTCCCTCCCACATAGTCTATCCCTTTCCAAACCTCTTTTCCTGCCCCCATGACATCTCTGTCATCATCACAAACTACACCATTTGGGACAAATGCAGTGATTTGATATGAAGCAAGGCTAGTGACCATTGAAGGGAGTAAGCATTTCAACCACTCATATTTTCATAGGGTTATTCATATTCATGTTTGTAAGTTTTAGTCATTCACTTACAAGCAGCCTGAACAGTTTTAGATGTGCAGACCACATGGTATGCACAACCAACTCAAAAAAAAAACTTTTGGGTGAAACCTTCATCTTTTCCTTTCTTGCTCCAATGTATTACTCTCATCCCTTATTGTTCATTTCCATACAACATTTACAGTTCAGTTCTGTAAAGCATCAGGCCCCTACCTCCACCTCTACTCAGCAAGGCAGCTCAAAACCAAGGACAGACTTCCATGTGATTCGAGCACATGCTTCTTTGCTTTCAACCTTGCTTCATCACCTAGGAGATCCTGCAGGATCCAGGCAAATGGCACAAGCTGTCAAAATGGGGCCTTAGACTGAAATCTCTTGGGAAGCAGTGCTTTTGTTTTGCTATAAAACGCTATGCATATTTAATGGCCTACATTTAAAAAAAAAAAAAAAAAA
>VXBL01009699.1:204724-247733 GCA_013400195.1 Aramus guarauna
AAAAAAAAAAAAAGTCTTACAAATAACAGGAGAAGAGCTTCTGTTGAAATTCTGTCCACACTTAAATCGATACCAAGATTTCTATTGACTTGTAGTGAAAGCTACAGACAATGGGAGGAATGAAGAAATTCAAAGAAAATGAAACACAAAGGAAAAATCTATCTGAAACACTACAGGTTGCCACCACAAAGGGTTATACTGCCAGAAAGTGGGGAGGAATTATAAGAATGCAAGGTAAAATAGAAATGGAGTTTTTCATCTCTGTTCTCTACACTGCCACAGCATCCTGGATAGAAATGCTTTTGAGAACACGTGTACATGAAATGGAAAATGGGAGGACAAGTAAAAAAGAACAGAGATAGCCAGCTGAGCTTTACTGGACAAATTATCAGTACAGAAGCAAGCAAAGAGCACACCGACTAAATGAGCTCATCAAAAGGGACTGGATGGATTGTGGAGGTTATTTTGTATGTAATTTTTTTTAGAAATAGATCAAGGTAGAAAGTAATAGTGGGAACTAATGACATGAATGATTAATGTTTTTATTTGTATTATAGTGGCATTCTATGACACCAACTGAGATCTGGGCTGCACTGTAAAAACACATTATATGACTCAATCTCTTTCACAAAGAGCTTAATGATGACCTAAAAACTGCACATAAACTAAGCTCATATTTTTGAATTAGTCACTGGCAAACGAAAGAAAGACTGTAAGACCGGACAATTAAAGAGCAGGAAAATCCTTTTAAAAGTTGTTATTAATGCATAGCAATTCAAAGAATACTCGGAAAGCATGAATGTATATAAAAAGTCTGACTACTAAGAGAATTTTAACCAGTGTGCTTTCAGTATCTGTAATGAAACCAGCTTCATTTTTAGTACTAAGAGAATATACTAAAAAGTATAAGGATTATTGGGAGAAAAGACTGCAGTATGGAATTTAAAGCAAATCAGATAAGATGGTGATTTGAGTAATCACCATCATATCAATGTAAATTCTACCTTTTCAAAAGTAAGAGAGCAACTTTTGAAGTGAACCTATAATGAGAAAAACAAAAGTGATCCAAATCCTTTTTTGAAGAAAGCTCAGAAAGGATTTTTAACATTTTTTCTTCCTTTTTTTTTTATATTAAAAATTCAGATTCACTCTGTGAAGGCACTGATAATGTTAAAACAGATTAAATCATATCCAGAGAGATCAGAGAATGAAAATGAACAAACCTGAAAAGAGGAGAATTTTATTCAGTTTTCTGAGAATGCGTTTCCCTTCAGAATTATTTAACTTTTTTTTTTTTTTTGGGGGGGGGGGGGAGGGTGAAGGGTGAGAGAAATTTATAGCAGAAACCTACCAACTATTTGATAAAAAGTCAGTGTACTCTAATACACCACTAAAGTCCTTCAGTAGGAAGGGAGGGAAAACTTGAGGTGAAAATCCTGACCTTCCCAAGGAGAGGGACACGACACACGGTCTTCTCCCCAAACCTCTGATTCTTCTTAATGAACAGCCCTACTGAATCAGCTCGAAGTTATATCTAGTCTCATATCCTGTGTCACGAATAAAAGAGCTAAGGATGCTTAGCAACAAGCTAAGCCGTAAACCACATAATCTCATAATTCCAGGTTTCTTTGGTTTCAGGACTTCTTGAAAGATGAGTATCTCATTGTTTTTACTTCCATGTACACCCTTACATGCAATGCAAGAGCACAGGGAAGCAAACAAGCTTACTGGCAGCAGAAAGAAGTGGCAAGCACCCTGTATTATTGAGCTGTGGAGTGAAAATTAGTTTCTTTTAATAGTAAGATGGGAAGAATATCTATGAATACATAGGATATATACCCAGAAAAAGATCCCAACATTTTCTTTTAAGCTAATGGAAAAATCTATTTTATAATTTACAAATACTCCAGCAGCACTACTGAACATTGCATCCTGTCACTTACAAATTGTGCTAAACTTCGTAACAGCTTTGCTTTTACAGCTTATTATGATGGCATGATATTTAATAGCTGAAAGGGAAAAAAGACATGTCAGTATGTAGCTCGGCCACAAGGTCCCCTGGAAATACCAGGATGGCCTACTGGTGTATACTGGTCCTGAATACCGAGGGATCACTACACTGGATTGCCACTGGCTTGCCTAATGCCAACAGTAAGGTTGCCACTTACCCGTTGTGAATGAAATTCGGGATGACAACCTTTAAACATGTCTAAGTGATTTAGGGGGGTCTACATTCTGTTTTCAAAAATTGCTTGCTGAGAGTCAATGAGCTAATTACTGCTTGCCAAGGTAGGGTGAGAACCTGCAGCACATCTCTTCTCCCTGATGCCAGCTAATGCACAAAGGGATCACAAGGTCGCTGGGCACTGGCTTCCTTTTCCAGCAACCTCACATCCACCAGGAGGTAAGAACACATCTGTGATCAGTTACACTGGAATAAATGACTCTGTAGGTTTATACTCCAGCTTGCCCTGTAGGATGAACTATGTGTCTATCCACACCTTCAGACCCGCATTTTGACATTCAGGCCTTTTACACAAGTTCTAAGACCCTGGTGATTATCTGTAATCAACTGTGGTGGGTTAAAAGCTCAGGTGTCCTACAAAGCACAGGAGAAAGGCTTCGCGCTTGGGAATACATATAAGGCCACTGCCTTAAATAGCTGCTAGACTATGCAGATGCATCTCCTTGATGGGGATGTGCCACAGATACAGCTGTTCTCTCTGTTCAGTGCAGTGTTACAGGAGGTAGGAAGACATCTCCCTCCAGCTGTCATCGTTCTGGATCAGGTGCCTAAAAGCCATCTGTCAAACACCCTAAGGAAGATCAATACCACCTTTCAGAGCACCAGACCTCACCATTTAGAGTACTCTTGGGAGGAACGAGGCTTAAGTTCAGTTCCTTCACTGGCATTCAGGGTATTCAAACATCTTTCCAAAAGGTTGTCCTGATTACCAGGCACTGACATTCCCTGAAGATCAAGGTGAGAATGAAAGTGAAGGCCACCACATGACAAGGAAGCAATTTGGCCAGGGGACTCCATGATACAAACCACTGTTCCCCTACAGGCACGTGAGAGACTGATTCATAGACCCTGATGGGAACCTGGTGCCTAAGTCCCTTGAAGAGTCATCCAGTAGTAAAATTGACAAAAATGACCAAATAAGGGAGTGCCATAAGCTGCTCAGTACCCAGCCATGAGGCACTTCTGTTCATTACACTACCTATCTATCTACTTGGATACTGGGGCACTTCCACCCCCTTGTGTATCTGACTCTTGAGATATCAAATTAATTTTGAATATGGGATTTTGGATCTTCACTCAGCTACAGGTACTTTTGAAAATATTGTCAAGGGAGACTGCACTAAATAGTCTGAAACCTCAATAAGAGGTAGATGAAGTTTACAGTGCATGGAAGAGAAAGTCAGAGGAGAGAACTGCAGCTTTGGTCTAGTCTAAAAAACAGCCCACCGTGGATGTCTCTAGGGCTTCCATTTTTCTTAAACATGTGGATCAATATCTATAAGCCTTAGGCTGAAAAGGTGGTTTGAGAGGAGATGAAACGGAGATGCATGGAAAGTCAGGAAGCAGTGTCACATGTAACTGGCTGTGGAAGCAAAGTGGAAGAATTTAGAAATCCAATCACAGACAGAACTATCCAAAATCCTGGAAAACAATCCATATTTTAAGCACAGATTCAAATCTAGAAAAATGAATTAATTTAATAAAAAAGAAGTTGACATTTTTCTCTCTTTATCCCTTAAACAACTGAAGAAGCACCATAACAATGCTGAGACTCCTTGTAGAACTTAAATCGGGGGCTGTAAATTGGTGGTGTGACAGCAGTAATGCACTTTATTTCACAGATTATCCTGGCACAAGTATCTTGGTCAGGTAATTAATTCACGTGCTGAACACTTGACCCAAATTTTTAGGGGTAATCCTCTTGGTAATCTTCTAAATACCTCCAGGCAGAAATTTGTAGCAGGGATTTCAATACCTGTACTTCTTTAGTAGTTGGGCCATAAGCTGAAATGTTCTGGCCACACTAATCCTCATTAATAAGAAAGCATTTTATACTGAGACCCACATAGACAGTGTGCGTGTTCCAGGTGAGTGCACATGAAGCCCGTTTTCTTAACGTATTTCTTCTTCACTCCCCATAACATTCACTGCTACAACGCTGCTATTTTTATTTAACTCCAAGTTCTTCCCTTATGCTACGTCCTTCTGTATCAAGTCTACACACAGTAAGTGGGATTAATCTGTTCTGAACAAGGCATGTAAAAAGTTGGACATCTGGTTCTGAGCTAAGGCCCCTGCGAATCCTCTGCGGACAGCAGAGAAAAAATGGCATCTCCAAGGGATGATTCATCTCACTGGAAGAGCACCATGAGGTTGGTCTGATGACTCATTCCTTGAAAATGCTTATTTTTCTCTGCTGACTGCAAAGAAAGACCAGAATGGTCAGCTCAGAGTTGGACATCTGACCTAGTTCATGACAGACGAACGCCACATGGTATTTTTAAAATAATGTAATATTTATGACAAATGGCCACACAGCTGCAGCATTACGCTAGACTTTTGGATCCTTACTGCAAAGCAGCAGAAATGGTTTTTTTTGCCACTCTCCAGAATTTAATAAACCACACACACCTATTTTGGACATTTAGTATTTTCAAATTCTTCTTCATAAAGCAAGAGACATATTGTAACAGATTATACAGGGCTGTGCAAAAACAATGGAAAAGGACACAGGAAAAACATTCCTCAGATCAACTCAAATACAGGAAAATTCTTGAAAAAGGGAAGCTCATTTCACGGTCTCCATGTTTAGCAATCTTAGGCATATACACCTGTAAAGCAAAAACATCATCCATCTGTTCGCAGCAAGTTTGCAGAGAATTTTAATAAGACACATTAATGCTAATAATGGGCAGTGTTTATGATGTTTATAAAATAACCAATGTGGAGCATCTGGAAAGCTCATAAAATTTGTTCTTATAAAATCCACAGAGTGTAACACCTTTCCCTGAGCCTGTTTTTTTGCTGACCTTGTCCTCCTAGGCCAGATCTGTCAGAAACTCTCTTCTTCCAGGCATTGCTGTGACCGTGGCACTCTGAAACTCACATTTTGAAGCCAGACCTATTTCTGGTTTTGTAAGTTCAGCATTCAGCACATTACAGGAACAAACCAGATATCGCCAAAAATGCAACTTTCCACCTGAAACTACAGGGATCTCTATTTCCAAGTGACAGATGTTCTACAACAGTTGGTGACAAACGGGCTAATTTAGACTGATTTAAGTAAAGTTCAGCCTGCTGACAATGGGGGATTTTTTTTAATGAAGCTGAAGAAGGCATTTCCAAATGCTAGGAATGGCTGTTGCACACAAAACTGCAGAGGCCCTGGTGTGAACTGAACAGCATGGCCATGCGTGGTGCCTGCATCTCTGCTCCTCACACTGACTTTTAGATGCTGAAATGGAAGATGACATTGCCTAGCAAATTAGCAACAGAGTTAGCTGGTCTTTAAAATTTACTCGCTGAACATACGTCCTCAGAAATCAAATGTGTTTGGCCCAGAATCATTCCTTCTAAGATCTAAGCTCTTAATTTAGAAGGGTATGTGCCCTGGGGTGAATTGGTCTTCTGAGATGCTGAGCTCTCTATCGCATATGCAGAAAGCTTCCAGGGGCTGCTCTCCTAACCCAGGCAAGTTCATCCAAGCTTCTGCCTTCAGCCCTAACTTCTAAAGGATGACCATTGAGGGACCAGAAAAATCTTGCAGACAAGTCTTTAGGGCTTATTTTTTTATGTAACGATTAGGGCTGTGATTCAGAAATCACAATGTAACAATGGCATCGTCCTACATCTGGTAAACTGTCTTGGGTTTTGTTTTTAACTTGTATATGAGATCCGGCTTCAGGCTCCACCCTTCTGAGTGTCATAAAGCCTTTTGCTTGAGCAGCCATAGCAGACATGTTAAAAACCAGCAACAACGAAATTAATTTTCTCCTCTCTTCTCTTCTCTTCTCTTCTCTTCTCTTCTCTTCTCTTCTCTTCTCTTCTCTTCTCTTCTCCTCCCTTCCCTTTGAAGAGCACTCTAGGCAAGTATCCCAATTATTGTTTTATGAGGGAACCTCATTAAGGTAACTTCATTGATTATATTTCTGTACTAAGGAAATAGCTGCCAGCACTAAATATTTCAGGCAGTTTATCTGCCAAATTAATACTGGCATTGTATCAGCCAAGAAGTCCTGATGCCAGCAGCAGTACAGCATATTCTTCTACTGTGGGGGTGGTCTGTATGCTGTGAATACATCCCTAAAAGTTGCTGAATCCTAATTCCTTTTACCTAAACCCAGGCTAAAAATATAACCTAATTGTCCTCTATTCTGTAATTGGCCTAGTTAACTAGCTGCAACGCACAGGCTACAGATCACTTCTCTCCAAAAAAGCATCTTTGCTCAGAGCAGGGAGGCTTCTGTCTGGTCCGTTCCTGAAGCGTTATGTCTACCCAACAGTAGACATTATGCATAGAGCACATCTTCATCTATTAATAAAAAAACTACTGAAACTTTGCTCACCTTGAGAAATAAGCTCTTAGGAATGGTCCTTGTTCCTCCAAATTGCCATAGAGTATGGAATAGGATATGAAGTAGAATATGACTGCATTGCAACTACTTACCCCCAAACAAACAAACAAAATGATAAAAAAACCACTACCACCACCACCACCATCACTACAACAACACTGGACAAAAAGGAATTACTTACATTGAGTGAGGATCCCTGTTAAGGCATTTTTGAAACTCTCCTTGGCTTGCTCCATTTCTTGCTCATGAGCGGCCTTTTCGTTCATGAGCCGGCGGACGTGGCTGTTGGCTGACTGCACCATCGAATAAAACTGGTTTGCAGAGCGACGATTCACCTCACCTCTCTCAATCCAGGTAAGCAGCACTGTGATGGCCTCTGAAAACTTGCTATCATCTAGAACAATCAAAGCACAGGTTTTAAGTTGCAGACATAAATATCCTGTCGAGAACACATTTTCTGCTCTGTGTCACATTAAAATCACCATAAATCCTGCTTGCAGTATATCATTTTGGGCAACTTTTGGGTCCTTTGTTCTATCAAATGTAGGAAGCCAATACTGCCGTGTGAAGCTACATAAATCTCCCTTCAAGACTTGTCTTCTGCTTATTTTAATAGCTTTCTCCCAACAAAAAGCACCCCTACCCCCCATGAGCTGACTCCTTGCTTTCACAATGTGTCCCTTAAGCCGTTCAGTGATATGGAATGACCTTACAGCAGGAGGGAGGAGACCTCTGTGTTACGGGACCCACTGAGGAAATGAAATGTGTCTGCGTTAATCTGTTCAGCCGAAAGCTCAGTCTTGGAGCTTGAGCTCAGCCATACTTTTGTCAACAGATTTCACTAACATCACATTCTTAATTAACGAACAATGATGAGGCTGAACAATTCCTCCTCAAAGCACTGATTAATTACAAGGAACTGCTTTGAACAGATGATGTGTCTGTATTTGTTTTGTATTATGTGTCTGTGTTTTGTTTTACATAATTTTTTTTAAAGGCTTCCAGACGAATCCAGGCAAACACCTGGATTACAGCTTCATGATTACCATTCAGGTAACTAAAGTTATATTTCTCTGCAGAAAGATCGCCAGAACTGGTGGCTAGATTTTGTGCACTCCATCCCCAAGTAATCTTCTTTCCTCTGACAGTGCTCTCAGCTTCCTCAGAAGACTCTTAGTGCAGCATCCATTACACTTCTGGCTTCATCAGGATTAAGAGGACACATTTCTTTTTAAGTCCCATTTAGGCTGAACTGCAAGAAAATGTTATTACAACAGAGTGTCTTCCTGTGGAACCATTTTTGTGCAATTCGATCTCATTTTTCCCCAGGATTTTATTCTATAAAACTTCCATTTCCCAACAAATCATTTGAAACACCTCATCTAGCCCTTGTTGGTTAGATTTCTTTATATATATTTTAGATGGTAGGTATACCTTTCTATAGGAGAAGGTATGCAGTTATGGTGGGGAGAAGCAGTACAGTTATAACCAAAAGATGCTTAAAATGAAAATTGGAAAATATTAAACCCAACCAACTGTGTTACAGGGTACAGAAGTAGTGGGCATAGTTTGTAAGGCTCTGCTTTCCATGTACAAAGAGTAATGAAATACTAATTCTTAAGTGATGATTTGGCCTTTTATTCTGAATTAGTAATCACTTCCCTAACAGGCAAGAAGCCTGAAGTACAGGGAGGCCAAGTGACATGCTCTGTGCGCACAGCCTGTGAAGAATAGATTTTACATTGCCTGATCTTTAGCATCTTATTAACTGAACCAGCAATACCATTTGCTCTCTGCAGCTGGACAGGCATGTTCACGCAAGATCCCTGAAAAAAAAATTGCAAAAGAAGAGCATCATAACTCCCTCCCTTTGTACGATGATGCATCTGCTGTGACTTTACATTAATGTGTGATTCATCGTCATCATTCATTAAGTAATTGTCTCTGGGGAGGAAAAGTCAGATGGGCATCTTTTCTTTCTATTGTCCCCTTGGATTAGACTCCACTTCCGAGCTTTGCTGGATAAGTATGTGGCAGGTATGTATTAAGTGTCCCTGATGAGTGAGGTTGGCTGAATGTGGGCCTCAGAAAAGCCAAATGTAAACAAGTCTCATGCAAAGCCTCTTCGTTGCAAGAAAACACTAGGATAAGGTTTGGCAAAACCTTCAGCCTGCTGAAATGTATGGGAGCTGGATGTCGTGGATCCAGTACAGCCAAGAACTCATCCCTGGAACATAATGTTTATTATAATTACAGTAGTCAATAAGAATAACCTGTAATGGCTTCTGGCAATGTTAGCATGCAATTTCCAACAGTCTGTAGAGTCAGGTCACCCTGCGGATGGCACTAGCCTGTTAACACCAAGGATGCAGCTGATTGTGAGCAGAGAGTAACTACAGCTGAATGTTACTCTTTTTATCTTGTAGACATCATTATCTATATCATCACACATAATTTATCACCCAACACTGAAGTACCATTTAGAGTAAATTATCCCGTTCAATCTAGGTCAAGACATGAACAGCAAAGTTGGGAGAAATGATACACAGAAGCACCTCAAGAGAGGTACACCATGACCTGGGAAGAAACAGTGTGCAGAGCTGAGCAAAATTCACAGAGATGCATGAGGAAAAGCCTTTGCACAGAAACATTCTCCCTTTTTCTTGCTTTAATCTCTCCCCAGTACAGGTCCGTGTGTTGTTTTGCTATAGAGTCTATATGAAATTAAAACACCCCTCCCCTTGTTTCATTTTCATGGGGCACAGTTGGTGTCTGTGAGGGATGTTCATAAACATGCCATCCTTCTGCCACATAGATTCGACCCATTTAAAAGGACATGCTGAAAACCTGTTTTCAACATATTATAGTCCCTGGGAGCTGCAGAGATCTGTGGGCCTGTTATAGTTAATTCATGGCTCTGTACTAGCAGGAAAAAATCCTTTCATTGGTAAACATCAGCATCTTCATTGATTACATAATTAGAAGATACATTAAAAAATGCTAGAGGGTAATATATGCACAACAGGAACACATTAGTTAATAAAATCTTTTCTCTACAGTTTTAAATTTTCCTTATTTCACCTTCATTTCTGACTTTTATATTCTTGAGTTGACTACGCAGTGACTGGCATAAGGTAACTCACCATTAATTAATTTTCTTCATCCAGAATGCAGTGACTCTTTCTGAGCAGAGGTTCTCTTAGAAAATCAGATTTTTATACCAGATTGTTCATTTATTTTTTTTAGTAGATAAATAGTAGAAGAAAAGCAGCAATGGAATCTAATTTAAGCAGAGCATGAGCTGCCTTATGATTGCAGCCATTCATTAAAAAAATAAAACAAAACTCCTAATTCTGTTCAAAATTATTCCCTTGCGGTAGGATGCACATAAATATACACTGTTTAAAAACATACTCTTTAAATAAATTCCTTTATATAAGACATGCTCCCATATGTAATCGTTCTTTTAAAATGAGCACGCGGCAAATTATTTCTCACACTTAAAGCTTTTTTTCTCCTCCAAGTTACAGTGTGTTTTAAGCAAATAAGGTAAGATTCATCTCCTTTATGTCAACATCTGATTTAGTAACGCCAGGGTCCCAGTACAATCCATGGAAAGAGATGGACACTTGTCGTAGAGGCCCATCAGTCCTGGTTTAGCTGTCTATTTGAGGGTGAGGTGAACTGTGCCCCAGAAGTGCCTGCTTCCCTCAACCGGCTGTAAAGGGAGCCTGGGGTGACCTGCTCATATATAGACATCTCTGCAACAGACGTCTGCATTTGGTCAAAGGAATCCCAACCATTACACAAGCGCACCAGTTACAGAACACCTACCCAGCACCTGGGTACCTGCGTTGGGTTGCACGCTGCGATGCACGCTACGTTGCTTTAATATTACCCATCTACTGAGGACGGCTTGCTGGGTGCCTGTCAATAGAGATTTCCAGGTGCTGCTAGACTCAATCATAGGCCTCTAGAGATAAGATATTTCAAATTCCTCTTATATCAACTCAAGATATTTGGCACTTAAATCCAAGCTCACAACTTAGATGAAATGAAATATAAAGAACAGAAAATGCATCCCTAGAGCTGCCTGGGAAATTGTCAACAGGGTTACTTTTATGGAAAAAAAAAAAAAAAAAAAAGGAATAATTGTTGACGAATGTTTTGCATTTTTCTGCTTGTAATTTGACCACCTCTAGGCAACCCCAACTGGAATAAACTTTTTAATAGAAAAAACTATGACAAGAACTGCTACAAAACAGTATACTGGGAAAAAAGTGTTTGAAATAGAGATTTTCCTTTCAGCTTCTGGAGTTTCCCTGGTGTAACACAGGGCAGAATTCAGCTCGGAGTAATCTGAAATGTTGTGACTATTTATCTCTCAATGTTAAGCACCTCCATAAGGTGCTTTCACAACTTGAGTGACGGCATCTAAGGCCTTAGCCATTAGAAAGGAGACAGACTAATCCATCACTCTGAAGCCAGGCATTACTATAATTTTTACATTTATAGATATATTGCAAATATAGCTAACTTTATATTGCTGTATTTTGAGAGTGACATTGTATGCTGGACTTCTAGCTAGAAACAGATCACACACTGGGCTACAGTTGCTTTTAGTCTTGTTAATATCTCCCAACCCTGGGCTTTCTCAAATGTTTGAAAAGTATCTGCGATAATTCACACAACACTTAGAGCCTGTCTAAATCACAGCAATGCTTCTATATTGTCCTGCGGGCGATGGTGTCCAGATCAGCACATACTATCTCTCGTCCCTAATCTTGCTGCCTTAATGCAATCTCCTAGGCTTGCAAGGAGATGCTGAAAAGACAGAGCTGTTGTTCGTTATCCTAATGACTACACCTAGACAGCTCCTGTGCTGGCTGCATATGTTTTGGGTTTCATTAATGATCTCATTTATCTCTGGCCCTTCTGCAAGATGGGAAGGGGCAGGTGTGCCCTTATGCTAAGCTCTGCCCTGACCAGTAGAAATTCAGCTAACAAACACCCCTTGATGGTATTCTTGTGAGCACTGAGAATGCTGCAGGGCACGGAGAGAGGGGACGAGAGTGGTGGGATGTGTCCCATCCCTCTGCCTCTGATGCACAGCCTGTCCTCTGCCATAGGAAGATGCGGTGTCCCCTGCTCCATCCCCACCTGCTCAGCACCACCCCGTTGCTTGTGGTGACACTGCCCTCAGGTCTGCCTGGAGCTGCTCGGCTGATCACACTCCAGTTCCAGTTTGTCAAACTGGGCCCAGTTTGGCTATTACAGGAAAGTGGTAAAGGCCAGTTCAGGATGCAAACTTTTTCACTCCATATAACTGCAGCCAGGGGAGGATGACCAAGGTTACTGTTAATCTGACTTCTGATTTAATAATTTATTAGACTATAGCTAAGATTTCTAAACTACAAACGCTGAATTCAATATGAAAAATAATAAACCACAGCAGGTGACTGCTGTGGGTGAATCAGGTCAGGGAAAAGGTTTACTAGCCTCTCTCATCAGCAGGTTCAGCCCAGCTCCCCTGTGCATCAGGAACAATTTGCTTCCCAGCACATGCCACTTATGGTGCCACAACGGCGACCTATTTTTGCTCTTGGCTTAAGAGCTTCTCCTGCACGGAGTGCCTGCCACTGACCTAGAAACACAAGTCTTCAGCGACTACCCTCACCTTCCTTTTTCTCTTGCTCAAATACCTTATATAATTGTACCATGCAACACACACATCAGTCTGGTGCTTTGGGGATTAATAACGCTTTTAACCCGATGGCACTGCATAATAATTGAGAATCAGGGAATACAAATTCTTACTGCCAAAGGGTTATTTTAAAGAATGATTAATTTCCACCTTACTATTTCTTAAACAGCCTTAACTGTATGCTATAACCAAGAAACTTTTCCAGTTATGTAATAAGTGACTAGCTGAAACTAGATTTGATAAAAATATGCATATACATATACTAAAAGATATCTTAAAAGGTACTCTCTCCCCCCATATCATCAAGCTCTTTCTTCCAAATTAAATCACACAAGATTCTTCCAGAGGTGGGTGTTTCATGTGAGACACAGAAATCCATTATCTTATCCTGCTGATGCCATTATTTCCAATAAAAAGTAATTATGAGGGTATCGAGTTTCCTCCCTATTTCTCAAAATCACACCACAAACTTTCAGACTGGTGAGCTGCAATTTCCCAGTTCATAGTAATTAACTTGAGTCATTTTGCAGTGTGGTACATTTAATCAAGTGGGTTTATATTAAAACCTTCAAATTTGCATGGATACAATACAGATTAGGCGAAGGAGGACACTGTTAGTAATACATTTAACAGTGATTGTACTTCTTGCAGGCTTTCAGAGGGAGGTGCCCAGGGAATTGGGTTACCAGGCTGCCAGTAGCTGAACCCACCTCTTGCTCCTCTTCTGCCAGAAGACAAAAAAGTGCCCTTGCACCGTGCCGGCTCATAGCCCCGGTGTGAAGCTCTCGGAGCCAGATGTATTGTGTCACAGCAGATGTCAGCAGCATATGGAAGAAGGAATGAGAAAATGATGATCTAAAAACAGGAAGGGTGAGTGAACAGATTTGACGCTGAAGCGTCGAAACATGTTTGTTGTAGGGCTCTGTCCTGATATACTACTAATAAAAAAAGATTGGGCTAAAAAAAGGTCTGGAGTCTTTCAGCAGCAATTAAACCTGGCATTCATTGGATTTGTTCAGAGGATCTCAGCTCTACCTCCCCTTCTGACGTAGCCCTGCACTGAATTCGATCCTTTCTGTGTGAGACTTGCCTCTCCGGATAACCACACCGCTTCTGCAGCGCTCCACAAGTCTGGCTCTCAAGTGCAGAGCGATAATGGAAGCAGCGTGGTTTTCTTCTCAGTGAAATATCCTATTTCCCAAGCAATTAAATGTTGTTTATATTTCAAATGATGTGCAAGTGTTGAGATTGTCAGGCTTGATGTTACCTGAATCTTGCACAAGATGCATCCCCGGTTAGTTCACTCTAGTGTAACTGCCATGTATTTATTTAAATTTCCAATCTGTTCTCTCTTCAGGGGATAATACAGTGCCTGGCAAAGAAGCAGCTTCTCAATTTTTCAAATTATATTTTTTTAAAAATGGAAAACCACATGAATAACTTTCCTGTGCTCATAAAGAAACACTGTATTTAAAAGGGAGGTAAATTCCAGGGTATTGTATATAACTTGCAGGTATTTATGTCTCCTTTGCTCAAAATATTTAAAAAACAGATAATCAGATATGAAAAGAGATGTCTTTGTTAGATGGTGGAACTATTTTACTACCTGCAGCAAATAAGACAGATGTAGTATTTTAAAGGAGCTTATTTGCAAGAAGTGATTTCTGAAGATGATACCATTAGGTACAGATATGCTTGAATTAAGAATACCATAACGTTCAAAATTCTACTGTGAAACACAAATGTCATAAGCACACAGATTAAAATGTTTTGTCCCACTGCACCTGACAGAGCAGTGTTCCACTTAAGGATAAAAGGTTCAGCCTATCTCCAGTTGTGTGATGTTCTGGGCACCACATTACTCAACCATTTATAGAGCAACCAGGAAAACAGATGTCAGAGTATGCAAATTTGATCCTAAATATCTACCCACACATCTCACTGTGCAGTAATAACGCATCTAATTTAATCCTGAGAAATTAAAATCTCAAAGACACATATGAAATGAAATGTTGCTATGAACCAGAAGCCAAGAAGGTCACGTTTTCATCATGTAATAGCAGAAGACACAATATTCTGCTGGTTTTGTCAGAACAAGAACTCAGGGTCTATTCTCAAAGGCTATTTAAGGAGGCAATTTACATTTATACTTCACTGTAAAAGACCTTGGTTTCCCAGAAGTCACATCTATGAATTTTTTGAGATATTTCCTGAAGGAAACACAATTTTTTACCTAAGGCAGGAGGATGTCAGAAAGGAGGCCAGGAGTTTTATTAACCTAAGTTATGCTTAGCTGTTATTCAGTGGCAATCAGAAAATGGTTGATTAAACTATTGGTAATGTCATGACAAATTTTGGAATATTTGGATCAAAAAGTAGATTTGAATAGTACCTTTTGAAAAAGTGAAATTTTATTTTACCATTTTAAACAAACAGCACCTTTCTCTTATTTTGCTTTTTCCGTTCAAATCTACTTTAGTGGTTTGGAAGGTCAAAAAAACCCAAACCAACCCCAAACAGAAATAACTTGTCATGCAAAATTAAATAGTGGTTTTATTTTCCCAACCTAAAACTGATCAGCATAGCCCTAGTATGAGAAGGAGCTCATATTCTTCCCCATGTTGCCCATCTAGTTTGAATGCTGGAGCTCATTTCATTCTGATAATCCAGGCTCAGTTCTCTTCTGCCTTCTACGTGCTGGACTCATGAAGAGTGGAACCGTCTCATGGGAGTGCATGAAACAAAGATAAATCAAATATTTTGTCACGAGTCATCTTTCCAATGCAGGAAATCTCCTTGGCTTCTTGTTTTGGCTTTGGCTGTGATCAGCAGAGAACGTCACTAGCAAATTATCAATGCAGCTCAAAAAGTGTTTAATCAATGAGACTTAGTAGTGTAGGGCTATATTTTTAGAGCTACAGGCTCAAATCCATGAGACCTACACCCAAGATACGGCAATATGTCACTGCCACATAGTGAAAAGTGGCAATAACAAAGCACAATAGGTAGATAGGGAGAGGAACATCATCATAGGCACTTAGAGAAAAGAAAAGTGAATACACTCTTGGCTAACAACATGAAAGGTGCAGAAAAAAATGTCCACACTGCCAGCAAGGAAAAAGTTATGAAGTATTTCATTGGCAGGACCCTGAAGACCTTAAAGAAGAAAAAAAAAGGAAAGAGGAATAGGAAAGGGAAAGGGAAAGCAGAAAAGGAGAAAAGGAGAAGAAGGAGAAGGAGAAGGAAAAGGAAAAGGAAAATACCCATAAAACAGCACTGTCTGCCACAGTCTATAATGGAAAGTGGTGAGAAATTGCACTGATGCACAGGTTGATGGGTTTCTCTTCTTTCTGCATAAATCAAGCGTTCAACCAAGTTCTTCGCAGATGGGAAGGGATTTGCGATAGTCCACAGAGATCAGGGAATGGAGGGAAAGTCATAAACCCTCATGCTTTTGCAGGTATGCAAGGCCTCATATGCAGTGAGTTCCCAGCCCCAATCATCAGGCAGTGCATTTTGACAAACCAGTTCTTTTTTTCTATGAAGCTCCATACCAGTAGAGACAACCTGGCTGAAATTTTATAATTAACTTTTGTTTCCAACTGGCATAAAAGATCCCTCTATGCTCTCTCACCCACTCTGCTCTACAGCAGTTACTGCTGTACCAGTTGACTTCGGCACATGACAGGAATAGGAATATGCTGACAACACTGAGGCGAGAGTTTCCAGCCAAGTCTGGTACACAAAAGCAATGATTTCTTTAAGTCTTATGCTGCAGTTTGCAGAAGGTGAAAAAAGATATTGTCACCTCTATTATAGACTCAATAAATATCTAGACAACAACAAGGGACTGGCTGATGAGCCTAGTTCATCTCTGCTCACCGTCACATTTCCAAGGTTATTTTGACAACAAAAGTTGCTTGGATTCAGACCAAGTTGTCTACATCTGTGATTGCAAAGCAGTATCTTGGGATGACAGATGTTTAGCTATTTTGGCTTGCTTTTCAGCTAGTGTTGCTCAGTGAAGTTCTGGAGGCACTGCAGGAGCTGAAACCTGCACGTTGGGCACCTGCAGCTCTGTCTCATGAGCTGGCAACAGAGCTCAGGAGTCCTTTGAAGTGGGTACCACGGGGAGGTCATGACTTTCCTTAAGAAAACAACTGCAAAGCATCTGCTCAAAAAACAATCTTTCAAGGTAAATCCTGCCAAGGCAGATATATTTTGATCCGTCTTTTCTTTAGGATGAATTGTCCAGGCTTTTGCAGCAATGCAAATCTGGTGATATCCTGAGACCTGAGATATTGTACCCAAGTTTTAAATGTGTGTGTGTGCATATATCTTCTGTTAGCTTCACTGAAGTCTGCATTTAAATTGTGAATGTATGACACGAACTGCCTTTTGCCAGTGTTAAAGAAGTTTCTTTCGTGTCACTTTACTTCCATTTTTAGGATGATTGAATGATTTTTAAGCAATAAATAACAAAGTTACCATTTTTGTTTCTTAATTATTTATATTTAATTCTGTATGTTTCTGAACGTTTATTTTTATTTCCAGAGAAATAGTCATGTACATGGTGTTGGTCTATATCGTGCTCAAATATTCCTATATTACACTTGTGCATATATGCCAAGCTCTGGTGAAATGTCCCTCAGGAGAACCAAAGCTCTAAATACTTGGAATAAGTTTTAATTAAGTATGGAAACTTCCCAGAATGAAAAGAAAAACCCTTCTAAATATAGACATCTTAAACATCTTGCAAAAACCCACATTCAGTTGCCTCAAGCAATGGCTAGCCATACGGAAGAAATTGTCCAGACTTCTTGCATTTTCTGGCTTAGTTCAGGAAACCTCTAGGCCTTACTACATAAAGAAAAACTTCCCTATAAAAGATTAACTCCTAAAATACTCAATTGAAAACAGATTCTGGGAACAGATGGATCTAAAACTCTCTACTGCATTGTATAATCTCTAGAAGAGCTGGACTGGAAGCTAGGTAAGAATTAAAAATTCTTATATTTGGACATCTTTCCTCCTTTTCTCCTGGTTTATCAATCCATCTGGGTTATTTTACCAATCTCCCAGTTATGTAATGAATTATTTAATGAGAGGAGTGTATGTGGTGAGAATACAAGCCAGCCAAACTAGTAACAGAGGGAGTTAACGGTGCCAACTAGCAGCAACCAATGCAGTACTCAAAGAGACAGTAGGGTGCATCTCTGCTCCATGCTCCAAGGATGCAACACTTTGCACTGTCCTTCTCCAGCTTCCCAAACACGTTTCATAGTTAGAACAGAGACCAGTGTGTTGACAGCTAGATAGCCGACGTCTAATCTGGATAATTCTGAAACAGTGGCAAGAATCACAGTTTCTTGTGACCTGGCACACAGTAATGTAACGTGCTTGGCCGCCACGTGGGGAAAGAATGCCAAACACAATTGCTAAACACCTAATGAAAATAAATGCAACTCTAAGGGGTGTGAGGAGTTGTTTGCTTGATCTTTTTAAAAATTCCTTACCACTAATAATTTTATTTTTTTGCTTCTTACTTTCTATGTTAACTATTAAAGACAGGAATCTTCAAGTTGCACCCTTGAAAAACATTGTCAGTGAGCGTACCTAGAAAAAAAACAAACAAGCAAGCAAATGCATACCAAAACAAGACGCTATCTTGCACAAGTAATTCTCACCCTAAACAGGGAATGAAAGAATGGATGGTGTGTGTCAGAGATAAGTTGTACCACTGTATCTGAGGGCCATGTTAAAATGCAGCTCATGAGGGCAATTTAAATGTCAGGAATTGGGACAGTCGCATGCATCTAATATAGTAACATATCAGTCCGGGAAATAAAAACATTTTAAGAATCAGGTCTGTAATATGAAGGATGTTTGTAACACGTTGTCTTTATTACAAGAGCATTTCCAAGGTAGATCACAACAGCAACTTAGCAGAAAAAAACCCCAACCAAACAAACCACTGTAATATCCTGAAGGCTGTGTTTCAGCTGTTGAAGCACAGCTAGATGGACAGAGGTTACACATTTCAAACAAGTGGGTGAGTATCATTACCATTGGCATAAAAATGGCAGAGGAATGGGGGAAAGCTAACAGGGTGAGTAATGAAATACATCGGAGTGAAATCAGCTCCCATGCTCTGACTTCTGGATGGCTCCTGCTCTTAAGGAATAATACACTGAAAAGTATCAAATGATGCTTACCTTTCAATTTTTCAGCCAGCAAAGCAGCTTCGTGTTCAGAATAATGCATTATTGCTGGGGGAGAAGGAGGGCGCAGTCTGTCTTCTTCCATTTTGCGTCTGTGGCGTTCTTCTCGGGCCAGCATTCTTTGTTTGCATTCCCATTCATAAAAGTCATCTCTTGCCTGAGCAAAATCAACATGAAGGCGACCTGAATCCTTTTTGTCTGTGCTAGATCCTAATCTCATGCGGTAACCTGAAACCAACAAGCAGAACTAACTGTTGCAGGATTTCTTTGTGGTTTTTTTTTTCTTTTTTTTTCTTTTTTTTTCCCCCTCAAGTGCAGTTAAGTAAAAATGAACTTTAACAGATTCCCACGTATCTACGCAGGATGTATCGATCCTTGTATTTTCACAGGAAGATAAACTTCCATCCACTCATTTGCGTCACAATTTTCTGCATCACCTATCAACATAGTAATGATGGGCTGAAAAAGTCAGCCCAAAGGTACAGAATCTACATTCCTGCTTAGGAGTCTCTCAAAACATGTCATTTTTTCTACCTGATATTCCCAACCTTTACAAGTGCAAAGGTCAGCTAAACAAAAAACAACTGTTAAAAAAAGATCTGTTTTGGTTTGAATGTAAGTCCTTCTTCCTCTGATCCTGTTCAGATCACATGTAGTTTAGTGCTTTTCTCCAGCCTGCCAAAGGAATTTGAAGTATGGGGAAAGACTGAATTTTATAAAAATCATGACTACAGATGAATGAGAAAATTGTGCTACATAAATTCCTGGGCCACAAAGAGGGTGGTGCCATATTAGCATTGATGCTAGATCTCAAATTTTGAGGCTTTACAATTGCAAACACTACTTCCCAATTCCCTGTTGGAAATAGTCTGGCAGCAACTATAAACCACCTACAAATGAATTAAAGTCATCATTCTTTAAAGTAATTTTAAAAGTGCAGATGGATTTATTAGACATTTGCAAGGCCCCTTTCAGAACAAATAATGAAATCTGTTGTGCCTCATCTTTAGTGATGTTCTACACATTCATAATTTGGGTAATGTATCATATGCTAAAGCTAGCAGACTGCAAAGGCTTTAAGTCAGGGCTACACAGCAGTGCAACTGGGCCCTGCTCTGAGCTAAAACCTTTGACTGCTGTCAGAGGACAAACAAATCATGCCAAAGCTATAAAAGGAGCTTTTTGTGATCATACTGTGGAAGAACATACGCTATCTTTTTTCAAGTTTTATTTCCAAGGCTGAAAGATACTTTCAGAGCAGTTTCTCCAACTTTTAAAATGCTGACAAAGTGTGAGAAAACACTACGTAGAAAGCTGCAAACAGAGCCTTCGGATGAAGGTAAAATTAATCAGTTTGCACAGGGCGAGCTCTAATTTCTCCATGCCAACCTGCTGCAGTAGCCTCAGAAGCAGAGCAGCCCAGCAGAGACTTCGCAAATGATGGGATGCTGTGGAGATGAACTCTGTGCTGAGCTGGCATATAGGAGGCTCTTCAGAAACACAAACTATTACAACCACTGTGTAATAACTCCAGGGGCAGGAAATTCCTGTTCAAAACAGCAGGAAAAATGGTGTTTGCTGCTTTTGAACTGCAATCCAAGAGAACCTACCTTTCAGTCTTGTGGTTTGCCTGTGAAGAGCTTCAGCACCTCACCACCACAGTTAAAACTCAGTTTTGAACTCCCTCCAGGGACAGCAAAGCTAAGACTTGTGTAGTAGATTAGGAGCATCTTTGCAAAAATGCGTAACTAGGCATACTTGGTTTGTTTTACTACTGTAAAAACATCCTGCTGTATGAATACAAGGGACTGTCTGCACTACAGCACATATGAGACAATAGCTTCAAAGACATTAAATATCCATATACGTAGTAATCCCTCCAGAAAAAACAATCCGGGTGCCTTTTGATTTGACATTTTCCTTTGAAACATCTTGTGGAGTTGAGCGAAGTAGCCCGTCAGTGAGGAAGAGGTATGACTTTTGTTGTTCACCAAGGACTCCAAACCCAGATGAAAAACTCAAGCTAAGTGTTTCAGAGGTTCCTCAAAGCCAGAAGGCATCAAAAACTTCCATGGAACCTACCAATTCTGATCTCCAAGGTTCACAAGCTTGGGGTGAAGTAGGACTGAGTAGTGCAAGAGAGGCAAACAAGAGGACTGCTTGTTATTTTAAAGTTCCTCCATTCTGCTCTGCTTTCTCTTGCTCAGAGGAGTAAACACTACTTTTTCCTCCAGAAGGCTATTTGTGATCATATATGTAGCTTTAGTCACAAGGTGTTGAAGGGAAGAATTACAGATACACCATATTCAGTAAGCCATAATAGAAGAAGAGTGGGGGTGACCTTTCAGAGCTGGGTCCTGAACTATTGAGGGGGTAATTATGTGGTTTTATCCACAGAGGTGTAGGCACAAAGGGGTCAGCCAAAAGGGGTCAGCGGTGCAGCTACCCTGATAACTGTGACAAATGTTAACCCCCCCCAGTTTGACTTGCCAGCTGCATTCCTCAAATAGTGACTGCTCTGTGCCAAAACAGCATTATCAGCAATGTGAAAGGACACTGCCAAGGTGCCAGGTCTCGTGAACCTCAAATTAGATCTCCCAGCTGGGCTGCACTTTCCAGGAAGACGCAATCTCTCTTCCTCTCCCCCCTCCTTTGCCTCCGTTGGCAGGAGCACACTGGGCATGGACAGACTGACAAACGCAGTGCTGCTGGGAGTAAGACCCACTTAGGACTGTGCATCTACACGTTGTGTGAGCACCAGCAAAGCTGAGTTCTA
Source organism: Aramus guarauna (assembly GCA_013400195.1). Lineage (NCBI taxonomy): Eukaryota > Metazoa > Chordata > Aves > Gruiformes > Aramidae > Aramus > Aramus guarauna. Next base: position 226,026 of record VXBL01009699.1, read on the forward strand.
CTAAAGTGGCCCTCATTTTTGAAGTCAGTGGGGATAATGGAAAAAGAACCACGTATCAGTGTAAATGTGTAGCACCAAACAAATGGTTCCCTTTGGGTAATCAGTTTAAGTCCTTCCAAATTAGCAGATTTTTGAAATTGCCCATAAATCTTACTGAAAAAAACAATCTCACTGCTTGTTTAACTCTTAAGACTGATGATGGCCAGCCAGCCAGGTGGTTTTCACCAGCACAGAAACCTAGAATAGGTTGGAAGGGGCCTTGGATGCCACCTAGTCCAATCCTCCTCTCAGAGCAGGATCGACTTAAAAGTCAGATCATGTTCCTCTGGGCTTGGCATCTTTAACAGAAAAGCAAATGCCTTTGGTGTGGCTTCTTGTGCCCTCCTAAATCAGGCTTTGCGGACACTGTAGGACCAATGGCCTCGCCAGTGAAGAACAGACTCCTTGATGGGCTGGTAGCCAGCAAGATGCTGGGTAGCAAGGGGTGCACAACTGGCAAGTCCTGTTTTGTATATGGGATCCTCAGGTACCCATTTGGGTTGGCAACTTTGAACTGTGGAGCAGCTGGGAGGCTTGCACTTTCCAATACAATGTCTCCTTATCAATGTTCGAGGGTATCTGAATCTATGAGAGAACCACCTGCCATTGCTCCCCTTCACGCATGGGCAATGAGTTGCCCTCACAGAACCTTTTCCTCATCTCTTTGCTCAGGACTGCAGCTACCACTAACTGCATGCCTGGCTTGTAATTTTTAATTTCAGTTTTGCACACAATGGCAGAGGAAAAGACTTTGGGAACTTGCCAAGATCCTCACTTTAAAGGAGCAGCAACAGGAAAAATTAATGAGGGTGATAAATAAAAATCAAACACAGTATTTCCATATCACAGGTCTAGTCAAAACTCCCTGGTTTGACTTACCTTTGAGTGTTGCTATACTGGGGACCAGCCAACAGTTGCTTTCTAACTGGGGATCTAGATCAGAGTGTTGATGATCAGTGAAAACATAAAACCAGTACACAGTATCAAATGGAAACCCACAGGGGAAAACATCAGCACAGAAGAAATGGATACTCAGGCTTTTGAGGTATAAACAGGTTTGTCCCAAGCCACCTGCTTGTCCTGTGTTTTCAAGTCCAGCACCATCGATATTTGCAGGAATTACTGAATTGTCAGCCACAAAAGTACATACAGCTTGGAGAAAGAGCTTCTTCACGGGCATTTTAGAAAGTCTCTACCTCAGGAGATCAAAATGTAGCTTTCAGGGCTAAATGAAAACTGCCCTTCCTCAAGTCAACGTTTTTATTATAGTCTTTTACCCATCTCTCAGTCTCCTTTTCATACACATTTACTTGGGAATAGAAAGGGAAAAAAACAATGATTAAACTACTTGACGGATTTTGTAATCACTTGCACTATTCTGATGATAAGCACAGGATAAATACTGAGTTTGATGAGATTAGATGGGATAGACAGATAAAACTGATTAGGTAGACAATATTATCATTATATTACAGATATCAAAGGCATGACTCTCCCCTAATATAACACGCATACTATATTAACTACAAATTCCTTTTGTACGTCTCTTTTTTCTTTTACAGGGAAAAGAAAATGCCTTAACAATATGCTTTATCCCCAGCATTTCAGAATACATTATGTTTGAAAATGGAATAAAGATTGGTTAAAACCCCCCAATATTTCAGTACAAATAAACCATGCTCCTGCCTAGCGCCAGACCTCCCTGCTCTGCAGTGCTGGTGAACAATCAGTGCTTCCTTTTTCATCTGAAGACTTCAGTGCTGGTGGTAAAAAGAAGTGAAACTTGACTGCAGCTTTCCCCTTACTCTAAACGCACACTCCAGTGTGTTATGAACGAGGACATACGGGCAGCACAGGCAATTTCCCACTAATCATCAAATCTGGTCCTCCAGGATTTAAGGCATATAAAACTAAAATAAAACTAGACATGGAGTGAAGCAAAGAGTACAGTCAACTGCCGAGAAGCAGAAAACAGAGCTAGAGGGACGCTGGGGCTAGCCCAGAGTGGCAGCCTTTACATTTCTGAGCTTTTCTTTGCTCTCTTTCTTGCCACTTTTTTGTTTATTATATACAGTAATCCCAGCTCCTACTGAATTTGGTGTCCTCCTCCTCTACCTTGTCACTTGTGGAGATGGGGATCCCTAGACAGAAGTTAGAAGTTTGGAAACATGCTTCTGCTTCTTACTTCTGTGATGTCTGCAATCTACTCCAATGAACTACAGTATTATGAAACTAGTAAGTGAATGAACAAATAAACAGGAAGGATGGAAAATGGGAAGAGAAGATGATGAAGGAGGAAGAAATGAAGTGAAAATTTAAAAAAGAAAGAAAAAAACAGGGTGGAATGAAGATCTGGAAGAAACTGAAAATACAGCAATATTTTAAAGAAATCTTTATATAGACCTCATAAAACTCACAATTTTCTGTTGCTCTTCAAAGAGATATTTTAAGCAAGCAGCCAAGTTAGGAAAAAAGCCCACAAATCCAAACACAAAAACCTTTGTGAAACAAAGGAGCTAGGTTTTTCCTGATCATATATTTCAAAAGTTCAGGTGCTTCTTTCTTCCTTCTTTTCTTTCTTTCTTTCTTTCTTTCTTTCTTTCTTTCTTTCTTTCTTTCTTTCTTTCTTTCTTTCTTTCTTTCTTTCTTTCTTTCTTTCTTTTCCTTCCTTCCTTCCTTCCTTCCTTCCTTCCTTCCTTCCTTCCTTCCTTCCTTCGGAGAAGTTGATGGTTATTTGAGATACCACTTGTTTCTAGCTGTGTGAGCTTCCTAAAGGAAGCTGTGTGAGACCTACAGGACTTTAAGGTTATGTCCTTACTGCTCAACAGCCGATGGTCGGGGCTGGATGGTCGGATACCTCAAACAAGGTATCCCTAATTGTCAGCTGGCTCCTAGTCTCCATTTTGGATGGTCCCAGTGGGTCCTCTCGAGGTCACCCTGCACAAGGTGGGTGGCTGTAAGCCAGTCCGTGTCCGCTTGTCTTGGCCAAGGAGCAGTCCCTGGCCCATGTTTATGCAAGAGTACCTTACATGTGGGGTGAGAGTGCTACACTACACTTGTGGGGCAAAACAAAGCTTGTGGGTCTCCCCAGGATGCAGAAAGGGAATGAACCAGCCTGCGGACATACAAACATAGAGGGAATGGGATCTACTTGAGAAAGGTGAAGAAGGGCTCGGTTAGGAAGCCAATCCTCATATGAAGGCACCTGTAACCTAAAGAGCGCACTGACAGTCACTGAAGCCAGATATGTGAAAGCAGAATTGTTTTTCATCTTTTTTCTTCTTTCTTTTTTTCTTTTTTTTCCCTGTGAGTTAGAGGGTTTTTTTGTCTGTTCCTTCATTCAAAAATAAAAAGGAATTCTGAAATTCTACACCTGAGTTTCTGTGCCATTTGTTGTCCTGGGAGGCAACAGACGTAGCCCACAGATGGGGCTCAGAATCTAACCCAGGCGGTAGCTGAATACATGCACACATAAAGGCAGACTTTATTCAGACTGCACTGCAAATCTATAAAAATATGCCAATGAAATTGCCAGTCTATCAGAGAAATTGGCACTGGAAAACAGCAGCATACCTGGCCTAGTGCCCTCCTCTTTCTACAACCTGTGAGCAAAACTATATAAACCTGTGTAAATCGAAAATAAGATTGTTCTGTAGTGAATTTCAGGATCTGTTGCATTGTTGTGGGATGGCAGGAAATTACTCCCGGGTAAGCAACACACAAAACCATGCACAAGTCTTGGCAGACAGAGAAATACAGAATTGCCCCTTGCCACTCCAACCTACAGCCACTGAGCTCAAGAAAGACTTGCTGAGATAAAAGCTAAGAAAATAAGCAAGCATTAGCATCACAAAATACAAATGAGAAGCAAGGAAAATCCATTAAAGAATGTGAAGTACCAGAAAGGTAAATGGCTTTATCAACCATGAACTCCTCTGCAAAACGAATGTGACAAAAATTCTTCTTGCTTTTCCGAATTGCTGTTATATCTCCACACTGTTCAAAGACTTCCTGAATAATTTCCTCCGTCGCATTTTCTGGTAATCCTCCAACAAACACTGTCTTACACCCAGGAGGTCTCTCTCTTGTTGAAGGTGGTGGAAGATCTAAGTCAAAACAGAAATCACATTGGAATACAAAATTTGCCTTTTGATCCATTGGGTCTATTCATTCCCCTAATCAGATTGGGGCAGCAACAGTTATTTGACATAGCATGGAGGCGGGAGAGAAGGAGAAGCAAAATAATTTAATATTGCAGAGATTGTCCAAAATTGACTACTTGAATCTAAACCTTTTCAAGTTTTAGGTGGTGTTTCAGAGATTAATTCCTGCCACTGCGGGTTGTTCTCCAGGACAGACAGCAAGGTCTAAAAGGATCTCTCTTTTCCCTGCACAGTCGCACAAAAAATAGAAGATATTTGGTTTCAGAGCAGGGAAGCTTCTGCAATGGGTTTGACCCCAAGCACGTATTGCAAGCCCTGGTCCAGTACATTCAAAGACTGAACTTCACCATCTCTGGTTCATACCCATCACTCGCCACACTCGCCAAGTGTGTGGGTCCCCTAAAAGCCAGCCCATGGTGCGTACACACTGGGCACTTGGGCTGGACACTTTTCACGGGTCTTAGATATAATTTCATTTCTGTCTCAGAGTACAAGAGCGCAGCAAACAGCAAAACAAAGTGGGAAACACGACAAAGTGACAGCATGATGAAAACGCTCTGCCGGTTATCTGTTTTGTCTTGTTGCCAGATAATGGAGCGGATGCCAGCACACGGGAAGGATAACCTCACTGTTTACAAGTGCTCATGAGGTGGAGTGGCTGGAAGTGTTATTTTTATGTGTATATATATAAATATATATATAAAAATATATACACACTTAAATCAGAGAACTATTAAATTTTTGAAGGCTGTATAAAAAATAGACTGTCATAATACTTCACCTTGTTTGTATGTAGATTTCTAGAGCATTCCTCTAAAAGTAATTCTCTAAGAACGAATCTGATTGATAAGACTTAGTTTTTTGGCCCTTTAACACAGTAAATGGGATTATAATCCTAAAATATACATATATACATATCACACACAGAGCCAGTTTGATTAAACCATGATCTGGGTACACTATAAATCCAAAGCACCAGATTATTTGCTTAATTTTCTCTTTTGTCTTCACAGCAATAGTGAAAGCCTCTAGTCTGATGGCTCTGAAACTAAATTCCTGGGGCTAACACACACAAAATCAGGCTTTGTGCCTGAGCTGGTGGCTCAGTGGGAAGAGTTTTCCATTTGCACAAAGTCCCAGGCAGGGCAGAAGAAAGCCTGGTCCTGACTCTTGAAGAACAGAAACAGCTCATCCACATGCTGCCCCCCAAAAAAATGGCAAGAACGGAGCCATAATCCCCTTTTCCCTCCATCTCCCCCAGGTAGGGACCAGAACTAGTCAGTGTTTGGGTGCAAGGTGCTGTGTTCAGGGACACGAGCCCAGCCTGGTGTCATCTAACTGTGGGCACCTGAAGGGCAACATGGAGATGATCAGCACCATAAAAACATTATATTTTTGTGACACTCTAAAGGAAAGACAGATTTCTGCTATGAGTAGTGCAGATATTCAGGCTCTGTTAGCTTTGTTTAAGTAAGTATTTTTCTTTTTTATACAAACTGCATAATTCTTTTTACAAGACCTTGCAGAGATAAACAAGCATGGTCTGATGCCACATTTTACACACAGAGCAGAACTTAGAAGGAAACATCATACTTGCCTATATTTTATTTAAAAACCATAATTTTTATTAGATAAAAAATATTCCATGCAATATATTTAAGAAAATAACATTCTTTCATCAGATCCACTTACTTGGGTTTGGAGGGAAGAGCGTGCAGCTTTTGCAGTGAATTATTTCTTTGACTACAGGCACATCTGTTGGTGGTGGTGGCGGCACTAACCCCATGCCTGGTATCATTGGGTTAATCGGAGTGATTCCAGTCATCATGCTAAGACTTGGATCAAAGCCTGGTACACAGATTGAATCTGTAAATATATAACATAAAATCCTGGCTTATAAATCTTGAAACCACTTGTTACTATTTTCTTGCACAGACAGTTTCGCTTTAGGCTTTTTTTTTTTTTTCCCAAGCATCACTGTTAAAAAAAAAAAGGGAGAAGGGAAAAGGAAAAATAGAAAAGGGAAAAGGCAGAGCAACAAGGTGGAGTGAGGGGGAGGGAGGTGCATTTTCAGTGAAAAAAATAAACTATGCATAAAAAAGGGAATGTTACATAATTTAAAATATTAATATGACTGAGTAAACCACAGCACATCAAAGTGTAAAACCATGCACCATGAATATCTGTTATTATATGGAATGCAATTTTCTGTTTCATAATGCTACTGTGGTGTTTACATTGCCTTCTGACCAGAGCGTACAAAGAATATAATTTAACATCGATATGCCCTCTCCATCTAATTGTCAGACAGATTTATCACAACATAGCCTTCTCACATAAGTGACTTTGATTTACGAACACTACAGAGAAAGATCCATTTCTGGCTGTTTTATAGAAGTGTAGTTAGCCAAGACTTCTAACCATTTTACCCTGGAATATAAAGTTTCAGCTGCTTAGAACAGGATCTTTTTGAACCTTGGAATTAATTCCTTCTTGTCCTGCTATTTAATCGGATTAGTAGATTCTCTTCAACACAAGTATTATTAAAATATACCACTACAGCCCCATAAAGTAAAATGCATATTTGGCAAATGTTACTCTTTCTCCTTCCTGATTTTTTTGCCAAGACTTCCATACGTATTATTTAAAGCTGAAAGATTTACTGGGGAGCACCAGTGCTGTAACACCAAGAATTGTAATAAGCAGATGTTTCAGATGAACTGAGAGCCAACTTCTGAAATTTGCTTTCGTTAAAACCAGGGCTTTGGGTTTCTTGAGGCGTAATGAATAAAATATTTTGAGAGACCGATGTCTTTGTTGGCATAACACTGCTGCTATTTGGCATCATCAATTATTTAAAAGAAGAGAGTTACTTTGGTGTTCTACAGGTTTTCTGCTGAGCTTTCTAGCTAGCAACTGGAAAGTATTTAATGATACATGTAAACGTGGGGTTTGGTAGCTCGGGAGCTTGTTTGTTTTGAAGAAGCAAGAGGGAACAACTCCTTCTCTTGGATTTTATATATATATATATATATATACATATGAAATTTGAGCTACATTTGCTACAAGGCAGCATGATCAATGGAATGTGACCGGAGAGGCCTGTTTCTTCATCCTAAATCTGCTGCTGAGAAGCTATGTGACCCTGGGTCAGTCTGCTGACCTTTCTGTATCTTAATTTCTGCATCTGCAAACAGGTACAATAATACTCACTTACTGGTAAGGATTAGCTCACATTTTTATATCACTTTGCACGTGTAAAGCACTCTGTGGGGGCTGAAAATTAGCATTATGATTCCTGTGAAACATCCATAATCATCTTCTCTGAGAAACACAACTGAGGATTGCGAACCTCTACTCCAACAGAGCTCGTATCTGCCTCGGCCGTACGCTCCCTGCTCTCCATGCACTGACTGTGAGCCTTCATCACTTTCAGGCAGTTCTGTATAACAAGCATTGCAAGCGCACAGCAAGCAAGGATTTGCTTTAGGCTTATTGAAGACTAGTATTAATGAAAACTCACGATATTACATTACTTTTTTTTTTAATAAGTGGGCTTATGAAAAAGGATTTGCTCTGGGTGTGATGCTTTTTTTTCAATATCGATGTATATGCATTGCTTTTCCGATTTAGCTTTGAAACTCGGAGCCTGTCATTTATTCCACGGGATGCAGTGGTGGCCCTATTAAATATTCATGGCTAGTGAATGCTGGGAGATAAAGTCAGAGGTGAAAGGGCAACATACAATTCAAAGAAGTCCTTAGGCTATGCTAATTTGCTTGATCTCATTTTTAAAAGTCAGACTTCCGACAGTCACAGCAATCCATCCTGTGCAGCACTCCCCTGCTGCGAGTGGAAGTCCATCATTACTACTCGTTGCTAAAGCAGCCCACAGAGCTCTGCAGCACGCAAAGTGGAGCATCACAATAGCACTCAACGCACAGTGTCATACCAATCTTCTCCTAGGATCAGGGAAAACTGGGGCTGGAAAGATGCCAAGGGAGACATCTCAGCCATCCCTCTGGAAAAATGTAGGATCAGCTACAGTCCTAGCTATTTAATTTCATATTAAATACAATACCCGTGGTAGACCCACAACATTCTGAGGCAAGGATGGAGCAGGTGGAAATGTACAAGAAGATGACCAGAAGGCCAAGTTCTCCTTGTCCTGTATGGGCCTTTCCGGTCCTGTGTGACAGCCAAGGCAAAATATCGTCGTCTGGCAACTGCTACCACAAGTTGCATTTAGCCATTGCTGTTCTCTCTTTAAGACAACTACTAGATATGTTGCAGCTTCTCTGCAGGAGTAGCAAACTGAAACAGCAGCAAGCTCTGCCCAAACCACAGACACATGCTCTCCCTCAGAGGAAAGATGGCAGATTTCAGTAACATACAGTTTTCTGAATATTCCTTTGGCAGTGGTGAAGATACGGAGAAAAACAGATCTAAGGGAGATGGCAACAAGGACACTCATGTCCACAAACACTGCTAATATGACCTCAAAAGGGACCTGAGAGGAAGAGCTTTTAGGTTGTGGGCCAATCAAAGTAGGTTTGAGATTTAAGTAGAAGAAAATTATTTGCCACTAATTCGTGCCATGTCCAAGGAAATGTGACTGTAAGTAACTTTGCTTGTGTTAAATAAATACATGGCTTTGTCATCAGTTTCTTTTACAACTGGAATCAATCTACAACAGCATGAGCAGAGTGCTGAGAGCCAACACTCCTGAAACACCCTTCTAGGTGTGCTGGGACTCCATGCCTCCAGAAGGTGATTGTGTTGAGGGATATTGAAGAGGACTGAGTCAATAATTCTTGAAATCTAATTCCATATCTTGCAGGCACCAATCCAAACTCCACTAAGGTCAAAGGCAAGACTACTGAAGGCATGAACAGCTTTTAGCTAGGACCAGGTTTGCTTTCTCTGTCCTCTTCAATCAGTTGCTTCAATGTGTTAAATTGAGAATGAAATGCTTCCACACATCACATGAGCACTGAGAGGATGCATGACTACCATCTGTAGAGCATCCTGGAAATGAAACTAATTTTCTGAATACTAAAACCTATTACTATGCATGCAGTGATGGAAAATTCATCTGGATTTCTGAACAGTGAAGATCTTGTTCAGACCCCCAAAGATATTGGTGGTGCTTGCATCTACAGAGAAGCTGACGCATGCCACCTGCATATTGCTGACAAACCACAAAGAGATGTCCAAAGGAAATACTGGCCTGGACTCTGAGATGCAGAGAAAAAGGAACTGATAAAGTCACTGGAAGGGAAAGTCAAGAAATATGCCACATCTGTGACAGGATCCAGAAAAATTCCAAGTTTAACTATATTAATGCTACCAAGTGGTGCACAATAGAAGTTGGATATATAGCTCTTGTCTAGGGACAGGGGACAATCATCCATCAGCATCACCACTGAAGTCTGCTCCATGTCCTGGCATGAGGCCTGCTTGGAGCAGGACCAGGACACTAGAGTTAGAGCTCGAGACAACTCCTGTTGAACTCACTGGTAAGTTTGCTGGTCTTCATAATCAAAGATACTGATAGAGTTATGCAGAATTACAAAAAATGGGAATCAACCCTGCCCATGTACATTTTTTTAACAGATCCATTTGGATATGTGATTATTAAGATACTGCAGATATGAATATGGTACATTAAACACAGATAGATACATTCAATTTACATACTACACATCTGAAGAGTCAAACAAGTAAAATTTTATGCTTTCAATGATCATAGCACTATTTTTAAGGGTTCTATACATATATTTATGCAGCTAGGTTAAGGGTTTATGATCTCTTTGAATTATAAAAAACAACCTGGCAGAAGAGAGAAAGTTTACATTTGAAAAATGTTAATAAGTAATCACTAAATGAAGTCATTAAAATGAAAATTAATCATCAGAGATAATAAAGAACTTTAAGAATGGAAAAGAACATGTTGCTCAAGTTAGAGCCCCTGTGGATAATCTATGTAAGGCTCGAATATTCACACATTTGTACAAAAAAGTAAAAGCACTGAACATCAATATTTTCAAGTCCACATTCTGCCTAAATTTGGCAAAATGAGTTAATTCCTTTTTCATCTAATAAGAAATTGGCATGGTGGAGAACAATGAAAACCTCTGAAGAACAAATATCTGGAATTGGCAGTCAGAGAGGCAAGAAGAAAAATCTCCTTGAACACTTGGAGTAGTTTTTAAAGCTCCTTTTTCCTTCAAGTAGAATATAGAAAGAATAAAACGTTTCATATGAAATCTTTGGGTCTGGAAAAAACAGAATAATAAAATCCCTTTAAGGATAACTATATTCTAACACAGTACACAGTGTAAAACAATTGCTTTTATTAGTTTGCATTTCGGGAGTGCAAGAGCAACTTTGTCATCCATAAAAATAGCCACACAATCTTGGAGAAGCATCCTCCTTTCCTTCTTTGGCAACAGTTGCTGTCTGAATCACCTTCTGTTGTTGCCCAAATGACATGGATGCACACTCCAGCCAACTGTGCTTTTGGGGATTGCACTCTATCGCCCATACTAAGTTACCACCCTATTTCCACCAGCCCTTAACACAAGTTATATATCTGCTCAATATTACTTTTTAAGTGTATAATCTCCTACATGATTCTCAGTATTAGCCCTTTGATGTATCATTTGTTTTGCCTGCAACTACCAATTGTTTCTGAGGTGTTTTATGACATCAACCAAGTTGTATTTCTGCTGGCTGCATTAGAACACCCATGTGTGCAAACGCGGATTTGTTTGTGTGCCCCTGCTCACACACATGGAAGGTTTCCACCACGGACAACCGGCAGCCTGCTGGTGCCTACGGTGCTTAGACGTGCTGGTCGAACACACAGAGAGATGGTGAGTGGTGAAAACAATGATCTGAACGCAACATAGCTAATTAAAATAAAAAACATTGAAAGGGTCCCCAGGGCCTGGGAGTGATAATTTCACACCTAAGAAGAAATGTCTATTTTTTGCTAGGGTTGAAAGACAAAAAAAGATCTGGTTCCAGGACTGGAGTTGCCTGCCAACATGTACTGCAAGGATTAGGACAGTCCAGGCAGCAGCTGGTAATAAATGTGGTAAGATACTCGTTAAGCTATGGTTTCTGTGGAGGAAAAAATAAAAGCTTCTGGAGACTAGAGATTTGATTGTGCACTTCAGAAACACCATTGCTGAGTATTTCAAGACTGAACATAGAGTTGATTTCTAAAAGCTGAGATTCAAGTTTTCCTGAAAAAGTCTGCCTCCCTCAAAACAAATACATATATTTTATATATATGCGAGTACATATTATTTGGCAGTTACAAACAAAGAGTAGCTTTTTTGTTTTCCCCTCAAACGAAGGAATAACCTTATTAGAAAATGTTATTATTCTAATAACTTCTTGTGTTTTTATCCAAAATTCTCTCTCAAAACTCTACAGTCTGCCAGTGTCTTTATCCTCATGTTAGTCTCCTTTTTTCTGTATCATGAATTAAGAATGAACATTCAGCTGCAAGGTTGGGTCACTGTTTCCCCTGGTCAATCAATTATTACCATTTTCTGGGCTTCAAGAAGCTTTTGGTGGAAGAGACTCATTTGGTCAGTATTATAGGGCTTTTCTCAATGTGACAAACCTTCCTCACTGGAAAAAAAGAAGATAAAAGTGGGAGTGGCAGTAGGGCACCAGATCACCAATGTCCCAAGGAGATGTGCCAATTTAATTTTAAGTCCAGTTGTGGAGCACCACTATCAGCACCAAAGAGCCAGACCTCAGAACACAGCAGCATGGCAGCCACCAGCATCTTCCACTACATTTCCTTGTCCAGTTTAGATGTCATTAAACTTCTAGACTTCTGTGTTTCTAAAATAGATGCTGGATTGTCTGGTAAACTTCCAGACACATTCCAATAAACGAAGGTAGGGGGAAAAAATGTCTGACAGCTCTTCCATTTGACCATCATAACCACTATCATCTTGCCTCAGACAAAGGGCCATCTGACTGTGACCAGTAGCAGATGCCCAGGGAAACAGTAAGAAATAGGCAGGTAAAGAGCAAACTATTTTTAGCTTGTATACATCGAGTGCTTACATACTGCCAGTGGTAGGGATCACAACTGAACAATCCTTTCTAGAAGGCACCTGTTCTACATGACTTGATTTATACCTTTTCACTAAATCCTACTGTGCACCTATTTATATTGTGAATTTGTTGGAACCTGTATCTCTAGCTTTCACACCATCCTGCCATTAGGGTAGTAACTGAGTAGGGAAACGCGCTTCCTTTGCTTTGCTGAAACAAGGTATTTGGCAGTTCCAGGCAGTAAGGCACGTAGCATCAACATGCATGCCTGTGTGCGCACACGTGCTGGTGTATATTTGGAGGAGCGGAAAGGAGTGAATGAAGGATGGGCAGGATATCACCTCCTTGACCTCCAGCTTTCTCAGTTGGCCAGAGGATTCATCTTAACACCATTCAGCAGGAGCTATATTCTGTGAAACAGAGCCTGGACTGTAGCAAAACCAAGTCTCTACGGAAATTTTGACAAAAATGGGGAGTGAGGGGAATCCAGATGAATGTTTCTCATTAATAATCAACCAAGTAATAATTTATATGAACTCTACAGTGTCTGCCAGACCCACTCCATAAACAAAGCCCTCGTAGCATCATCAAAACACTTGCCACTTGAAAATTACTTCTATGAGACATATATCACTGACAAAGCTTTAGGGCTGTATCACTGTACTTTTGCTTTTTTGAAGAAAGCACTGTGTCTGCAGAGAGGAATAGTTTACAGCAGACAATCCCAAAACTTTAGATGCTGTTTCTCAGAGCTGGCTATGCTGTAGCTGAAAACACTAAAAGCAAATGTGGCCTCTTCTTGATCCCTGCCCACAAAATTACACGACAAACACTATATTTAGAGCAATATACATGACAAAAACTAAATTAAAGAAACCACCTTCTCTTTTTACAAGTAAATCATGGGGTGAATCACTCCTGGTTCATCCTTTATTGCCGCAGCGCTTGGCACAACAGGACCCCAATCTGTTTTAGAGCTTCTAATGCAATGCAAATAATAGGTAAGAATGGCAAATAATAATAATACAACAAAGTGTTATCACGATTGATGCCACTCTCCTCCTAAGATGCAACTTCAACACTGTTCTGTAAAGAAACCTATAGTGTTACTGTAATGTTATTTCTATTACTCTTTCTGCTTATGGATAGCCACCAGTGTCATTTTGGACCCCATCTTCCCATGCTCAATCTATTTAGTTTCCCCTTAGAACAGCTCTGCAAAGAAGTACCTGACAGGCAAGCCTGAGAATGAGCTGGAAAATTCAGGACTTGACGTTGAGGGAGTCTGATGACGGTCTGTCAGTTTTTCATGGCTGACAGCTGCATGTGTAAGAAGCTAGACTCAAAAAAATTGACTAATCTTAGTCTCCATCCACAATCAGCTGCTCTTCCATGTGTAAAACCCCATTGCCAAGAGGGGGGAAAGATAAGCAGAAAAACAAGGAAGAAGGAAAAAAAGTAGAGGAAAAAATCAAAATAAATGCAGGCAAGAAGATGAAAGAGAGGGAAAGATGAACAGACAACAGTACTGTCTGGAATCTCTGTAGCATGAGTCCATGCACTATACACAGGCTGTTTTGACCAATGCCCAGATTTTGAAGGATTCATGAGTTTATAGCCCCTTACAATGTCCGGATTGCTGACCTTCCTAAAGTCCCTGCTGCTTAAGAACTGTTCCACACAGTAGCAACAATGGGCTTCTTCCATCTCCTCATCAATAAATCACTTACTCATATGGGGTCAGTCACAAGTTCATTGTGAAGAAAATAACAGAACTGCAAATTCTGCATGCTGCCACCTGATCCCCAGCTGATAGCTCCAAAGCTGGTTTGTAAAAATATGGGACTGGCCAATATGCAAGATGCAATTGCTTATATAACGTAAAATGTGTGCGGCTGTATTTCCTGACTTTCAAAAGTGTTCGTGCACTCAATATATGCTGCTTGAGATAACTCTCTCCAGTTTTGCACCTCTTAATTCCATTTCTCCAGTTCTGGCCTCATCACAGTGGGCTATTCAGTTAGTCTAGCTTTAGCCAAATAAAGTAGCCTCTCTAAGCTCCCTCCATTGGAAGTTGTTCAATCTGTTTGCCTAATGAACCTCTTCCTAAAGTAAAACTTTGCGATGTTCCTCGAAAATGAGATCACCTTTCACCTCAGAGCTCTAGAAGATGAGAAAAGAATTAAATAAAACATGCTTATATGGCCTAGGAACTGTCAATGGATTTTTCTTTGCTTGCTATCTGTGAAAGTGCCGTATTCTGGAAATTTGAGAGGCATTTGTATGCACAAAAAGAAAAAAAAAAGGTTATTGGAAGATAAAAGCACCTAAGTACATGTAAATGAATACTGAAAAGAAGTTGGAGAAATAGGAAAAATTTCAATTCCCAGGCTAGGCGAATACTGAAATAAAACCCTTGTAATAGACGAAACATAAAAGCCTCCAATATGTAAAAGATGGTAAAATACCATCTTCTGGATATTAATGTGACCTCAGAGAAAATGTGGGGGAAAAAAATGAAATTCAGACATTTCATTGGACATTTCCCAAATGAAAACAAAAGGCACTAATTTTTCTCATGAATCATGAAAGAAGTTCTGGCTATCAATCTGGCATTACCGTGTCGATCCTTGAATCTGTGGAATGCATACAAACACTCTCCTTGGCTGGTTCCAGGGTCACAGGAGTAACAACCGCCTTGCTGAAACCAGAATGAAGCTGTACAGTCCAGAAAGGCGTATCACCTGCATGAGCAAGTTCTTGCACAAACACAAGAAAAACTGGGCTCTTTCAGACTGAAGGATCCTCCTCTAGCCCAGAAGCCTGCCTTAACAGCAAATCCCTAATTTTATTTAGTACCAGAACAGGGCAATCTGAAGCAAAACCCCCATATCATGATCTCCCAAACTCCAACACTGCAGCTCAGGGGCTTCCTAAGCCAGAGGAAGTTCTGTGTTTCCTTCAGGTTTATTTTTGGATACCAATGACCTTTATTGCATGGGATGTATTTCTCTTGGTGTCATTACTGGAGATGACAGAAAGTTGTCCTGTGAAATCAGCTGGAAAATCTTTAGTGACGATATTTCAGACTTTTAACCAAGTTACTCTATCTGCATGCTTCTCCTTTAAAAGCCTGAGCAAGCAGGCATAAGGGAGACTTAAACTGCAATGTTAAATGATTGTTCCTAGTACTATTTTCCTAGTTTCTTCATGTTCATCGTTTAAATAGTAGGGTCCAAATTCCTAAAACCATTGTATCTTTAACCCACAGAGTACTGGAAGGAGGGTAAGTAAACCAGCTGTAGTATAGATTTGCTGGCTATAAATTAATGCAGTAAGAAATCTTGTTATTTTGTATTATCCTCTACTAGAACCGTTTGACCTCTGTACAGTTTATGGCAATATCTTGTAGGACAATATTTGCATGGTCTGTGCATGGGCAGAATACCTGCTGGATTTTAATTTGATTAACTAACTGTTAAGTAAGTAATAAAGTGGTACTTGGTGAATTAATAAACTGTTTATTGGTTAAGAATTAACCAAGAATCCTATCTTGAGAAATACTATGCAACATAAAACAGAAGCCAGAGTTGATAGCAGGAAGTAATGCTCCTGCGTGTCTATAAAAAGAGCTATCTTAATTAAACTCCAATGCACTATGACAAAGCTATTTTGTTAGATTTTGGCTTTAAAAGCCATCTAGCATCTCAGCAAACTGAAAACGTACTTAGCTCTCATTGCAAATACAGAGTGTTACTACAGCTCCTGAGGACCATGAGAAACCATTAAGCTGCTCTACAGAAGCAGGTATCTTAGCTAATGGCAGGCTCAGGCCATGGGCAGCTTATCTCTGTAGAAAACAGAAGGATTTGTGTGTTCACAGGGGTCTCAGCCAGGTACGGCCTGAGGACTTGGTAGCCACATGAGGATGAAGAGAGCGAGCTCTGGTGACTAGGGAGCTTGCACATAGACACAGATGACACAGGATGTAAAATCAGACATGAGTGACTAAAAGAACAGGCATTTTGCATTGAGGAGTATGGGATGAAAGCTGTATAAACCAGGAGAATGGAAAGTACCATCCAATGTATGATTCCTTCTACATTCAAAAGAGGAAAAATGCAAAAAAGCCCCATGGAACTGAGGATCTGCATGAGCACTGTGGCTCAGGTAACCATGTTTTCTTCAGCTTTGGACAACCTGCAACATCTCAGTTTTGGGCTAGACATCTGCCAGAAGAGAGGGTAATAAAGTGTGCTAGAGAAAACCAGAGTATGTGGCTTACGAAACAGGAGATTTTTTTTAATCTTTCCATTGTCACACCTGTGATTTGTTCTCAAACAGATTAAATAAAGAGAAGATTAAATAAATATAAGCTATAAGCTTCCACATGTTAGCATTGTCTTGACCTGTAGCTGATAAGTTCTTTAATGTAATACTTTGCTTGAGCTAAAAGTATTTAGAATTAGTTTTTGAAACATCTCTTCATTAGCTAAGACTTCCTTTAACTACCTCTCCCCTTCTCAAATTTCGCAGGGTTTGAAAATTTCCTGATGCATTCACTGCAATTCAAGATGATGTTTCAACTTCCCTTTCCACCTACGAATCTGACTGATTGTTTTTAGATCTTGATGATGTAAGCACTAGGGCCCTCTCGGCTCTCTGAAGTGCCTGTTTCAGGCAGCCAGACTCAAGGGTCAAATGGTCGGCAATGGTGGTAACTGGAGTACTTTTCACGGCTAGTAGAGAAATCCCACATGGGATACCCCTAACTTCATAATAAAACAATTCCTCTTCTTCAACACGGTGTTTGAGTACAGTAATTATTCCATTGACCAATTAAGAAGAGGCTCGACATTAAAAAAGTGTCAGGGGAGTGTGCATCATGCTAAGGTAAATAAGGGTAGTCCGTATGTCTGAAAGCTGTTATTTCAGCTTTTCAGCAGTCTAGGACAGACATTTCTGCATCCTTTGACATCTGGGTCACAACCACAAAGTTTTCAAGCACAAGTACAATAATTATAACATTATGACTAGCTTTTTCAGTTCATCTCCATTCCTTTTGCATCTCCTACAGAGCAGAAAACCCTTCTCTCTACCATCTGGGCATATCTCTAGTACAAGGAAGGTCATCAGCAGCTAGAGATGCCAGAGTAGCCAGCTGCTCTGCAGGCCTCCCTCCCTGGGGCCTCAGTACCAGAGCCATTATCAATGGAACGGTGCGGACTAATAATCCTTGATTTTGGCAAATAGCCCAGGGGCAGCCAGCTGGGATGGGTTAAATCGTCCTGAGGTTCATTTAAGTTACTCTGGGAGCTGTACAGGGCAGTCTATAGAACTGGGTTAATGCTTTTGGCCCCCAGTGACTCCTTCCATCTCTCCTGTCTCTCACAGCAAGGAGAAATGCATGCCTCAACTAATAATAAACCAACGCTGAGCATGTGGGGAACACCGTGCCAAATATCAAACAGCTGGGGCTCTCTGGCCAGCCATTAGCTAGCCCAACCACAGCATTGCCTGAAGTCTTCAAGCAAAGAATCGAAATAAGTGGGTAAAAAAGAAACTTCCAAATCAACTGGGGGAAAAAACCCCAAACCTTAGAACATTTGTATAAAGCTCTTGTGTCTTGTCAAGGAGTTTATTATGACACAGCTTTTGCTTCCTAACAAACACAAACCTCTCATCATGTTCTTCACCAAAAAAAAAGGGACTAAAAAGATGAGAAATGCTTGCAGGAAGAAGAAGGAATCTGTCTGAGAACACTTGCTTCTCTGTACCTCCAAAATAGCTTAAAATACAGGCATTGCTCTTGGCTGTCTTTCAGCATTGGAAAAAAAAAAAGGGTTATATTTTTCCTTAGAAAGTAGCAATCTTGACAACATTCTTACAATGTCATATTTCATTATCCAGTTTAACAGGGAAATGATCTTGTTTGAAAAGAAATCAGGAGTCTTTACAAATGAACAACATAGTTCAGGAAGCAGAATGAGACACTGCATGCACAAAATTAGTTCAACTTGTATCCCGATTAAGGTAGAATCCAGGCTTTGTATCTCTTGTGCATAACACATTTTAATTTAGATTATATTACTGGTTGTGTGCAAAACTTGTAACTTAAAATTCTTGCTGCTAGAAAATTTCATCTGTAATTTCTGGCAGCCTGCACCAGGGGTTCATCTGCTAATGTTTCAGAGCAGCGAACTAAAGGCATAGCAATTTCACACGCACACACAGAACCAACCCCACCGTTCAGAAATGAAATTAGCCTTTTTGGTATTTGCAATTTATTATCAGAACCCTCTACATGTGACTCTCTGACAATGCTTTCAAGAAAGTTGCAGGTTTATAAATACCAAGGACACAAAAGGCATTCATTATTTTAAGAAGTATCGGGGTTTTTTTTTTTTTGCAAATTAAAGACAAAACCAAATGATATCAGACAGACTTTGTTTCAAATTATAAGGATTCTTTATCCCATTTTTAGGGAAAATGCATTTCTTTGTAACATTTATGGGCTAGAAAATGTTATCGACATTAAGATGCTTCTTTTGCTTCACCATTTCCACAGCTAGGGTTCTGTCAATAGTTTTATAATAAACCAGTTTTTTCAGAGGTTTGTATGTCAAGCATAAAAATATGTTCCAGGATGAAAACTGGCAGAGTGTCAGTTCTCAGTTCAAGGATACATGATAGTAGTGCTCTTACTATATTTTTAGCATCTTTTTCCAATATGAAGAAACCCCAACTTTCTTCATAGTCTTTGTTAAGCATTTTTTTAAAAGGTGTCAAACTACAGTCTCTGGTAATATAAAAATAACAAACAAAACTTGTAGCATGCAAATGTATTGGGGGAAAAAAGTGTAGTTGTATTTGACATTCAATGTACAACAACTGCAGCATAACTGAGCAATGCTCAATAAATAGTGTGTAATTATTTAAGCTTGCAAAAAGTCTTTGATAAGGTCCTTCCCAAAAGGCTGTCAAAGAAACTGTGCAGGCATCAAGTGAGAGGCAAAGTCTTGTCATGACTGATACAGATCAGAAGCTGGCCAAAGAGACAGGAAAAGCAAGAATAGGAAGAGAGGAAAAACAAGCACTTTCCATCTGAGAAGTGCAGTGTGATTGGAGGTAACGTGTTGATAATGGTATTGAAAAGAGAGGGAATAATGATATAGCAAAACCCACAAAAGACATACAATTGATTGTCTGGAAAAAAGATACAGAGATATATATGTATATATCGAGGCATTTTAGAGGAACTAAACACAAGGAAGGCAGATGGGCACAAGGATGTCAGTGCTAACAAATCCCAAGGGAAGCTCTTTGCAGAGGATGGGCTGAATGGCTCGCGCAATAATGACCTGGCAGCGTGGCACCGCATCGCATCGAAGGGGCCAGGGAAACCAATTAAAGGTTAGCCTGGGTAACAGACAAGAGAAAAAAGTATGGGACAAATACTGCAGGCCTCTTAGAAAAGCCAGACTCTCACCTGACATACCATGTTCTGAATTAGTCACCCCATCCTCCCCAAGCAATATAAAAGCACAGCAGAAATAGGACAACGAGTATCATCCGGAACATTATAAAGTAGCTCATAGGAACCACTGCCGAAAACGCCTCCGATTGCTCACTGGGGAGAAGAGGCAGTTATGCAGGAGCATTACAAAGCTCATGAATTTTACAGAGGGGGTAGGTGGACAGGTTCTGTGGACTCTGATCCATGACACAAAACTGGGAAGCATTTAGTGAAATAAATAAAGAGGTTGTAAATGAAGAACAGGTAGGTGGAAACACTTCTTAATTGCAACAAGCAATTACTCCCATGGAACTCCATGTTACATAAAACTTAACTGAAGGAAGACCTTATCAGAATTAAAATGTAAATAAAAAAATACAGACAAAACCACACATAGAAATACATCATAGACCTTAGACAACAAAAGTGTTCAAAATGATAAAACAGGAGGCAGGGCTGCTAAGGTCATCTATTATTAAAATCGTCTGACACTTCCTATTAAAGCACCCTGTTGTCAGTTGCTTTTAGCTTTGCCAATCATTAACAGTTTGGACTGAAATTTTACACATCAAATATCTGCCTGAGGCTGAAATACTCTGGAAAATTTTAGTCTGAACAATTCAACTGCTGTACAAACGGAGCCACAGAAAAAGTACTTACTTTTTTTTATTTCATGTTAAAAAATTTGGTGTTCTGTCTCGGCAGTTGTAGCCCCTCCAGACTTTGGAGAGACGATGTAATATTTTCAGAGGTGAAAGCCCTTCACACTGTAGCAGTAATATTTGCCATTCTCTTTAAACTCTACCCAAAAATTCAGGCAAATTACGCCTTTGAATAAAATTATATTCACTCATACTCTGAAAAATGGATCTATTTTTGGCTTTAACAGCTGAAATCACAAAGAATTACATCTTCCATGAATGCATCGGATGATGTTCGAGCCTCCGCTCTGCAACCAAGGAAAGAGTTAAAGCAGAAAGAGCTCAGCTATTGTCAACGTTTGAAATTATGTGTTCCAGCTTTTTAAAACTTGAAACCTAAAGTTGCCTTCTACATCTGTTCTCTTTTTGCCTTCAGTCTGCAAAGTTTCCATCTTAGCCAGCGAGGACGGATCTAACCTTGTGACACTTGCTGAGATCAGAGTGGTTAAATCAGAACATTGTCTGAGAAGCTTGACTCTCCTAAAAGCCTGTCAGGTCTGGAGCAGCTAATTGGGTCTTGCCCCATATGTTCTGCCTGTGATTTTTCCAGCAACTGAACAGAGAGCAACAGAGCCAGCAAGCAGATTTTTCCCAAGTTTTGCTATTCTTATCTCTCTCCTCATTTATGGGGAAACATATCTTTCATGTTGATCCTAGGAGAGTTTTGCAAAGTTCTGAAATTTCGGCTTTTTTCGCTTGCTGGCCATTTCATTTGAAACATCTCTGCTCCGCAGCAGTTCTGAAGGGAAACAAACTTTTCAGGCTATTACCTGCGGCAGGATACATCATGATCAGGATGTATCTAGTCCAGTCTGAACCAGCTGCTATCTCACCACCCAACACCAGTTTCACTGAGGAGGCAGAAAATATCTTTTCCAGCAGTAAGTGAGGACCAGGCAGCTGATGGCAGGTTCTTGCAGGTACCGCAGGGCCAAAGAGAGGGCAGGTCAGAGCTGACCGTATCACTTACCCTCCCTTGCCCTCCTCTCCATCAGGAGCCGCTCAGCTCATGATGTTGCTCTATGATGGGCACAGGAAAGGGTATTTGAGGGGCTACTGGTGGGCGAGGAGAGAAGGGACAGTGACTGGCAGTTGCTTTGTTGCCATGAGGCGGATGGCTTAAAATCTGGATGTGGCTCTGCATCTGGGCTGGCTAATTTTCTAGAGTCAGTAGATTTGGGTCTCTTTTTGTTTTTTTTTTTTT
>VXBL01009699.1:252199-346740 GCA_013400195.1 Aramus guarauna
ATGTTCAAGTCTGAGATAGAAGCAGTGAACTCACAAGCTAAATACAAGTAGGGAGCACATCCTTTGAGTTTAATTAGAGATGTTAAGTCAGGTAGACAAAAAAGCTGGTTAACACCCATGAAAGAGAAGGGAATATTAAAAGGGAAGTGGTGACATGGTGATTATTCTGTAAAGGAATAGATAGGTAAGCCTGTGGCAGATGAAAAGATTAATAAAGGGAGGAAAATTATAATGTGCTGCAAAACTACTCCTTCCTTTGAATTCACCTTTTTTACTGTCTGGTACAATTAAAGTTTTAGTCCCCTGGTTGCTTCAGACCATCGGAGGGCTGGTGCACATCTTTGCAGCTACACAAGTTGGTCCAAGAAGCAATATAACTCTTACTCACAAATCTTGCCTCTCCCAGAAGGCACACGGGTGTGCAGCCCGCTCCTGGAAATGTGCAGCACTTGCTCCCTTGCTCTGTGAGCAAACGTATATTGGAGGAGCCCGCTGTGACCCTCTTCTCCTCCCCTTTGCACTCGCAAAGCTTGATTTGTTACAGCACAGGCTGTGAGTGGGCCTGGGCATTAAATGAGAGAGTTAATTATATGTGATGGAAAAGACTTCTCTTTGTTTGTTTTCTGGGTTTTCTAATCTAAAAGACAGATGAAGCCTGGTCTCTTATGGTCAGATTAATTTTTCTTTATTTTACTAACACAAATAAAAAAATTTACAACCTCTTATTCCTACTGGCTTTGCAGACTTGAACAAGTGGAAGAGGGAAACTGGGTCTTATTCTGGTCTGTATTATTAATGTAGGGGCTCTCTCCACCTAACCCCGAGATCACTCTCTCCTCTTATGTTCATCTCCGGAACTCCAGGGGGGACAATCACAGCTCCAACTACAATATTTGGCCAGCAACATTTTACTGCTGGATTTTACTGATGCCAGAGTGAAAACAGGTTTGTTACCCTTTAAATCCCCAAATGTGTTCACAGAGCAGGCAGTACTTGCAAACCTGTAAACTCTCTATATATGCAGCCATTAAGTAACATGGACTTTCCTGATATTTTCAATCTCTAACACCACCATAAAAGGAAACTATGACAGGTTGTCATCTTTTGGTCATAAAAGCATGGTGAGCAATAAAAAAAGTCCTCTGGAGGACTTCTTCAGTTCATGCCTACTATATACATATGTGGATGAGGCACTAAATACAGTATCTCAAGGCTACAGATGAAACAAATCTTGGAAACACAACAAATAACAGGTCATGTAATCAAGTCTAGTGAGATGTGGCTCTCATACAATGTGGTCCACAGAGGCCAGATGCCATTCTGCATCAGAAAATGTCAAATAATTGAACTAGGATAGGGCAAACAACTTCGGAAATGTGGGAAAACCCAAACTCTCTTTGAATTCTAACAAGAAAACAGAGAAAATATCATTAGAGCCACAACCTGATGCCTATTAGCAACAAAAAGGGAGAAACACAGAATTCAGTAACATCGTGAGCATATGCAGATGTGTGTTAATGTTTCTGTTTCATGATCCTTAGAATAATGGAGTCCCGCTGTTACTACTTGAGTTAGCCAAGAGATCTCAATGCCCAGTAGTGGATACCTGTTGTATTACAGAGATTGTATGCAAATCTACGTTTATGCATTGTTGATGGAAAACTAGAGATCTCTGTCTGTTAAAGGAGCTGCGGTAAAAAAGCCCTCCACTGAGAACTCGGGGCCTCAAATCCCTCGATGAATAGTTGGAAGGATGGTTAGCGCTCGTGTCCCCGATGAGCTCAACTGCTGAGGTAAAACGCTGGAAGAGAAGCAGTCCCTAAGGGACGCCAAATGGTGTATATGAGTCATTAGCTATCATCATTTTGTTTTCTTAGCGCTGCACCTTTACATTTCTATGGCATGCACACATGTGGAGACACATGCCACTCCATCAGGCAGTGCTGAAGCAGTTGGTTATAGGGAATTATACACTGGGATCCTTCATGGAGATGTATGTTCCCTCCTGAGGCCCACTGCTAGTAACTTCCATTCAAACATAATAGCCCCCTTGCCTTCAAGAGGACAATCTTTGTCATGATAATTACATGCAAGACTGTTTTTGCAGAATTGGATGGTTTGGGTTTGTTTTATCTTAATTTCACCTTAAATTCCACTCGGACAACAATAACAAAAGCCAACAAATATGCAGGCTGTTTGCTCTCTTTGACGGGAAAACGTAGGATACATGTTCCAAACCATATTCAGATTTTAAAGCTCAGAATTAACACCTTGAATTGCAGCCAGAAATGATCTTAGTCTTGAGGCTGAAAGTCCTTAGTCTTGGGAATCGATAAATCAGTCATGACATGCCTGAACTGACTATGGTTTATTATAAAATCAAGCTTGATTATATGCTTGAGGTAATTAGACAGATCAGAACAAAAGGACACAAAGTTAAAAAGCAACATATGTACGAAGAACTGGAAGAGATATTTTACTTTACACAGGCTGGTGAATAGCAAGAATGAACTTGTACTTGAGATTTTTTCATATATTGAATTCCACCTAATAACATAAAGGGACCTTGCAATATTTATAATAAGCAATTTATTAAATCAGCCACTCTCAGAGCTGCTCAGCTGCAGATTCCCATTCCCTGCTGACTGCACACATCCCTGACATCCAGGTGCACCATCCAAACTCTCTCCTCTTACAACCCATGACCCTTCCCTAAGTCCCTAAGGGATTACAAAAGTATTAAAAGCACAGGAAAGGAAAAAGGGTGCTACAAAATCTATTACATTAAAGGACAGCAGCACTGTGGTTGGGTATAAACACACTGAATATCAGGGAATTAAAAAAACTGAAACCAACAACTGGTCACTTTTCACACATTTTGGTGAGTATACTGTTATTTTTAAGGAATATTTAATTTATTTATGGTACTGGCTATTCTAGCAGATAAAGTTGTAGGACATTCTTAAAAATATTCCTACAAAGCCTGCTTTAAGTACCAAAATTGTTATTAAAAGGCCTCAGAAAATAAGGTTTCAATGCTTATTCCTGGAAAGGGCTCAGTCATGCAAGTCCAAGTACAGATCAAGTCCTGAAACAGGAGGTTTCTGATAGAAGGATTGAATAGATTTGACAGATACAGCTCAAAATAGGGTAAAACTTCAGCACTGCAGGTGGTTATAATATTGCACATTTATTTCTAGTGAAATGAACCATTTGAAATGCAATTGTCTCAGAGAGAACAGAAAGAGTTAGAGAAGCACATAACTTGCCCTCTCCATCCCCTGCAGTCTGGACATCTCTTTTCTGAAACGCAGCTCGTGCTGCCAGATCTTTAAAAAAATGTGACAATAAGCACATCTGCACCTTCTCCCATGGTACTGTCTCCTGCAAATGCTAGCAAAGCTCTTTCCTATTCTCTCACTTCCCTCATCCCTATCCTTTTCTAAAAATCACAGCAGCATAGTCAAAGAGGAAGAGCAGGCAAGAAGCATCTGCCCGTTTCTAATGTGCACAATAGAGTTTGCCTGTTTCTCACTGCCTGACTCAGAATATCAGATAAAGAGTTAAACCGCTTTTTCACTTACCACCACATTACTGCTGTGCCAAGATACCTATAAAAAAAGCTACATAATAGGCAGGCAGCTCCGTAATCACTGCTGCTTTTCATGCCAATCAGTATTATCCCATTGTTTCCACGAGGTCTCTTACCTACCTGGTTTATCTAAGTGAAAGAAAACAGACTATGTGCGACTTAGGCCAGGATTGACTCTTAAGTGTTCAGACAGTGTTTAACTTACTGAAGCTCTCTATCTCTAAGCCTTTCCTGAATACAAATTACAAATAATTACTAAATAATGTAGGCATTGTGGTCAGGAGGAGGAGATTGTTTATAAAGGAAAATCAGCTAGGGTCAAGAGAACTGTTTTTTAAGAAAAAATAAATCTGAATAAGAAACGTGCAGATACAGGAAAGGCAGATAAAGTTGTCCTTGTTACATGAACAGATCTATAAAATTTCTGAAGCCACAGTAACAGAACATCTTTGATATTTGGGCAGAACACAATTTAAATACATGCTGCAGAGTACTAGAGCATATTGTATGTATTAAGTTTAATTATCTTTCACCTCCACGTCCACTAACAGAACTACTCCAGTGACCAGCTGCTTCCCATTACAGAGACATTACTCAGAGCTGGTGATGTCAAGCACATCATTTGTCACCATGAGAGTAGGGGAAGGTGCGGTAAATCCACTGTTTATCTGAATGAAGTCGACATTAGCAAAGTATTATGTTACAAGCTCCCTTGCCACGTGCAGGAATTAGGCTCACTGAAGCCCAACTTCAATGTGGACCATCGAAAGACATTTTTCCACACCGATTGCTTCCGGTGATATTTCACAGACAGACTCCCGCAGCAAAGTAGATGTGCATCTTTATGCACCTTGTGAGACCAAATTCTCATGCAATAAGCAAAGAGGATTTGAAGGACAGGTGGCAGAAAGGAAAGAAAACCGCTTATGCTCTTCATCCCAAGGTAAAAAGTAAAAAGGAATTGTCTCTTGCTTGGTCTCCAGGGGCCAAGCTCTAAGCATCAACCTAGCCCATGCAGGCAGACAGCGAGCTTGACTAGACAAGAACAGAAGATTTTATAGCCCTTGATTTGGGGTGGCTGCCTGGGTATTCATTCATATTCAAGTCTTCCCCTCCCAAGGAAGTCTTGCTTGGCAACTCCCCCAGGCAGTGCCATCTGTGCCATCCTGATCACTGCGCTCTCCTGAGAGCAGTCTGCATGGACGGAGTTAACAGTCCTCTTGGGACCGCTGTGCTCATCTCCTGCAGACCATCCACACAACCTGTTAACAGCTTTGGCTTTAGGGCTTCAGATAGCGTCGCCTTCACCTTGCCACCCAGACACCATGACCATGCTCAGCACGCCACCTTCAAACAGTCTGCCATTAACAAGCCTTTTTTTTCCTACATAAATACATAACCTGGTATTCATACCTTGTCTTTGGTTAGTTAAAATGGTCAATTTGCTCTTTCTGTTGATTTCTATCCACAATAACTCAATTTTTGCATGCACAAAGTGCACATCACACATGACTGGATTCCTCATATCAGCCAAGGAACCTGGGATCCTTGGATAAGGCATGATATCTGAAGGGAAAGCACTGCAAATAAGCTGTGCTCCAGCAGAATTGAACTGTCAGTAGCAAATGGTTCCCAATAGCCTCTTGGCTTACTTTATAATGTGGGATGCTCATAATTACTCATGGGCTTTCTTGTCTAGAATAAACAAACACATGGCAAATAGCGGGAATGGAGGTTTTCCAAAGTGAGATAAAAGATGGGGAAAACTTTTGCAAAAATAAAATATTTCCTTATGTTAATGTAACTTCAAACAAAAAACATGCCAAACAGATTTTTGGTGCTGTAATTACCAACAGCCAGGAATTAAAAAAAAAACAACAAACAAAACCAAAACAAAACAAAACCAAACCCCACAAAAGAAAAGGCCAAAACATCCGAACAATATGGCTTGCATCATAAATTTATTCCGATATTTTGAGACAGTTAGAAGAGTAGATTGCCAAAGAGTATGCCAAATAGTAATCAGTTTGTTTTCCTAAACTGTTAACTGGTCTGGAGAAAAGTATAACAATAAAGAGAGAGATGACATATTCCAGAAAAAACTCTCACCCCACATACAATACAAGCTTTGCATTTAGTAATTCCCTTTATGTGCCTCTGCTTGCCTCTGAGTCTTGTTTATTTCGGACATTCAGCCCCTCATACCATGTTAAAAAGCACTATTTATCTTTAAGAGCCAAGCAGATTTTAATCATTATCTTCATCCTTGGCCTCAATTAAGGTCTAATGTAGAGGAGGCACTTGAATGACCTAAGAGGTACACTTAACCCTGAATAGTGTGTCAGAGGCTCTTAGAATTTCTGCTACATTTCCTCTGGCCATCAAATCTCTCTCTCCTTTTTCTCTTGTAACCTGACTGTGTTTGTTCCTAGCACTTTAATGTCCCCTGGTGTGAAGTCTCCTTGAGTAACACTCACATGATAGAAAGTGTGATTAACTCTGCAGGCGCTTTTCAGGTCAATGAAAAAACCCTACTTGTTACACTAATATATAATACTTCTTTAGAGATGTTACCATTGCCTCTACATATTGGGATTCCCACAGTACCTATTGTCTTTCATTCTTGCTGTTCTCCTGTGTCTCGATAATAAAAATACGTAGTTTTACCTGAGTACAAGCTTGACTCTAATTCTTTAGAGTATGTTTTACACCTCTTTAATTATTCTGATTGGTCATTCAGATAATTTAAATGGTAAATCTTTTCCTCTTGACTAAAATGCAATGTTTTGTAGTGAAGACTATAAAAGTAAAGTAGGAAGGAATTAGAATAAAATTAGGAAAATTATATGATTTTCTTCAGAGTATGCCTCATTACATTTCTCTTGCTCCACAGGCTGGCTTGTTAATGAAACACAATGCATAAAACAGATTGAGAAGCCATAATAGCTGAAAAGATGCCTTCCAAAGATACCTTGTAACCTTGAGAGGTTTGCAAAACCTATGGAAAACTCTGCAGATTTTATTAAGGCTTTTTATATCTTCTTTTACTGCCAGATGTCAATCCAGTGCAGTGTTCAGAGTAAGGGTAAACATGCTGTACACTACTGTGCCACCGGGCTGCTGAACTCTTCCAGCAGCTACCTGTGGTCTGCAGCTTACAGGGGTAAGGGAACAAGTGTGCGTGGAGCTGCCTGTGCCCTTCAAAGCTTACACCTGGAACATGCTAAACTTTAGTCACTAATTATAGATGCTCAAGCATTTTTTCCTAAAAAAAAAATAAAAAAATAAAAAAATTTTACTATCTTCAGGTCATAGTACAAGTGGTTTATTTTAAAACTTTTGTGGATAGACCCTGTAATCAATTAACAGGAGCTCAGTATTAATTACAGAAAAGGAAGTTGTGTTTTGTTAAGCATGTCTTGGACTATTCGAGTTAGGTGCTCATTGGCACATTGGTTCAGTGGCTAAGCAATGAAGTGTAGAAAAAGGAAGCTTTAATAGGTAACAGGATAGCACGGGTAAAATGAAATGAGACTGCCAGATGGCTATCAGTGGCTCCGAGCCTCCAGTAATGGAGAGGCCACAGAAGAAGTATACACATGAGAGTTGGCAGAGTCTTCTGGACAGCTGACTTCTTAAAGTCTTCAGCACTGCTTAATGTACAGTCTTTCTTTGGGGAACTGCTGAATATAATCAAATATACCTTGATTTCCTACTTTATTTGATTTTTCTTCATTAAGGTTACAAAAATAGCACACAACCAGAACAATGAGGGATATGTTTACAATTTAGTCAGCATATGATGATCTGCAGTCAATAATAATTTATAAAGCATGCCTCATCTATTTTATGGGAGAGAGACACTGAAGCTTAAAGGACTTTTCTGTAGCCAAGACAAACTGATGAGGGAATTCTTAAGTCTCAGCCCACCCCTGATTTTTCTCAAATAATCCCTAGGTCGTCTTCTCTGCATAGGAATCAGTGGCCTCTTGAGATACTGGAATGAGTAGGAGAAGGAAAAGCCATCATGGTAGTCCTCTCCCTGATATGATCATCACATGGAAAAATGCTTGAGACTAATGGAAATCTGAATATAGCGATTGCCTTTAATTACAATCTCCATTCTGAAGAAAGAGGGAGTCTGAATATTACGTCCCCAAACTTGGAGGTCTTGAGTTAATAAAATTCTGGGACGGATACTTAACGTCATGTCTTGGGATTTAGGAGTCTCTAGATTTAAATTTCCCAAATTCTTCTGTTATCAAAAAGTAAGCCTGGGGTTGCAGTTTCAGGATTGAAACCACTTCCAAAAGTGAAGTTTTGCTGAGTTATGACTTGATTTGGAAATATAATCTCTAGTGTGGGGAACCCTGTTTGATATATTAATGATCAAGAGGAGAGCCCATCAGTGGGAGAAGCACTTCAGCGCTGATTTGCCTTGTACATCTCTCCCTGTGAAATATCTGATACTCAACACTGTCAAAAGCACAATCCTGAGCGAGGTGACCTGATTGGAACTGACAGCTCCTATGTTCCACTGAAATCAGGTCAAAAGACAAGTGTGTGGGGAAAGCAAAGACAAATGGAAAAACAGAAAGGTTGATGTAAGTGTCTAATATTTCACAGACTCCAGTGTCTAAAAAATACACGCCTGAGGCCTCAAAAATTGTGTATGTTTTTTCTATACCTTTTGGTAAGCAAGATGTTAGGCTTTGAAGCTTCCTAGACTCTGATTTCACCAGGATCTTGTACAAGTGGTCAGAGTCTAACTTCAGCAAAAACAAGACTGGAGGCCACTGAAAATTTTAATAACTTGAGGCTGAGGTATGTTGGCTGGACTCACATCGAAAAGCATGCCTTAATAATTTTCCTGTAAATAAGTAGAAGGCATCCTCTAGGCAGATCTATAACTTTAATCTTGGATGTCTGCCCTTGTAGTTTGTTATATGCAGCACAGGGCATGAGCTTAACTAAGTCTAAAAGAATTACCACTTATGTAGCACTCTTCATATTTATTTGTACCGGGGAACTTTTTGAAATACGTTATTTTTGACTAACAAAAATGACATCTAAGTAATTCTGGAGAACAGCATCTCAAAATTGCTTCATGTTTTCCAGACCAATGGTTCCTTAGTGAAAGGAGAACTAAACCGAACTGGAGAAGTAAATAGTTTTCCTGGCAAGATCTCTTCCTGTAGAAAACAGGTAGCTTGATACCATTTGCTGAAACAAATGACACTAAATTCAGCAATGCCAAAATTGCCTTTCAAAAGTACCAATGCAAAAATCAAAATCAAACATTCTCAGATGGCCTGAAGTCACTGCATTTTTCTGCTAGTCCTAAAATGTAACAAAACAGCAGACTTGGATGTACTTGAAAGATGTGCTTGAATCAGAGTTGCTGAGTGCACAAAGAGGATTCAGATCTCAAAAAAGTAGAGTACAAACTATCCTTCCCCTCTCACCTGACCATTTTTCTCAAATTCTCAAAGCGTAGAAAACAGCAATTTTAAGGCTTGGATAATTCAAAAGCAGTTTAGCAGATTTTCTCCAACCTTTCCAGAATTTTTTTTTTTACTCTGGGCTGAGACCAACCATGAGAAATTTCAGCCCAAAAGGCAATTTTTTGGAAGAAAATTATAACCTGCTGAAAGGGGAGGTTTAGAATGAAATGCTTTTCAGCCATAACTATTCCACATCAATCTTTAACTAATGCATTATTAAACTACAGTTTATTGTATGAATTATGTATATGTAATGTATAAATGCATATATTAGCGTATATGTAACACAGTAGCCAAATATTGTGGAAAAAGGTAAGCTTTCTGAATAACAATAGGTGTAAGCAAAATCTATGTAGAAACAGAAGAGCTATTATACAACTATTAACAAGAATCCTTCTTTACAAATGAAAGGCTCTGACATTTGCCCAGATCAAAAATCCAATTTTAAAGCACTGGGAGATAAGGAATTAAATAGAGTGTAGATATCATCCAAACTGATATTAAAAGGTTAGCAGTGCTTAAAATTGATTAGTTACCAACACCAGACAGCCTACATCCCAGGCTGTGAGAAGAGTATTGGCCAGATGTTGTGGAAGCTTTAGTTGTCATTTCAACAAACTCTCAGGCTAGGCAAGAGCTTCACAGATTGCAAAGTGGGGAGCATCACTCTCTTGCAAGGCAGGCAGCCCAGCGTGTTACACAGCAGCAAAGTTAACAACAGTTGGGAAAAAACCAACCCCATGTCAAAAACCTTTAAAAAGACTTAATAGATCACATGGGAGCCATACCTATGGGAACAAAAACGCCCTGCAATTTAGGAATTAGGAATCAGTTAGTTTGGGGAAG
The DNA here is from genome assembly GCA_013400195.1 of Aramus guarauna. NCBI lineage: Eukaryota > Metazoa > Chordata > Aves > Gruiformes > Aramidae > Aramus > Aramus guarauna. The sequence continues at coordinate 262,142 of VXBL01009699.1, forward strand.
GAAAGGCTGTAAATGGGTAAGTCCTTTGCAAACTGAAAGATCAGAGAATGAAGAGATATGTCAGGATATAGATGAGTACCATACAACAAATTTCAGACTATGGCAGGTTATGTAAAGATATCCAGGAAAGATCACACTCTCCAAGATTAATCTAAAGTACTTACTGCTTTCCTAGCTGTCATCAAGGCAAAAAAAAAAAAAAATTAAAAAAAGATTTTTGAAGACATACAAAAAGTTAGCACTGGGACATGGGCATGTCATTCTCATCTCCAAGAAATGTCACAGATGACAGCAGCAAAAGCAGTATGTGACTGCTGACAAAGATGAATTCATTACTAGGATTAATAGCAAAAAGAAAAAAAAAAAAAGCAAACTGTCACTGAATGCAGATACAGTAAATATTACAGCAAGTAAGTCTATAAGTCTTTTCATGGTAAACTGTGGTTTTTCCCATTATGGATTTGCCATAAAGAAAATGTGTCAAAAACTTATGAATTAAAAGGAACTATAAGGAAGTGTCAAAGCACCTATTTACCTTGAAAATACAAGAGTCTCAAACAAAGGAAAGCAGAAAGGAAAGAAAAGAAGTTATTCTGCACCCGTAGAGAAATCAGGCAGCACTTCAGTAATTAATATTTATTACTTACGGCACCTTTCATACATTGAAAATGCTGAACAAATACCAACTGACCTGTACAACACTCCTACAATACGTGATGCACATAATTATGGAAATTACAGTAGGGAGCTGGCAATGAAATAAAGTCCTGGGGATCCTCCCTTGTGGGGAAAAGCATTGCACATGAGATGAGGCTGCCATGTAGGGAGTGCACAGCACACCTGAGGACACAATTTACACTGAAACTGGAGAGACAGAGGAAGAGAAGAAGACAAAAAGGTGGGCAAACCTCCACAGGATATGCAACCAAGATGCTTATAAATGAAAGCAGCAGAAGCTGATTTCGACATGTGGCTGTTTTAAGGTTTGGAGGTAATTGCACTGAAGTTGACCACGGCACGCACAGGCAAAGCCGCACCAGAAAATGTAAAAAAAACTATTTCCCCTCCAGCACGTAGAATCATAAAATGTCCTGAGTTGGAAGTGACCTATGACGATCAAGTCCAATTTCTGACTCCACACAGGACAACCTAAAAGTTAAACCAGGTACGAAGAGTGTTGCCCAAACGCTTCTTGAACACCAACAGGCTTTGGGCCATGACCGCTTCCCTGAGGAGCATGTTCCAGTGCTTGACCACCCTCACAGTGAAGAACTTTTTCCTAATAACCAATCTGAATATCCCCTGATGCAGCTTTAAGCCATTCCCTCGCATCTTATCACTGGACGCCAGAGAGAAGACATCAGCACCACCCTTTCCACTCACCCTCATGAGGAAGTTGTAGACAGCAATGAGGTCTCCCCTCGGCCTCCTCTTCCCTAAGCTGAATAAACCTACTATCCTCACCTGTTCCTCTTAATTCTTGCCCTCTAGTCCTTTCATCATCTTTGTTGCCTCCCCTTGGACACACTAATATTTTTATATCCTTCTTACTGCACACAGCACTCAAGGCGAGGCTGCACCAAAGTTTAGTAAAAGTGGGACAATTCCTTCTTTTGACCGGTCAGCTACACTGTGTTTAATGCTCTCCTTGTTGGCCCTTTTGGCCACCAGGGCACATTGTTGACTCATATTGAGCTTCCTATCAACCAAAAACCCGAGATCCCTTTCTGCAGGGCTGCACTCCAGCCTCTTGTCCCCCAATCCACACATTTATCCAGGATTACACCATCCCAGGTACAGAATCCGGCATTTGCCCTGGTTAAATATCATACAGTTGGTGATTGCCCAATGCTTAATCTATCCAGATCTCTATATTAGGCCTCTCTGCCCTCATGGGAATCAACGGCTCCTCCTAATTTAGTATCAGCAAACTTAGTGTGGACTCAACTCCTGTGTCCAGGTCATTGACAAAAATATTGAACAGAACTGGCTCCCGACGAGTGGATGGCTGTGCTTGTTTCTTTTAATCTGGAGCATGGGGTTACAGCCAGAGACCAAGAATCAGTTCACAGCCTCCACCAGCTAAACTCTCTGCTTGAGACTGATTCATTATAAATCAGCTTTCTTGCAGCTTCGTTTACCTGCCTGTAAGACAGGTAATTCAGAGCCAGACCATCAGCTGTGAACTGGCACAGCTCCACTTGTTTCCCAGTGTCAGAAGGGGACATATTTGGCCAAAATTAAGCGTCACACATCCCTGGTGAGGCAGGCAGAGTGATTTACACCATGACCTGGCTCACTGCATCCATGTCTACATGGACGGGTGCAGACATGACAGGATGCTGCTCTGATCCAGATGTGGCACAGCTCTTCTTAAGCTGACGTGGTAATGCAGCTTCCAGAGGGGATCTGTCATATGCCTGGCATGTGGCTTACGTCTATAGGGCACCCACCCATATAAAAATAATTTTCTCTACCTCATTGGAGCAATGAAGTTTTGTTAATCCCAACTAATCGGGCCTCTGCTGTTGACAATGAAGTCTGGTATGTCCAGGCTTCTCTGTGAGACATTGCTGGTTTCAAAATATTATTTTTATTGTTGTTAGAATAAGCGATCCCCTGCAACGTTCTCCCAAATTATGTTTGGGAAGTGAAATGACAAAATCAAACAAGAACAACCTCTTGAAATTCAATTTGTGGAGTCGGGCAGAAAGTAAATAAGCACACACCTGATAGGAAAGCTTCACTTCACTAATATCAACTGAGCATATGAATTAAATGGGCTTCATGTTTTTCTGCCCAATTAACGTAACTTCGAAATCTTTCTCTGGTCAAGAGTTCCCAGCCCAGGGTATTCCTTGGCAGAATCTCAAGACATCCTGCTTGAACAGAGAAACAGAAACAAACGTTTCTCTTCTGTGACCTGCCTCCTGGTCTTGACCCAGCATAAGGATTGATAGTTTAGTTGTTTAATTCCCCCGAAGAGTTTTGGATTTTCCACAAGGTTAAAATATAATATGGATTATATACCTACTACAAGAAGAGACTAGTACATGGTATGCAATATAAATCATAGGTGATGTCTTCAGAATATAAAAATACAATATCCTCAGAAATAATTTCATATATTTTTAAAAGGATCCAAAGAATTCATGGATGGTACAAGAGATCTCTTTAAAAAAAAAATTAAAAATCTTACCTGTCACAAGCTGTTGTCCAGCTAGTCCTACTGGAACCATCCCCAGGTTATTCATAGCTGTAGCCCAAGCTGTAGGATCAGTGACTGACATGTTAAGTTGTGTGGTATCTATAGCTATACTTCCCAAACCATCAGCTGCTGCAAGAAAAGAAACATTGTAAGTAGAAAAGTCAACGCACCAGGATTTTTACCAAAAACCTTCAGTGAAAATGAGATATCACAACCACTGCTTATTTTTTGTTTCATTTCTTAAGTATGATTCACCTTTTAGATCACCGATAATAGTGCTTGTGTTGTATAGCAAAACATAAAGACATTGGAAACATTCAACAGACATAAAATGAAATAAGAGTGGTTCAGGCTGGTTATACAGAAAACTTTTTCACCATGAGGACAGTCAAGCAGTGGAACAGGCTGTGCAGTCACCATCCCTGGCAGCTTTCAAGACTCAACTTGATAAAGCCCTGAGCAACAGGTCTGACCCTATGGCTGGCCTTGCTTTGAGCAGGAGGTTGCACTGGAGACCTCCTGAGGTCCCTCCCAACCTGAATGAAACATCCTATAATCCTCTGATATAATTTAGTTAAATATAATCTCTGTCAACTTGTCAGAAAGCTGCGAGAATCAAATACCCTCCAAAGAAAGACCTGTTTTCCATGTGGTGCAATTTTTTTTTTTTTTTAAAGATTTAAGAATACATCCACCCCTAACTAAAAAGAGGTCCAACCAAATCCATTCCCTATGGGAAAATATAACATTTTATTCTAAAAAAAAAAAAAGAGATTTATCATGACTATGGTCAAAATAAGATGAGCCTAGGTATGGATCTTCCTGAGTTGGGGAAGGAAGAGCGGGTCAGATAGCTAAGGGATGGGACCTTTCTGATACTGAATGTCCAAACACAAGGTGTGATCACACATTTATGCTTCCCCCTCCCCAGTCACAGCTGCAATCAACTTTTCCAGCTGTCTTCTTAACAGCCTTTGCCAATCTGAGATATTTACCAGCAGCCATTGCTTTTCCCCAGTTCCTTTTGCTCCTGTTAGACTTCTTCAGCTAGGAATAATTAACTACTGTATTAACAGCATCTTGAGATGGGATGTCACTGAATGCAGGGCCCATACACAGCTCATTAGGCTCTGAAAGAGAAAAGATGAAATCAGCTATGAAGTGCTGCAGCCAGAACATAGCTGCAAAATAACACACCACTTTGGGAATCCACTTGACACTCCTGCCCACTCCCGCTGGATCGCCAGCCCCAGCGTCCTTGCACACATTTAGTGGCCACTGTAGAGGCGTTTCAGCAAATGCTCATCCTTGCCTGCTGAACAGTGCCACGTATGAACCTGTCAGACCGCTGAAAAGCCCTTCACAAATTAGGTCTTATCAGTAGCTACACAGCCTCCTCGGCATGAAGGCATCAGCTGAAAGCACATATTAAGGGAGGAATGAGATTTTTTTTTTTTTAACTGTTAACAATTAACTGATGTTGCAAGTTTCAAGGAAAAAATCTCCTGTTCTGAGATGAAAAGGGGAAAAAAAATACTCTGCAATGACTTACAGAATGGAGCCTGCAAAGATGTGGAAAAGCAAGAAAACCTAAAAAGCTGAGGATGATGCCTGCTCCTTAACTAACCCTGTATCTTTGGCTCACAAAGGTTAGTTAGCTGAAAGCCAAGGTGGAGTATTTCCTTCTAGCTAAACCCCACTGCTTTCATCAGGTATCTGTCAGACCATGAATTTTACATAAAGTTAAGTTCTAGCTGTTGCTGTTGTGTGTGAAGCTCACCGTGTTAGCGCATCAGAAAGGAGGATGAATGACTGAACGGGTAAGAGCTGTGACCGAAGACTGTGAGCTCCCAGCACCCACAGCAGAGGAAGCAAATGCTGGAGTGAAGATGATCACAGATATATGCCCATGTTAGTCTTTGTCCAATAGTTACATGTGACTATGGGCAAAGGGGGGCTGCATTATTTTTTTGGCTGTTCAGCAGCCTAAGGGGTCTGACCTCTAGTCTTGGTACTAGTGCAACAGCTGCCGAAGTGCTTACGAGTGTTCGGGCAGGTCATTAATGCTCTGCAGGTGCATCTCGGTCACTTGTTCAGCCCTAGGATATTTGTGCTGTCTTAAAAAAGTACTTGAAAGACCTTAATTAAGAGGTTACCAACATGAAAACCCTAAGAATTCATCTTTAGAAAAGATGAATAATTAAGAAGATTACACTGTATTTTAGCTTAGTACCTCCCACACTTTTCTTTTTTCATGTGATGTGCATAAAATACAAGCCAGATAGTTTTATATTATAGTTCCCTGTACAGATCACTTCATAGGAACATGACCACATCAATAGCTGTAAAAGTGAAGAAAGAATCAGGATCAGACAATGCTGTACATTTTTTAGTATGTTGTAATTTTCAAATAACCAGTATACTATGTTAAAAAGCGTTTTGTTCAAATCTACAGTGGGTCTACTTAAAAGTCAATATTTATCAACTCTTAATATTTGAATTTGCAATTCCAATTCTTATTTGATCTCCACTATTCATTATACATAACATAAAATAATTTTATGATAAAATTAGCTTTTGAATAACATCTATAAACACCAAACCAACATTGAACAAAAGTCCTCTGCAGGGAACGTGACTAACATAAGGCAAGCCACCTGAGATTTATGTCAAGTTTTTAAAAACTGGATGTCTCCTGTTCAGCTCCTTAAACGTGTACTTAGCTCTTTCCACTCAGGCTATAAACTTCGGACCACAAACATCTATTTCAAGGTTAGAGCTGCCTGAATTATTCCTTGTCAATAAGTTATTTCTCACACAGAACAGCCCTCCTTGCTTGTTATGAATCATTCCCAAATCAATCCTGATTTACAAATATATGCTGAATAGCCCAGATGAGAGTGGTTCACTTCTTCCCATGACCAGCAGCCTTCTTGCCTTGATGTAGGACGGCGCGTCTGAAAACCAATAGCAATGAAACGCTTCTTCATACCTTGCTGTGTGCTAGTTGCTTGTCCCCATAATGCATCACCCTGACTACTGGGGAGGAAGGAGGTGCTGCCCCATGGGTTTGGGGCGAAGGCATCTCAGAAAGGTATGGATTATTGGGATAAAGGGTAGAAAATGGGTGTTGGACTCTCTCTGCCACCCTCTCTCTGCCTGTTTTACTACCTTGTGAAGTGTGCGCTGGGTGACACAACAAGGTCTGCTGCCAAACTCTACGGTCTCTTCCTCCCAAACCTGCACTGCGGTTGTACCAGCTCTGCCAAAAATGGGAACTGGTCCATGAAGAATCAGACACTGGGCTAGACAAATGCACCTCCTGGGAATAAGTGACTTTTTTGGGTGTTTTTGCCTTCTACCAGGTTGTCCACATATTTCAAATTTTGGTATACTCTCATGAATCAGCCACAAGTATTTGTCCTTGCATAGGAGGAAGGACGTAACACTATGAATACAAAATAAAGCAGAATCAGTGGGTTAATTGCTGAAAGTCCTGTGTACTATGCCACCAGCTCTGCCCAATGTGCCATGAAAGTCTTTGCTCAAAACATACTCATAACCCATGCGGGCTCTGAGCAGCTTTGCTTTCCCTCTGACCATCAAGTCTACTGTTTTATGAGCAGGACCTGGATGCAGTGGAGGCTGAACCAGGGGAAAAACCACAAAAGAGCACGTGAGGAGCCTAACGTGGAACTAGTCCTATCTAACCAAGAACTGCTGCAGGCTATTTTGACAGTGGAAGAGAGCTGAATAACAAGTATAAATGCACCTATGAACACAGAATAATTTGCAGCAAGCTGTAGGCAGAACTAATGCTACATCCTGAAGGACACGGCCTCTGGAAACCAACTCTGTTAAAAAGAAAAATACTAATTGCGAACATCCCTTGTACTGACAACTCAACAGTTACATTAACACAGAGCAACATAATACAGCTAAATAATCTCACAGGCATTTCACACCTGATTTAGACTCAACCATTAGCTTTTGTTTAAAAGCTTTTGAAAATTCGGATGGGGGAAGGTTTCATTAATGCTTAACGTAAAATCAGCTTTGGACAAATTTCAGCATTTCTTTGTATAGCTCAGACACTGCACTATTACACCCTTCATGACACTGGAAACAAAATAAGCCAGGGAAACAAATAAACCCACTCACTAGGTCACATAAAAAGCCAAGCGTGGTGTATGATGAGAAATACATCTACTAGTAAATATTCTTGCTTAATAATGAAAGGAATCGCTGTAATACTGGTTAAACAGCCAAGAAAATGTAAGCTTATGCAGGGATCCAGTGCATTCTGAGCAGACATTAATCAACACCATTTCACTGACATTGCACCTTTAGAAAGCATTCCCGATTTGTAACTCATTACTACTCCTCTGGGCATTAATGACCTGAAGATATATGTAAAAGAAATCTGTGTTTATAAACACTTGTGCATGGGAGTAGCTTTACTCCAGGGGAGTAACTTCACAAGCAAATAAAGCCATAAACCTGATTTACAGGAGAAAATGTGTAAAGTCTTCTGGGTGTTGCTGGTTCTTGAGGTCGGGGAGGGAAGGAAGTGGCACAGATGTTAATACAAACTTGAGAGCTTCTGATTAACAAAATTTTAATGCCAAACAGCGTGAAGTGATTTCACAGGCCGCTTTTTGTGGTCTCTCTTTCTGCAGGCACAATGCAAGTACCAGTTCTTGGATGGTGGATTGTGGGAGATATTTAGACTTTCCTCAGACAGGTTGTCAGGAAGATAAAGCACCCTCAAGTTCATACCAATAAGCATTTCTCAGTCATAGCAGTCATAGCAGATTGTACTTAGTACGCATATTTTATACCAGGCAATTAAATGCAGTTACCCAAATGAATACAGAAGTCGGTTATATATTGTGCATCAATTATCACAGGCAATGAATGCCATGAGACAAAGAAATTAACACAACATAAAACTAATTCAATAACACAGCAGATTGCTAAGTTAAAATCCTACCCTTTAGATATCCATAACGCCACAGACAATGAATTACGACATGGAATGAAGCTGATTAAATGCACCAGCCTAACGAGGCTCTATGGAGTGCCCGGGTCAGCAGCCAGCACCAGGATGCAAGGAAGAGGTTCTCTGCCCAGCACTGACACCGACCTGCTGGGTGACCTTCAGTCATTCACCTCTTTGTCTAATTTTAATGACCACTATATCCTTCAAGGAAAAGACTGATGCCATCAACCTTTTGAAACCTAGGACTACGAGTCGCAAAGACATTAAATGCTATTGGTGCCGGTTCTTGAGACAACGCAGATGGGAAGGAGCAATGTGCTGTCTCGTGAACTGTTACATCTAGGTGAGTTTTCCAGTTCTTACAAGAACAGCATATGCAAAGTGTTCGTTACTGTTCGCTGTGATTCATAGGACAGCGGTCATTAGGTTGGTCACATTCCACCTGACCTGCCAAAGCACAGGTCATTTACCACGCTAGCTCCAGCTGTCTTCTAAAATATATCAAGTGTTTTGTACTGGTTCTTCCCAGTGTTTTTATTTCTCCAGGTGCAGACAGGACTCCCAGTAAAGAAGGAAGAAAAAGAAAGAAAAGACAAACAAGGATTTGCTGTCAGTCACTATCCATTTCTTCCTGACCATCTTAGGATGAAGAAGAAAGCTAGGAGAAGCAACAATGAAAATGACACTTTTGTGCCATAGCCAGCCCATCTGGAGCACAGGAAAAAAAGAACATCTCCAATGTGACTTTAAAGATGTCTCTTATTCATAATATTGCAGGTCCAGTGTTTCAAGAAGCAGCATTGTCTCATATTTTTGCATGGTTAGTGGTATGTCAACACCTCACTTAAATTCTGAAATTCAAAAGAAATTGAAGGAAAACACACATTTCTTGCAATAATTTTCAAAAAATCCCACCCACTTACTAATTCAATAAAAAAAAATACATGAGCTACCAGAGCATTTTTGAAAAAGTGTTTTATTTTCTGGGATGGGACCCTAACTTAGGCATCTAACGTATGCTTCATCCCCGCACAGCTCTACTGAAGAGAAGCCAATTGCTTTCCAGGGTCTGCAGTGAGTCACCCTGTTTACCTGGTTTTGTCTGTCACATCTCCCTCTTACAGGAGGTCTTTGAAAGCAAAGCTTGATTCTGCAGAAACTGGCACTTTCCTTAAGAAAACTGCTTCATTAGGCACAAGCCAGTGAAGATAAGCAGAGTTCGACCCTTAGAGCCTTACTGGGAGCTCTGGTTATGTGTTCACTTACATAATAATTCTGATTTTTCATCTTATGAATGAATTATAACATCTTTGCTCATTCTAGATTATGCCATTAAAAAAACTAGATCATCATCTTATAAACTCATAAAACATATGCTGCAGCATTAAGAGATTTCACTTTTCACTATGCACACTGAATACGTACGGTTTTACATAGTTACAAAGGATCCGTTCCACCAATTTTCACTGAAAAACAGTTAACGAGTAAATCATGGCCATACTGATAGGACTAAGACAACTTAGGGAAAAATCATAATATATTTACAGTTTCCTTCTAAATTTAACAAAGCCAATTTGCACAAAACACATTTTCTGGAAGAGCTGCTCATTTGAGATGCTGCATTACTTAAATCCTCTGCCCCAGCACTTCTTGAAGATAACACATGGTACACACAAAGGCCAGATTTCCCTTGGAAAGCAGAACACTGGAAGATTTCAACAGTGAAAAAAATAAAAATAAAACAAAGGTCTTCAAGATAAACAGGTGTTCTCTTGTGATGCTCCTTGAAAGGTCACCCGGTAATATTTCATACTAAATCCCGAACTTCACTGGCATCTCAGAGCAAAGTCTTAACAGGTTACAAATGTCCTTTTTCTTTTGTGTGTATTTTAGCAGCTGCAGTCTGAATATGCTGAAGTCTATAAATAACAGAATCTGCAGGCACATTAAGCAAAGCATTACAGAAGTCCAGCTCAGTGATTGAAAAAACATACGCAGTTCCAAAATCATCTTGGAAGGGGTGGGGGGGAAAGCAACTTTGCAGGCTAGCAATGCAGCACAGCCTTGATAAAAACAGGTCTGATTATTCCTTGAACACAAAACGCTGTTGTGAATTGCTGATTGCATCTCCGCTTTTCACTCTGTCAAGACAGCTTGCAATTGTGAATCACTTGCTTCCTATTTAAGAGAGCAGTGGCTTACTGACTCAATCAGACCAACCCTTCCTTTAAATTTCTGCAATTTAAGAATTTCTATTAAACAACAAAAAATTATTCCGAGATCTTTTAATTACTTACAGCAGGATTTTAATAGCAGACCTTATATCACACTGTTTTATACTGAAGGCCACCAACCGCTTTAGAAACTTGACATCCCACACCACTGTATTTCAGACAACAGAGAAAGCACCCAAAGCAGGTTTTGAGCAAACACACTTCAGCAACTTCAGTGGAAGGCTGAATACTGAAATGTTCCCGTGAGAGGTGTTGGAATGCCTCCTCGATGCCACACGGTACCTGGGACAGTCACTGTATGCGGGCTATACATGCTATTTCTTATCTATCTGGCCTTGAGGGAACACCTACATAAATGTACCACACTTCTCACAAACCTTCTCCCACACTACTGTGCGATGTCCTTACCTCATGTTTACTAGAGCTACTTCAAGCAGCTGCAATACAAAGGGTTGTTTGGCTGTTTGGGTTTTTTTTAAGAAAAACAGATGAAAAAGAAAAAGAGAAAAAAAAAACCAAAGCAAGCTGGGACACACTTCCAGAAAGAGCCTTTTAGCTTCCTGGCTAACCTGAAGTGACGTCACTCCCATGCCACCTCCTGAAAAAAAGAACAGCTTGATGGGTAAGCCCTGTCTGTGGCAGAGCCCCAGGGATGGTATCATACAGTTCATCAGAGACTGGGGAGCCTCGTTACTGAATTTCCAAATGAACACAGACTGCTCTCTTCTAGCCCCAGAAGACCAGGAGATAGTTGAGTTTCACATGGCAACATTATGTAGGGAAAATCTATTTTAAGCAACTTTTTAGAAGTTTCTAAAATGCATTCATTATCATTTTTCTTCTCCTTCGAAGCCTGTATAATTGAACTCCTGAGTTAAAGCAGCCTGTCTTTTCAGTCAGAGATTCATGGGGAAAAAAAAATCCTTGTCAATCAAACTATTTTCATATTTTTAAAATACACTTTTAACATTGGACCAAATTGTGACAAGAGGTGACATCCAAGTGTCCTTGGTTATGTGCCTGGGTGATCTGCAGAGTGCTTTTTCACCAAGTACTGAAGCGATCTAAAGTCATATTGATCAAAATTTTATGCAAGACCATCAAGTATTCTCTCAGTGGATGGCTGCTAAGTGAAACTCTGGAAAAGAGGTTTAGGCTTGTTTTGTTTGTTTTAATTCAAGGTTTCTGGTGATAAATTCTGCCTAAGAGAAAAACTCACTATCTCTTCCATCAATTTATATCTGTCCTCACTCCAAAAGCTGCCATCCCGTCTTAGCACATCACACTCAGGATCTTTTCTGCAGCTACAAGCTCTGAATTGGTAGTGTGCTCTCTGGTCTCATTTATCTTGTATTCCTTCCATTTCTCTTAGCATATCTCCTGTTCTTCTCCATTTACCTCAGAACACCCTTTCTTGCTTTCCTTTTTTTTTTTTTTTTTTTGCTTCCACAAAGCATTGACTCCACACTTCTTACAACAGAGGCACGTTTCTTGCCTTAGCCTGCCACGGGCCATTCCCTCATCCAAATATCTCTTCACAGCCAAGACAGTATTGTCTGTTATACTGTACTGTTTTATTAGGGGAGGGAGGGATTCATCTCACCTAACTTCAGCCAATGTAGACATCTATGCCTGAGCTTTCCTGCTGCCCTGTTGCCAATGGGGAGAACCAGGTACTTATGACAGCCTATTTCAGATCTCTCCCTCAGTAGGCAATGAAACACACCTTGGAGGTACACATCTCACTTCTCTGGCTAAAAGTCTACATTGCAATTTTGGATGTGGACATCTGCTTTGTCGAACACCCATGGGATGAGATGAGCTGGGCTGAGCAAATTGTGCCTTGGGAGCCCAGCCACTGCTCAGCTACCTGGATGCCGTATGAATCCCAACAAGATACTCAGTCCCTAGGGACTCGGCTCCCGCTCCTGTCCTTTGCCTGCCTGGTAAGTCCAGCACAGAAAACATCAGGAGAACAGAAATCATGACTCAGTTTGCAGTAATTCATGAGAAGGTCCCCAAATATAGATATATACAGATATTTAGAGAGAGAAATGGCTTGCTTTCTGGTGTTTTTTTTCCCTGCCCACCCCCAGTGAATATGCCAACACATGACTATTAGTGTTTGACAACGGGAGCTGCCCACTCAAACACATTTCCTACAACTGTGATGCCCTACATCTGCCTGTTCTCTGGAGAGACAGCTCCTCCTGGCCCTTTTCTTCTCACTTCCAAATGAATCCTATCTCCTCAGCCCCATTTCTTTCCCAGGCACTTAACTCCCTTGCTCCTTGCAGCTCCCATATTAAAGGTCAGCATCAACCACATAACCCTCTGAGCTACCACAGTGCCTTGTTTCTGCCCATCAGCCTCGGCCAGGCTGCCACTGACTTTTTTCTTCATGCCATGTTTGGGGCCAGGACTTTATTTTGATGAGGAGGTGATACCAGCTACAGGAGTTTCCCTCTGTCAGCTGGTTGCTGTGGGTAAATGAGGGGAACAAAGAAGTTTTCCTACCTCTGACAGGACAAAGCAGAGCCTCTAGGCTCTTTGTGCTCCCTCATACCCATTAGCTTTCAGCAGAGGTTGTTGCTAAGTGGAGCCAGTAACTGTGTCTGTTTTCTGAATAGTTCTGTATGGGATCACCAACAAGTTACTGTAGAGCTGCAGACTTAGGAATATCACATACTCTGTGGTTATGCTCTTCTTCATGGGACACTTGGACACCTTCTTTCTCATCCACTGAGGGAGAAGCAATCCCATATTTAACACCAGATCAGATCAGGAGAACAGCAGTTACTGTGTATGAGCTATGATCAGCCAACAAAACATTATTTTGAGGCTTCTCCCTCGTAACTAGCTGTCAGGGGATCAGGACAGATGAGACTTGAACTGCCGATCACGGTGAATATAATGATGCTAAAAGCCCTCCCTCCCTCCAGGTGGTCCTGCTGTACTTTTACCCAATCAACAACCCTTCCACTTCCCTTGTCTGAAATGCTTTCTTGTATGTGCATTTGCTTTCTCCAATTTCAATTATAACTCTTCAGGGCAGGAAATCATGTGGATTTTCCCTCAGGCAGGGCTAAAACCTACTAGAGACCCTGCGCTCCTTGTGCTGTAATTGGACTGATGCTGGCTTTAGCCAGGAGCCCCTCGGGCAGGGATGTCAGCAGCAAGCCAGCGATGCTCTGAGATCCAGGGGCAAGGCCATCCTCCTGCCAGGCTTATGCATAGCACCTCATGCAGCCAGGATTTTGTCCCTTTTGAGACTTTTAAGACGCTACTGTGATGTAAAATTATGAACAGTGATGACGATAGCATCCTCCTTCTCTACTCATGCAGGCCCTCCACCCCTTTCACATGGTTAATAATCCTTTCACCCACTCTTTTCTGAAGGATTGTAGGTTTGTTTGTCTTGCCTTATTTGAATTATAAGCTCTTCAGGGGAGAGAATTTGCCTTTATCTATGTTGGTAAAGCACAATGCAAATTTACTGCACTATATAAATATTTTCTAATAACAAGGGCAATAACAAGAATAATGTATTTACCTTACTGTAATACAGTATTTCCAGGCTTGAAGATACAATCAGAAACAACCCAAAGTCAACAACAGGACCAAAAGATTTGCAGAACCTTTAACTGTGAAGCGGAAGGCATGAAGTCACTGTGTGAAACTTTGGTCAATTAGTGACTTATATTCATAAATAGCTGTTGTTACTGCAGTAAAAATCCTTGCAAATTGGCCCTCTGGAAAATGTGAAGCAGAACGTAACCAGTGTAAACCAGCAGAGCACTGCTTCACATGTGTATTATAAGGGTCACAAATGGCCTACTAGTTACTTTTTAAACAAATGCAATGTTGATACTTTCACTGCAATATTATGAATAAAGCATTTGGCCTGTAGCTATGAATATGGTAACTGATGGCTTTTGACTTGTTTGTTTATATTGTCATCCAGCAAACTTCTGTACCACGCTCTGCTGGGACTAAATCTTGACTTCACCCCTTGAATGCGCAGAGGACGTAGCCCGCGTAAAGGGCACTGGGGTGCAGCAGTCTTCCTCAGCTTCCCCCATGTAGCTCGATGGCCACTGCTCAACACCCTCCCTACAGCAGCACAGAGCTCTTCTGGCACACAGGAGGGAGGATGGGGTGCCAGGGTCAGTGTCCATGCCTCTTTGGAACCACCTCTGCTCATGTTGTTAATGGTTTGTTATCCTTTTAAGGTCCAAGGTATCAAATTAATCAAAATAATTGTGATGATGCAAGGGATTAAACTGACAGGAGTATGAACTGCCCTTGTTTATCCAGGTGATACTACTGGAGATGCAAAGCAGATACATGTAGAGAACAAAGCCCTGTCCTTTGAATTTACAGTCTGAATAGAAAGCATTTTGTGAGACCAGCGTATTTCTGTCTAAAATATATGGTTTAATTTAGGAGTGCCCAGGTGACACTAGTGACCCGTGATATATAAGTAGTCAGGTTAAATGACCTCTATGTACCTTCTTGCCTAAAGCTCAAAGCAACAGCAAGTGAAGCAGTTGGAATGGTCACATTTATTATTCTTTTAATTGCCTGCTAATATTTCTTTCAGTAAGTCCAATAGACCCCTTCTATCTCCAAATGTCTTCCAAACTATCCAAACTGCAGTTCAGCCAAAATAAATAAGAGGTCGTCAGTTCTCTAGAAATGGAAAAGCACCTGGATGGGGATCCACGAGATTCCTGTTCCTCGTATAGCTCTGCCATAGACAAGTAATTTAAACTGTCTGTGCCTTGATCCCCCACCCATGAAATAGTGTGATAATACTTTCTTTATCCCACACTTTATTAATCTTGCCTAGTCAGGCTGTCCTCTGCTTATGGGGTATGTCCAGCATCACAGGACCATGACCTGAGCCTGCAGATAACACAGGATTGCATTAGGTTGAGGAATGTTTTTCTCCCTAATAAAAATCAAAACCAAAGCAGAGTAGAACAAAAAAAGACACTGATCATAATTTCTTATGGAATCGCTGTCTATCTGAATGTGGAGAAAATAGCAAGTTTCCTTTAAAAGGACTTGCAATGAAATTCACACTCTGTCAGGTGTAAATTACAGCCTGTATCTCATCTTGTTCTATCTACAGCTCCTTTCTTAGTCATGCATAGCAGCAGCGTACAAAAATATTTCCTGCATGTGATCAAGCGATATGGGCACATAAGATGCAAACAAAATATGAGACTTCAAAAAAAATGTTTACTAGTATCTTAAAAGAAAACTAAAAGTTTGTAATCATGTCATTTCTCAGCCAGATAACTGATTTACTTGGGAATACAATTGTGCTTGGGAACACGATTCAAATAAATTATGAAATATTTTCTTTAGGAAGTTACAGGGAACTGAGGTAGCTAAAAATAAATGACAACCCCCACACGCACAATCCCAGGAACATGATTATATCATGCAATCACGCATATAGTAGATCACTTAATTTAAGTCCTGATCACAATAGAGCTGCCCAGCAGAATGGCACAGGAGATGTGCTTTTCATCTTTTTTTCCCAGTCCTTTACACAAGACCTTCTGATTGCATATGCTTTACGACATCTAATAGATTACTTCAGGAAAATATCCATACACCATACTAAGCACTGCAGAAACCCAGTTTCATCTATGCTCATCTTTAAAACAGTGAGCTCCTCCTCAAGTCCCAACAGCTCTAACTCCAAGGTTGGTGATGCTGCAAGTGCATCACTGGTGCACAGTGAAGCATCACTAAGTTTGGGAGGAGTCGCCAGATGGAATTGTAGCACATTGTTGTGTTAGTCCATATTTCAGGGCACAAACAAGATTTCAGCCTTGGTAGAAATTCAGTGTTGTTAATCTTAAGGACAACTGTGGCTAGGGGCAAGGGAGCAGCATATTCAGTTTAATTAAATGCCTCAACTAAGAAATCTTCTCTTTTAAGTTGGCAATTTCCTTTCATTCAGGAATAGTTTAAAAAGTGTTAATTGTTAAGCTATCTATACAAAGACTATACCTAAGCTTTACTGATTAGCTCTCCAAATGCTTATCAGCTGGTGAAGCCTTGATGTCTGCCACAGCTCAGAGGAGAAGCAGTAATTTTCTAGATGATAATCAAACCCCTTCGTTGGGCACTCAAGTTAAAAATTTGCTTTTTAAAATAGTGCATGAATAAAAAGCTTTGTATGGTTTCTCAGTGAATGAAAGGAGATGCCATACCTGCTATGAACGGCTACAGATCCTCTAAAGAACTTACAGACAAGGTACCGGATTTTCCTGTCGTCTCTGGCACAGTTTTTGCACTTTCTAGGATAAGGCAATCAAGTTTTGACCCTTAGCTTCCTAGTAATCAACATCCGGGCCAGTAAAATCAGCTTAATTGTGGTCCACGCATGTTTCTAAAGGCACTTTAATGGTGGAAAGTTTCATGCTCCATCTAGTCTCAGTGGTACTAAGATTCACGTATGCAGATCCGTTGCTGAGAATGGCCTGGCCTCTGTTATCATTAATTGAAGCATAATAAGAGACTTGGCAGAAAAAAAATATCCAAATTTGAAATGTCAAGAGACAGATCCATCTAGTTTCACATCCTGTTGTTATAATATACCTTAATTACAGTTAATTAGGAGATATTGTTCCTGGTGGAAGAGCATCTGACACAGCTTTTGTGGGTGATTAAACATAGAACAGAATCAGAAGCATTTGTTGAATGCAGGATCTGTTTATTATGACTGTACAACTCTATCTAGAGCATCATTCCTATTACATAGCAAAACAAAAGAAAGTCACAGGCCAAAAATATTTCCCTTGCCTCATGATGCTTCAATATTCCCTGCTATGCTCTTAAATTTTCTGCTGCTAGCCCCTTAGGACTGTTGCGCATGAGCCAGCTCCCACTGAAGTTAATCAGAGGCTTCTCAGTTGGCTTCAGCTGAGCCACATCAGATGATCCTAACTGAACAGCAGATAGAGGAAAGGGCTGAGGGAAAATGAGTGCTATAGGGATTGACCTCCACGGAAAAACAATGCAGTTGGGCACAATGTCAATGAGTGCTTCGATGCCATTTGTGAAAGAGTAATCTTTGATTTATTGGAGGAGTGCTATTAGCTGGAATACTTTCCTCATGCAGTATAAAACACAAAAAGTGGAAACCCAGACTGAAGCCATGAGTTCAGCTTCTGCTGGTGTCAATAAGGTTCGCTCACACTCATTGATCTATGGCTGTATATGACCCTGAAATATGTTTTGCTGGGCTGCCTGAGATCATTGCTCATGCTTAGAATAGAAATGGCAGGATTGGTTTTATCACTGAGAAGTAAGCAGTGCATGTCTTCTGCCTGAAAAGTAACCAGATTAACATTTGTGAAGTAATCTTTTTTCTCAGTTAAAAAAAAAAAAAAAAAAGTAGTATTATTGGCTAGATTACTTGTACTAGAAAAAGTCTTGTTTTTCACAAACTATGTACACTGGTTTCCTAAATGCTCATTTACTCTGAACTGCAACAATTGTGATAAATCATTTGCTATTTACTCTTTAATGCAACTACATGCTTTGGGCAAATTTTTTTTATTATTATTATTTATTCATTTTTAAAAGCAAAACCACTCTTTTAACACGTTTTTCCATTCCCAGTGATGGATTTTATCTTTGATATGTGATCCAGCTATTTAACTACCTCTCACCACTTCTCCCATGAATTGTTTATACAGCAACTTGGCAGCATAATTTGCATATCACAGGAAAGATCCCATTACATGTTCCCAGAGGTGCGGTTTCACCAGCTTTATCACTTTCTGCCACCTATGCATATCCCCGAAGCAGAGTGTCTGGTTAATCCAGAAAGGCAATTCTTGGCTGCCAATAGTAATTAAACATTAATGGTGCAGTTACACAATTTTCAGTCACTCAAAACTTATCTCCCCGTTGTCTTAGATAAATATAATACCTAAAAAAGATATTTATGTTTTCATACAAATTTTCCTGACGCAGGAAAATCACAGAGCATTACCTTTACTGTATTCTGTTCAGCTGTTGCAGACTTGACCTAAAATAATTAGACAAGAAACAAATGCACAGAGAAAGAAAAGTTGAAAAGAAGAAAAATGTGCTTAGAAGCTAACTTATGTACCACAGAACGGGAGAAGACTTGGGGCTGGACACAGAATTTGCTCTTCAGACTCTTATTTGGTGACTGAAGGGGAAAATGGCTCTAGCTGCAAGTTTCTTGGTGATGAAAGTCCATGTTTGGGTGTATTCCAGATTATTCTTCATCCATTGTATGAAACATAAAAAAAAAATGACAGCAGCATAACTTTCACTGAGAGGAACCCTTACTCCAAGAGCACTCCCAGCAACATCAAAGCATACAACCACTGGGGATCAGGGGACAGAAATTAAGGGGCAGCCAGATCCACACCACAGTAAAACAATAAATTTCCTTGCACAAAGCGTTGCTGCCTCCAGATGTTTTCCCAATAAGCAGAGTCATCCAATATACATTTGGGGGGAACAAACATTTAGGTACCAAATCTTGCTCCCTTCAAATGTCCCTGTGCAAATCCACCTTGGGTTGAAAGACTATGCACATGTAATTTCAGAAATGCAAACTCAGTTTGGGTGAAATTTGGAGTGTGAGATCTAGACTAGACTTACTAACAAACAAGGCCTCCTTAGGAAGTACCCCAGGCAACCGTAGTAACACCACCCATCAGCTGCAGACAGTGCAATAGCTGCCCCAGCACCTTTCTCTCTAGAAATGTGGCAAACCCACCAAATCCCTAATACCATAGAAGACTGGAAGACAGAGAAGAGGTCAATCTACTGATGAAACTAAGGGGCTATTGAGTCAGCAGCCTTTGAGCACAAAGTCAACTTCAGTGAACAGTGATTGAAACTTGTTATCCTCCCATAGCCTGAAAGCATGTTACATAGCGCAATAGCTGGCAGTCACAGTGACAGAGCAAAAGCAGATTAAGCACAGCCGTCCCCTCAGGTCCAGGGATAGCCTGGTGGGCAGGAAGGAAAAGCTGAGCTGTTCCTGCCTGTTTAAAAGCGAGCACTTAGTTTTCGAGCCTGTCAACATGATCCTTTTTGAACGCGTTGTGTTTACTGACATGCCACCCTGACATTTTGGTTTAGTAGTACAAAGAAAAAAAACAAGAGGTAAGGTTATAAAATCAAATATGATGTTTTCTGCATGTTAAAAGAAGTATTGCTCCCACAGAGACCTAGAAGCTCAAACCGCTGCAGCGCTGTGCCAGTACATGAAAACCAAAAAATGGAACTGACCTGGGTTTCACGGTTCAAGCGTGCCGTGGCAGGGATCCCGGCACTGCTTCCAAATTCAACACTCGAATAAACACAGTTGTAGTTTCTTGAAGTGGATGCTTTTAATGCAATCTGAAAAGGGTGAGAGAAAGGGCATACTCCTGAAGCCTATATTTCTTAGGTAGAAATAATTCTGCTTGGAGAAGCCCGGCTCGTGACTCTTTGCTATTAAGACCGTACAGGAGAGAGGGAGCGTCTCTGAGTTCACATACTTAACGCTCAGTGGTGTGTCTGCGGAGTGGCAGGAAATAAACAACAGCGAGGAGGGGTTAACCAGAGACCTGCTGGCTAAAATCTATACGCCTGGAAACAGAAGGGAGAGGGCTGCAAGGTCAGATGTAGTTTAATTGTTTCTAACAGGGGGATCAGCCACAGAGCTACCAGGCACAAAGACGCCCATCACAAACTGTACCCACATCACATCTCCCCCTCTAAACCCAAAACTGCAGTTGTGCCTGTCATGTCAGTCGTTCTGATCTAGAACATCTTGCTATTCCCTGCATACAGCACCAGTGCAAAGCACCTGTACAGTAAGTAGAAAGAGAGGACGGAGGGATGAAATAAGCCACCTGTGCATGGATCTCCATCAGAATCATAGAATCAGAATAGCTAAAGCCCACCAGTCTCACCCCAAGATGTATTTTCCATTCCACAGATCTGTGCCTTCTGGAGAAACACCACCATTCTGCCACAACTGCATTACGGGAGCATCCACACAGAAGATCAGATGCAAGTAAAAATGTCTCTGAGCCTGATCTGAGATGGTAGAAAACACCTTGACTTGGAGCGTGACTCCCAAAAATTTCACCACTGCTCCAATAGATTTCCCCTTTCTCCACAACTGACGCAGCAGGCAGGAAAGAGAAACGCTTGTTGAAGTCATCAGTGGTGGATGCAGACATTGGTTTAGAGTTGGGCATGGAGCGCAGCACGAGTCAGAAAGTCCAGATGTGGGGAGGGCTTGAGAGGAGGACAGAGGGCAGCTGGCCATTATGCTTAGAAATGTGCAGAGGATGAATAAACAAAATAATACTTTAAAAGAGCTTGTTTAGCTGCAAGATGTAAAGGATATAGCAGACATTTTCCAGATCTGCCACAAGCACTGACATTGGCAGAAATCAGGTGCGCTTAAAGACATTTTGCTAACAATCTTCTTAATAACTTTGCCCAGAGAAAGACCTGGGGTACTGCCCCCCCCTCCAAAAAAAAATCCAACCCTATAACAGAATTATTGGACAATGGTAATGACGAAACACCCATTATAATGGAGAAACATACTGCAAAGCATAACGTTATACTGTGGTTGCATACATTTTTTGGGTATAGAGTATTTATAGATGCTAACCCTGGCAATTTCATATCTCTAGGTATTTATTCTATGCTTGTAAAATGAAATGACATTTTTCATCCCATCTTGACTGGAAGAGAGAATACATTTAGGTTATAAATTGTTTAGAATTACTTGTTAATGCCATGGGCTTTTCTGTATCTGCCTGTAGGAGGGACAGGAGGGAGACGGATAATGCTTTACACGTAAAATCACAGAGGAGAAAACCAGCGAGCAAGCTTTGTTTTCAACATGTTTAAACTGTTCAAATGACAGGAATCGGTTGCCTTGGAAGCAGATCTGCAGCTGAATGAAACCTTTCACCTGTCCAACATATGAAATATTTATTATCTGAGGGTGACTAGAGATTCAATAAAGCCAGACGTACAATGCAGAAAGCAGACCCTGGCTCATCACCTCCATGAATTTCACAGGTCCTGTGGCAGCCAGATTAGATTTTGTCACGGAGAGAGGGAAGTGGGCTCAATTGCAGTATTGGGTGTAAGGAGAAATAAAACTAGAGAAAAGCAACATCTACCTTTATATTCGATTTAACCAGGTTGGTGAAGCAAAATGCTGATGCTCCTCCTATAGCATGTTTAGTAAGGCTGAAAAATGTTATCATTTCCAATTAGAGAGAAGAGCCCACTCTCTCTTTAGATAATTACTTTTCCAATAAATTATTCTTGGCCACTTGTTTCCCATAAAAATTGCCCAGTGTTTTTGTGTTGTAGTCATCGTTGGGGTTTTTTTGTTTTTTGGTTTTTTTTTCCCCTTTTGTGTAGGTTGGAATTTATTTATTATAAGGCTGAAACTTGGCAGAGATCCAGGCACAACGATCTGAAAAATGTTCACACTAAAATTCAATGATGGGATTCCTTGTTTATTTTATCTCAGAGCCTCCCTGAGAATTTGGTCCTGCAAAATGGAGCACAGTTGATGCACAAATGGGCATGTAATCCAGTTCGCTTTATCTTTCAGGAAAAATAGACATTTCTGTTGCTGCAGACACAACTCTGAGTATGAACAAAAGCCAGAGCCATTATTTAAGAAAGTGATATTTTTGCATAGCTGCTTTCAGCAGCATATCACACTTTGAAAGAATCTTGACATTTTTGATCTCTATCACATTCATTTTTTTCCTCCAAAAATCTGGATTTCCAAGGCCTTTGGCATCCTTACTATCGCTGAACAGCTTTAACGTCTGCATTCAAGAGGTGTTAAAATTGTCTAATTAAGCTAAGAGGTAAAAATAAAGATTAAAGTCCAATGTCATCATAGCCTACTTTGTACCGCAATAAAGTACAATATTTCTGCTAACTCTGTGTGTGTGTGAAGTGACTGAAAACTAGTAGAGAGTTAACACACAACACCAAAATATGATCGCTCCTCTCAGTTCATGCCGCTTCCTTATCACATTCCGCTTGGCAATTGCACGAAGATTTTAGCAGTAAATACTGGATCAGATAACATAATTTCGAGTCAGGATTGCAGGCTCTTGGGTGCTGCAGAGAACTGATCCTGCCCTAACAGTTAAGATGGAAGTGAGGTATGAACAAAATGGGGAGACGAGGAGGGGAGGAAGAAGCGCGCAAGAAAAGAGGCAATACAGTATCTGACCGATGCTATTGTACAAACTGCACCACTACAGTTCGAAACTGATGCATACGCTTCTGGAAAACAGGAATTCCTGGCTTCACAATGGCACCTAACATTTATCTCTAGCCTCTTTTACAACACAATAGACCTTAAAACATTAACTGGTCCTCCGTCCCAGTTATGCTGTTCTGGAACCAGTCCTGTGCCTTAACAGAGTGCACCTCTGATCCCGGGCGGGAGCACTTCACCATCCCTAGCACGTAATACTTAGTTATACGCCCAGGACAGAAAGCTTTTTCTAGACTCTGCCTTAATTTTTATTGCTTCTGTGCAAATTACTTCCTCCGTGTCTCTTACAGTCCCCTTGCCCTCTCACAGAGCGCTGTGCTTATGCTTTCCCAGCAAGTTTGCCAGAGAGAGGTTGCTAGGCTCCAAGTACACCAAAAAGCGCAGAACGTGCCTTCCTTCCCTCCTTCCCATATGTCTGGAATACCCCCCTCCTTTCCCACCGTGGTACATCAAGTACCTTCCCTCTCTTTCAGAAAGCTGAGAATCCATCTGTTCGGCAAAGCGCTCCATCTGCAACGACAACAAGTCCAGTGATGTGCTGCCAATATTTCAACAAAGGGCTCCTCTAAACCCATTCCCCGGAGTCGGTAACACAGCCCACGTCCCCAGGGTGGGGATGCTCGCAGACAGGAGGCGTGCAGGACTGGCGGACTCTATTCATTTGGTTTTCCCATTTCAACAAAATGCTTTCCCATATCTAAGGAAAGAGGCAGCAGCATTTGGCAAACACGTTTCTGTTACGTGCCTCCTACCAGAAATGGTCATACTTGGGTCCTGGAAAGAAAAAAAAAAAAAAAACAACTTCCACTTTGTTGAGAGAGTTGTGGAGTGTTCACCTGGAAAAAATACAAGGGATGAAGATGGCAGGGAGGGATTTGAATCCTTTTCAGTGACTGCTGAGGACTGTATCTGTGTCAAGCGAATCAGAGAAAGGGCCCCAGTTACAAAGAACAAACTCATGCCAAATTTTCCTTTCAGCGCCATGCTAAGTGAAGGGCTGAGCTTTGCAAACGTGACTGGCAAGTCTGAGGGCAAGGGTGAGGAAGAGGGCTCAACCTGAAGGCAGGCAGTTTTTCAGAAGACATGTGTGCAGCACTTTTGGCATTCACACTTCTCTGTCATGTCTGAATACATATCATACAGTGTAGAAATAAATATATGTGTGTCTGCATATATGTATATACACGTATGTGTAAATGTATGGGTATTAGTTGCTTCTACAAACTTTGGCTGCTGCATTTGCTTCATACACTGTTCTGTCTCAGGCATTTTAAAAGCCCAGGCTTGATAGTTTTCCATGTGTGATTTATAGAGGAGCTGATACAGGCAGGCCTGGGTGCTTTGACTGCATGTACTTTGGATCGCCCACTTTTTCTGTCACTGTTTATCAGCTGCACAGCATTAGGTTTATGGCAAGTTGCAATCGCATATAAATGGCCATCTGTTAAATTACATTAAACTCCCACAGTTTTCAAAGGTGATAGTGTAATATATTATTTGCTATTTTTTAAATCAGCAATTTCTTAAATAATTTGAGGGTTTTCTTAAAAAACAGGAGAATTCCTTGCATTGGAACACATAACTTATACTACTTCAACTCTTTTATCTTGATGTGCTTTTTAAATTGTACATAAGGAGAAAAAAACAACAACTTGGACTCAACAATTCAGTATATCCTCCATGAAAGCAGCTTGCTTTAAGCATCAGGTTCTTCAGAGAAAAAAATGTTTAAAGCAGATGAGGTTTTTTTGGTTTTGAAGAATAAAGAACACAAGATTAGCATCAGTGGTTGCCATCACATAGTTTAGCTTGATAGCATTAATCTATAATACTGTGCAAATTATCACACTAAATAATCTGTGTTTACTTGTCAGGAAGCAATTTAAAAAAATATTTTCTGGGTTTGTCTACTTTGGCTGCCACATATATAGCAAAGTGTCAAGCCTCTTACCTAAAAATGCAGGCAGCACTAATGCGTCTGTCCTATAACGAATTCTTTTCAGAGAGAAATACCGATCCTTATCGAGCAAAGCACAGCAGCACATTTTGGAGCTCACCCATCTATAGCAAAACACTTTGGACCATGTTTATGTTTAAAGCATTTGTTGAATAGGCAGAGATTAAGCATGTGCTCAGCCGGTCTGTTGAGCTGGGGCCTGTTTTAGGCTTCCACAAGGCGATCTGAAATGCTCAGAGCCATTCTGCACAGCCACCAAGCTGGCTCCAGCACCCCGAGTCCTCTACTAAAGAGGTGGTGCTAATAAGGAAGGTGCTATACGAGGGATAACAAAAGGCAAGTAGAGCCCAAATCCAAACATCTCTGGGAACCTTCCCTCCAAGCCAGGCAAGACAAAAGCTTTTGAAATGGAGGGCCGACATGGCCCAGGAAGGCTGGAGCACCGCTGACCCAAGGCACACATACAGCCCCAGAAATCCTACCAGCTAAATCGGTAAGGCAGGACAGCATGGGTGGAGCGTAAGGATCATTATTTCCTTTTTGCAGACAATAAAATGAGGCATAGAAAAAAAAAGTTACCTGCTAAAGCAAAGCTATGACAGGAATTTGAAATGAATCCAGATCTGCTGAATTCTAGTCTGATTCTCCAACCATCACACCAGTGTCCCTCCTGGCTTTGAAATAAGCAGTCAAAGCATAATTAAAGTAATTTATATGTCCATCATGTTAGCCAGGCAATGAATTAAAAGTGCTTTACAAAGAATTGTCCAAGTTACTTGTCACAATGGAGATGAGCTGAACTAGTGAAGGTGGTGCAGGGTGCTCGTCAGTCACAACAGCTTTTTCCTCTTCCAAATAGGTGTAAGATAATTGCCTTCTCATTTTTCTCTGTTTTCTTCAAAATCTCTTAAAATCTCAGTAATGTGTCCAGCCCAGTTTCACTCAGTTTTGACCTTGGCAAAGTATCTGAGCAGTCTTCTCCCCACTCTTTGCTTCCAAAGAGAATGCATGGCACAGAAAGCCAGTTCATTTTCTCAAGCTGAGCTCTTTGTAATCTGTACAACTATCATCTGGTTAAAAGCAGGTGAACAAGAATGCAACTTTCCATACAAAAAGTCAGCTCACCTTTCCTTTCAGAAAGAAAATCTCCTGCCCTCACAAAGCCACCAGCCCTGACTTGAAAACAGAGGGGTTGTGTTGGGCTATAAATGGCCCAATAAGTTTGGGAGTGGGATAGTTTACACCACGCCATGACTTTGAAACATTCCGTATTTTCAGTCGTGTGAGGAGATATCCATCATTTAAGCAAACCTGGAAACTACACAGCAGAGTTGTCAGCTGAGTTGTGTTTCCTCTAGCACTCACGCTTCAACTCTCTTTTTCTAGCTGTGCCTGCTGCTGTGCCACTTTTTGGCCTCCGTGCGCTGTGTCCCCACTAACCTCCCTGTGGTTCTGCTCCCCATGGATGCCACAACCCTCTGCAGGAATGAAACCCAGCGATCTAGTCATGAGATTCTGCTGGGGCCCCGCTGTGACATCTCCCTTTGCAAACAGTGCTTGCACAGGGGAGGAAAGATGCCATTCAAATGCGTAAGTGGAAGTATCTTGTACTAAAACCGTGCGGTGAACCCGCTAGTCTGATCCTTTCAGCTGACCACAAACCTGCAAGCTGAGAACCTAATTGCTGCCGATAGGAGCAAGTCAGTAACACAAGAAATATTCCAGTGTGAGCTCCACCAACTAAAGAGCGTCCAACTTCTCTCCTCCCTTCCTCTCTCTGAGAAAAGACTTGTTTCCCAAAGGATGGATCTGTTTCCAAAAGCACACATTAGCACTGAAGCTGGACGCCAACACTGCATGCAATTAAAGTGCTGGCTGCAGCACAATTTCATCTCCAACACACACCTGAAAGACCCAATCCCCCTCTTTTTTTTTTACAGTCCTTGAATATCCTGTCACTCCAATGCAGTATCTTTCAGTCAAGCTGATATAAACTGTCTCCCAATACAGAAGTGTGTGTGCACATGCACATAACAGACCAACCAACCAACTAACCAGCCAACTAACACTGAATATTTTACATTTAGCCTTCAGCTTGCTGAGTACCCTATTGTAACTGATCTTCCTTCACAATTTTCTTCACGTTCCCTGAAACTTTCTCACTGCTTCAACTCTGTGTACAGCTGCTTCTTCATGAGGCAATTTTGTTGCTCAGTTAACTATCACATTAATCAGGTGAATGTGTCTCCCTAGTATATCTAACAATTGCTCATTAAATCAGGTATCCAATACTGTTGAAAAATAATT
This sequence comes from Aramus guarauna, assembly GCA_013400195.1. Taxonomy (NCBI): domain Eukaryota; kingdom Metazoa; phylum Chordata; class Aves; order Gruiformes; family Aramidae; genus Aramus; species Aramus guarauna. Next base: position 289,187 of record VXBL01009699.1, read on the forward strand.
AAAAACCTGTTTCCAATAAACAAGCTATAAAGTCATTACGGACAAAATAGTGTGTAGGAAATGTGTTGGAAATGCAGGGACAGAAAATTCGGACCAGGCACAGGCTTGGCAGAATTAGTTGAATACCAAATTAATTGCTAGTAGTGTCAGGCAGGGAAAAAAAAAAAAGTAAGTTATAAATATTCACTTCAAATTAACAATGAATTTATTATGGCTGAACACAAGCTCCTTTTATGTTTGCTTCCTACAAATAGTCATGCAAAGCAAATTCGAAGCTTGTACACTCCATGATTTGCTTCCAGAATAGGAAGTATAATTGATACGGGATTTACACAGCTTGACAAAGCAAGGGAGGCCGGGCTCCCAAAATCCTTTGGAGCCAGCACACAAAGGTAATTAAACAAACCGGTGAAGGAACTGGCTCCCTGCACCTTCTTTGGCTAGCACCATGCACAAGGATACCTAATTACAGTTTGTCAGCAACTGAGGTGATAAGAGAAATCTGCCATCAGGCAATTCAAACAAAAAATAAGCTAGAGATAATAATACTTCCATAGGAAGAACAAGAGGCTGAATTTGTCAAGTAAATGATTCACTTTGCTTTAATTGCTACACACAGAGTGAAATGACAGTGATATCTCAGTGACCGGATAAAATATGTCATCTTCTCCTCACTCAGTGAACCATGCAGCACTGAACAGATGAGTTGCCTTCCCCTGCCTGCATTAAAGGAGAACAACTGGAAAAGATTTAAAATTCAGCTTGTAAATCAAACGGTTTTACATCAGCTCCAAGTCAATCACCCCATCTCCAAGTCAGTCACTGACAGCAGAGGGAACTTAGCAGTAACGAGCATTTATATTTTGCAATTCTTCTATATGTGTTTAGTTAGGATAGTGGTGGTTAATCTACTGTTCCACTTAATTAAAAACTGTTAAAATTATACTTTAAGCATCATCTCATATCTTGCTAGCACAATTACAATCTATAACTCTCCATCTTACATCAATCACTAATTTGCTGTCTGGCAGCATGATTTCTCATTACGAAGCATTCATCTTTAACAAGTCAAGGTGTGCCAAGTGCTCCTGAAGCTGCAGCGGCCACTTGCCTCAGTGAGACTGTGGCCCCAGAATGAAGAAGCAGTAGCTGTCTTCCTCTTCCAAATGCCAGAAGGAATCCCATGGTATGCGACAGAAGGCATATAAATATATTATATACATATAGTCTCGGAAGGGTATTCCTAAAGCATGAGTGTTCTGAGGAGGTGTGTGCTGAGGACGCACTGTCATCCTACGATACAGTCAGCAAACAGTGGAAACAATTTTGCTATACAGAAAAGCAATGAGCAGACAATACAGAGATGATTATCAGATCCACAGAGCTAGCAAATAGAAAAAAGGGGGGAAAACCCACGCTCACTATAGCTAAACCTCCCCACTGCTCTGGAAAGCAGACGTTTCTTGTAGAACAGTGGAAAGAAAAGGGAAAGGAGGACAGCCTGACAAGGAAGCCACAGACAGAAGTGAGATATTTATCTTGATTTTGTATCTGACTGCTCTTCATACACTACTGCAAGGCTTAGCTCTGCATTGCCCTCTGCTTACTCGACACTCCGGGCAGCAGTAATTTCCCAGCCGCACAGTAATACTTCTACCGCTGGCTGAAGAGCTCCTGTGCTCTCTGTCCTGTGGGTTAAATTAGACCTTTTTTTCTTTTTCTAGATACCATTTGGTGTCTGTACTTCACATTTAAAGGTTCTCCCTGCTGACTTTGGACAATCCTAGCCCTTTCAGAAGATATAAATCCATATGAGCATTATTGAAACAAACATAGTATATGCTTGTATGTAAGCAAAAGCATGCGTGAGCGCATCTTTTCTGAAGTTTTCTATTCAGTAATATGGGACAAAAACCTTTCAAAGGGGACCTAAATCCACTGCTTTGGGAAATTCCTTATGTCCTAATGATGAATAAGTGCCAATCATCATCTGTCATAACTTGCAACATTTTGGGAATATTGTAATTCTGTGCAATGGATACTTAGAGATTAAAGTATATAGATACTTAGTATATTAGACATTTCTAAACAAAATAATTAGTCATATATTTTTTTCACAACAAGCAGATAGAAAAAAAGCTATTTAAATACAATGTAAAGTAGTCCTTCTCCAATAGTAAACTGTGTGTAAAACATCAACATTTTTGTCATGAAAATGCTTCAGAAATGTTTCATGGAAGAAGACAAATTGTTCCAGTCTCTCCAAAATTACAGTCGTCTTGGCTGTTTACAGTTAAACTATATAAACCACTTTGTTTTGTGAAGCCAAAGCTTTATTCCTCAAAAGCTTTATTGAGGAGCCAAGAAAGCCAGTGTTCAGAAAGAAAGTAAGAGTGAAACTTAACCAATCTGGTCACAATTATTTCATTGTCTTTTATAAGCTTAGAGTGATCTGTATATGGTACTGATAAACAGCCCTGCTGGCTAAGTAAATAATACTGATTAAATCCATTTGGCCTTTACTGTACATGTTTCTCGCAAGAAACTTCAGTTTTTCTTTCTCCCCAGGAAGGTGGAACCATGCAAGACCTGTCCCAAATGAAAAAAAAAATTACTAGTTATAAAAGCAGAAGTTCCAACAATAATCACAGGATGATGTGGTAGGCAGAAATAACCATGTACAGTATTTATGTTAAACTATTCTGGTTCTGTGCTAGTTTCTACTCTGTTTTTCAGAGAAGGGCACAAACATCTATTCAGGTGCAATTAGCCTTAGAAAAAAACATGGACTTCCTTTGCAGTTTAATGTTTTTGATCATCGTTCACTTCCCAAGTTATTTTGTATCTAACAGCAGTATTACTGGATGACTGGAGAGCCTGGAGTCTCTCATTATTGCAATCCAGTTGAATCTACAGAATTAAAGAAGTTTTTCCCTTGATCAGACATGTTTGTCCTATTTCCAGATGTCTACTATGGAACATACCTATCAAGGTCCGTTATGCTGGTTTTGGCTGGGATAGAGTTAATTTTCTTCACAGTAGCTAGTATGGGGCTGTGTTTTGGATTTGTGACCAAAACAGTGCTGATAACACAGGGATGTTTTCCTGATTGCAGAGCAGTGCTTACACAGAGCCAAGGCCTTTTCTGCTCCTCACACCACCCCACCAGTGAGTAGGCTGGAGGTGCACAAGGAGCTGGGACAGCTGACCCCAACTGACCAAAGAGATATTCCATACCGCATGATGTCATACTCAGCATATAAAACTGGGGGAAGAAGAAGGAAGAAGAAGGAAGGGGCGGAGGGGGCACGTTCAGAGTGATGGCATTTGTCTTCCCAAGTCACCATTATAGGTGACATTCTCCTGTCTTATAAGAAATTCTGACATGCAAAATTTGTTTAACCAGCCTAAATTGGGCCAAATTCATTGACCATAATATTAAACATTTTATTGAACCACAAAGAGAATTTCAGTTCATATGATATTTCATGCTGATGTTGTTTAAAAAGTTTGTAAATTATCTAGCTTAAAGTTTAAATAAATATTTCAAATAGAAATGTATAACTTCTTAATTTGCAAAAGCAAATCTGGGATTTTTCATTGGAAAATTGTTTAAAACATTGCTATATTTCAAACAGTATGAGTTTTAATTGTTAGCTTTTGACAAAAGTTTTTAAAAGTTCTGACTTTAATAAATTGTCAGACAGAATCTTCTGTGGCTAAGACATATTTTCCCTAAGACACAGATTAATAGAACAAGCAAGAAAAGAACCTGATATTTATATGGAAAAGCAGATCTATCTGCACCAATAAAAACATTTATTAGACTTGAGCTTATTTCCAGTGTGAATGCAGGCATGGTTTAATATTCCAAACAACCATAGAATGCTTTTATTTGCTTTGTTCATTAAAAAAAAAAGAGAAGAAAACACTGCAAATATATATTATTCATGGATATAGATATCTCAGCTCCTAAAAGCAGTGAGCTCTCAGCACATATTTTCTGCCTGGTATTATAAACGAAATGTATAAAATGCACAGTTCCAGAGAAAAGTACATGATTTTGCAGTTCACTGAACCCCTTCTTTAACAACCTTTCCATTTCTCAATTTGTGTAAGCAAACGAGAGCAAACCCAGTAGTTTCTGAAAACACACAGAACATTTTAACTTTATTTAAGAGTTAGATGAAAACAGCAAACTACATTAAAAGAACAGGATTTATAGAACCACAGAACCACGCAGGCTGGAGGCCTGCAGTCATCGGGCGCAAACCCTCGCTCTAAGCGTGGCCAGTTTAGACCTAGTTGCTGAAGACTCTCAGGTTCGAATAGCTCAAGAATGGAGAGTTCACAGCCTCTCTGTGCAACCTGCTCCAACGTTTGACCACCTTCCTGCAATTCTTTTTCCCCCCTAATACCCAGCTGAATTTCCCATGTTGCAAGTCGTGTCCATTCACTCTCCTGTCATGCTCTCTTTCCAAGAAAAATCTGGTTTCATCTTCCTTATATCCCCATTAGATAGCTTAAGATAACATTTAGATCCTGAAGATAACATTTAGATCTTTCCTCAAAATTATTTTCCTAAGGCTGAACAGACTCAGTTGTCATAGTTTCTTCTTGTATATCACGTGTTCCAGCAACACTCAAGAAATCTCTAAACACAAAACATACAAGTGATGTTCAAATGCCAGCCAAGCCAGCTGACAGATCATCACCTATTCAAAAGGACTTTTGATCAAGTCCTTATGTTACATGTGCACTTGAATGAACAATAAGGAAGGCAGGAGGAGGGGAAAGATTAATTACATCACTGAGCTGTTTAGTTTTGGTATCTGTTTTTTCTGTTTAAAGATTTTTCATCAAAATTCATAATTGGAACTTAAGCATCTCAGTTCTTGTTCTATCAGAGGTTATACAGCGATGGCTTCAGAGAGAAGTATCTGAATGTCCTGATATGTAATTTGGTTTAAAATGAAATGGTACATTACACCTATCTGTTCTACAGCAGGAGTGGAAATCTTTAGATTTAATTTGCTAAGTCTTTTGTTCTTTCCTGGTTACTGCACCCAGTGACCAAAGCACACAGTGTACAAATAGCTGGTAAGTGTGAGAGCACGTAGCCACATCGCTGGCAAAACACTCATTATTGAATTCTTATTAAAGTTCTAACACTTAGATACGTCTTAACTTTCAGCTTTCAGCACTGGAATTCATCTATACCTCTGTGTACCTTTATTCTTTGGACATTTCATGATTTCCCTTGAGACTATAAGGAAAAGGAAGCCGTTTATACACACATCAGATCCAGAAATTGATTCACTTTCCCAACAGAAGCATGAACTAATAGGACAGTGAAATTGTGAATCACATATTCTGTGGCTTAAAGGCAAGCTGATAAAGTCATAAAATGAAGCTCTCTGGAGACGCTGAAACCTAGCAGAGCATATTAGAGCATATTTTCTGAATAATTTCTTATTTTTTGTCCAATGCAATATATGTTTTGAGTCAAACTTAAAATAATACAGTCACTTCTGTCATCATCACATAGTGATTTGCCTGCTTTTTAAAAAGACAGCCATCAAATAGGTAATTTGCAAGTATTTCTTCGGAAACAATGCAAAGCCTTCCACCACCAAGCAAACTCCATGTTTCATTGTTTCCATTCCCTTGATGCAAGTACACTCACTAACTATTAGATATGAAGTGACTCTAAGTCATTAGTATTTCACTTTTTCAAGGATCTTTTTTTTTTCCCAGTGTTTTGAGGGCAGGCAGCCAGAAACATTTGCTGTGTGACAGACATCTGCAAGAAATGTGAACACATACAAAATTCCAGCTTTCAGACAACTCAGGCTAAATTACTAACTTGCAGTTTCAATATAAGCTTGCTGCCATATGCAGCAAAGGCACAGCATAAATAAAGACGATCCTCTGTCCTAGAGATCATATTAGACACAGCTAATTCTCTTTTGCTGATTTCTCCACTTCTTTGACTAATTATTCCTTGAATTTGCTGCACCTTCTGCAATACTGTGATAGAGTTAAAATTTAACTAGTAAAAGGTGTCCTGTAAAAGGAAGGGGGTTCTTCTGTAGATACTTTTGATACATTTAGATAAAATTAGGGATTAAAAGTGGATTTATTTGCATTTTAGGAGACAGAGGCTCTGGCACCTGAGACATGGGAATTACAATGGAAAAGGTGCTTTGTGCTCTCTAGCACTCTTTCTGGATGATGTGGATGAGAGGATCTCATAAACATCCAGATCAAAAGGGAGATAAGACCTTGAAAGTATAGAAGAAAAATCTTAATGTGATTTCTCAGGAAGAGGGCTTCCAGTCAAAGAGGAAGATCTCAGGAGGCTGAGAAATGTAATCATAGTAGTTGCATCTTTGGTAGACTTGTAAAGACATATCCTTACCACTTTAAAAGCTCTTAAGACCTTTCCTAGTTACAGCTCCATGAACTTTTTTTGAAACAACTGGCTTTATGGAAAAGCTGACCTGGGAAGTGGCCTTTAGCAAACCCCTGCCCTTTGTGTAGAGAGAAATTGCAAGCTGACATACCAAGAGCATGCCAAGGTAAGTCAGAGCAGGAAATATGGTCAGAAAGATTACTCACCACAGAGAGAATGCAAACCAGAACCATGGCACTGGATGACATGAGACAAAACAAGCAAGAAGAAATAAATTTGTGAGTTAAAGTGCAGACATTACAGCAGAGGCTCTCCAAACAAATGAGGTCACTTGTGCCAGAAGTATGGAAGGAGGATCTCATGTCCTGTGGGAGTTCAGCTGAAAGATGGAGTGGGAAGAGGAGAAATCCCAAATGAGATGTAAGAATGATGAGAGAGGGAGGACACAACCGTAAAAGCAAAGGGAGGAGAAAGGGTCAATGAGACTGGAGTAAAATTAAAGTGAGGTGCTTCTGAATGTTGTTATGGTTATTATATAAATTACATACTTTATTCACCACTTATAGAGCTGTTTCAAGAACAACTGCATTATTGAAATCAATATAAAACTGCCGAGGTGCTCCACAAACACAAGCTTCGGTAATGTACCTGCCCTGCAACGTTTACCATCAAACTCAGCTTGGTAAATCTCATCCATTCAGTCATAAATAATAAATGCCCAAACCTCTGCCAGATCGGCACTATTTCCAAATTTCAGCTATATTTACACACCCACAGTTAGCAGCTGACAAGTCATATATGAGGGAAATTGCCTCCCTGTAAAAAAGAGCTGCTGTCAGAGCTGCTCTGTTCCACATGGAAATAATTCAAAGGTGTTGTCACGAAAGAGCAGCTATACTCAGAATAGTTACCACAACGCACATTTTTACTCGACACCTATTCTGGTACTTTTGCACTACTTTTGTTCAGCTACTGAGTTAAATACCAGAGATAAGTTTTCTTTCTTTCATTTTTTTTCAAACTCCTCATAACTCCATGAGGCTACCAGAAAAAAAGATTGAAAGAACCAGAATAGAGACAATGGGTCTATCGTGAACCAAACTTTTTCACAGAATCATAGAATGGTTTAGGTTGGAAGGGACCTTAAAAACCATCTAGTTCCAACGCCCCTGCCATGGGCAGCGACACTGTCCCCTAGACCAGGTTGCCCAAAGCCCCATCCAACCTGGCCTTGAATACTTAACACTTTCTTGAGATCCAGCAGGATTAAGGTAGAGCTCCAGACACAGGCAGGGAGGCATTGCCCAGGGATAGCCCCTGTCTACTTTAATGGTTCCTGATAAGTGTTGCAAATGCCTGAAAAGATGGAGATAGGCCACTCTAACCTGACTAGTCTCACCCTATGCCTTGGCACTGCAAAGCTGGTGGAGAAGGGTAGACATCTCATGGTATTTCAGTAGCTGCCACCTTCACACTCAATTCTGGCAACAACTGCAGTTCCTCATCTAGGAGGTCTCTCTATATTTCCTTTTTCTAATTTTTTTTTTCCTCTTCCTCCTTGAGAGGGCCAAGAAGGTAAGGAGGCATCATTGGAGATGAATGGGGAGGACGTGCTGCCTTTTATGAGCTGAAGTGAAAATAATACAGAATCATAGAACCATAGAATGGTTTGAGTTGGAAAGGACCTCAAAGATCATCTAGTTCCAACCCCCCCTGCCCAGCCTGCTCAAAGCCCCATACAACCTGGTCTTAAACACTTCCAGGGATGGAGCCTCCACAACTTCTGTGGGCAACCTGTNAAGCCCAGCCTATAGTGGTGCTTGGGATTGCGCTGACCTTGCACTTGGCCTTGTTGAACCTCATGAGGCTTGTACATGCCCACCTCTCAAGCCTGTCAAGGTCCCTCTGGATGGTATCCCTTCCCTCCAGCGTGTCGACCACACCACAAAGCTGGATGCTGGATGGTGACAAGATAGGTTTGTGAGTCCCAGGAGAGGTAAGCTCAGAGACTGATATTCCAAAGAGGGGAAGATGCAGAGGGAGATGGATTTTCTAGGGGCAAAAGAGAGGAAAAGCCTCAAGCACTTCTTAATAACCTGCTACTGTTTCCTGCACTTACCGCCTCAGCCCCACTGCCTCTACAAAGCTCCTCGCTCCTTTTCCCCAGCTGCTGTTACCCACCCTGCCCCATCCATTCCCTTTCTCCACCTAGAGCTGACCTCTCGTCTGTCTGCTGGAGCCCAGCTATTGCCTCAAACCCCTCTCCCTTCTTCTTCACATCCTGAGCCCACCCTGCCACAGGCGCTGTCTACAGGGCCAGAAAACCTCGCACTGGTCCCTCATAGTGTTGGACATTTGAATGGCGCACCTGTCCATCTTCAGCTGGGCAAAGAGGAGCAAGATGGAGAAAAGGCGATGTGTCCTCCACATTCAGTTTGCAAGCCTTTGCAGTGACATGGCACTGGGCGTGGGAGATATTAAAATACAGTCATATCACCCGAAATGGCACTTCATGTTTTCTTTTTTTTTTTTTTCCAGTATAAATCCTGAATGGAAATCTGTATAGTTTTGCTTTGAAAGTAATTTAAGTAACTGCTTTATTCCCCAGTCTAAGGAAAGGGAATACCGTAAATGTCACAGTAATTTTAGTTACTTACAAAAACATTTGTAAAGATTTTAATATCATCTACTATATGTGAGCAGTATCGCCCTAAGTAAGTGAATCCATAAAGAACAGGTTTTATTATCAGGTAATATTAACCTTGGTGAAATAATCAGTATTCCTGAATCACCTCCATTTTGGTTACTGGAGATACTTCTTCCAGATAAACCTAAGATAAAAAGATGAAATGCAGCATTGAAGACACTGTATGAATTTGGGATAGCTACAGAATTTTGGATCCACCAAAAACATTACAGTGAAATGAAATATAATACTTCCTTATGTGCCAAATATTACGTCTGGTTTTGTTTGTTTCACATAACAACCCAAAATTCAAGTACCCATTCTTCTCAAAGCAGCACCTCACAATTTCAGCATGAATGATGTTATACCTATATATATATATATAGCCACACTAGCTTTTGGACTGCACTGTGCCACAAGTCATCACAGCTGTAAAGCAGTCTGGATAAACTTGAAAAGAAAACATGGACAGAAATCCTGCTTTGCTGAACAACATGCCCAGTAATGCTCTCAGCTCTAACACATGATGCCAAAATTCAGAGGATCTGCAAAGTTCCCACCCTGCCGCCACCACCACCTGCCAGAGAAGTTCTTGTCAGGACATCATACCCGAACTCTGCTAGCAGGAGCTATCTTCTGTACATTTATTAAGCTGTCTCAAAATTTGACACCTCCGTAGCCTCCATCTGACTATGGCATCCAAGTAGGTTTCTTTTTCCCTCTTCTAATTTTTCAGACTCAGGGCCATCATGCAAGGGGTTTGAGGACTCCCAGTTCATCTGCTTGTTACATAGGCAGCAAGAGTGGAAGAAAAGAGGGGAGGCAAACACTTTTATTTATTTATTTATTTATTTATTCTAGGCTGGCACCCCTCCTTCTGCAAAGCATCCAGTGCCTGCCTTGGCTCACTCTCACAGGTTTCCTATGCAGTGATAGAATGATATGGACATAAACCTTGGCATTTTTTCACTGCTGTCCAAAATGTTCTCAACATCAACAGTGAATATTATCCAACATAATCAGACATTGAGTAATGTGAAGCTAAAATAAGACTGAGGGACCAAACAATAATAGCCAAGGCTCCCCTCCGCAAATGGAGCCAGCCCATGAATGGAACCAGATGTACAAAACGCTCTTACAACCACCGTCACGCATTAAATCCGCACCCTCCTACCCCAGAGCTCTGGTAGGGTTTGACTGTTGTGCATTCAGCAATCTCTCCCCAAGTGTTTAGCTCTCTTGTTCATTTTCTACTTCAAATGACAGCTAATAACGAGAAGCAAGCATGCCCACAGTTTGTGGACAGGAGTGGCTTTCAGCTGTCAGGAGGAAGAGCACCACTGTGTTTTAATCTATTTGGCACTCTAAAATATACACTTCTCTGGCTGTCTTGTTCTGACCACACTCTACTCTCAGCCAAGAAGTAAGCCAATAAACACTCTTTGCAGGCTGGAATTAAAAAAACAAAAACCACACAGCATTGTTAGTGCCTGGATAAACAGCCATTAATTATTTAGGTGTGCATGCCAGTCCCAGTCTGCCTGGCTCCGAAAGGGGAGCCAGGGCACGTATTCTGGGCACTGCTCTAAATGGGAAGCGCTCAGTAATTTTACAGAAGGGTGATGCATGCAAGAGCCTTAAATGTCAATATTGAAGGCTACACCAAGTCTTTGTCAACCTTTGAACACAGGCAGATCTGTGCTATAGGAGGGAAGCTTGATCTGGGTATTTTGGAGGGTAATAGATAAATGATGTGCATTGCCCTACAGGTCACCTACCATTGAAAAGATGCATCATCATAGAACAGTTTTAGCCAAGATAGTTATCCTCATTGCAATGCGAGCATGTTGATAAAACCTGAGATAGCCTGTTGAAATACACCCGGCTGCACATGGCAACTAGTAATGAGCCATACACCCAAGTTCATACCCGCCAACGGATGAACAGTGGTGAGACAGGAGATGTTTACATTCCTCAGGCTGGCGCTTCAACCTCTGTATACATGTGCTTGCCTTTTTTTCAGAGGCCAGTAGGCATGGAGCTACTGACTTAGTTCTGTTAAGGCTGACCATTCTTTGCAGAGCAACGTAGAAAAAAAAAAAGACAAGTATTCAACAAGTGTCTGCTTTTGAAACCTTTATCACACTTTTTTTGTTCTTGCTTCTTGCCCCCGCCCCGCCCCAGTCCACTACTTTTGTAATAAGGACTGCTACACCTGCTGAATTTGTACAGCTGCACTACAAGTGAGCTTTATTTTCTGTAAATTAGAAAACAGCAAGCAAGCAAATAGCTGCATGTGGTTATTATTTTGTATCTCTACCCATTTTTTTGGCCTTTGTTTTCGGCACAACATCTCAGTTGGAACTTTCTGACATTCATTTTAAGTCTAGCAAGTATCATAAAGTAGCTCAGACAAGTTGCCTCTTTCACTTAGACATTACGTCAGCATGCCCTCTCCTGAAAGGATAAAAAATTTATTATGATTAATACAAAAGGCATTACATATTGAGCATTTCTGGAACATCAGAACAGATTAAAATTTAAAATAATAACATACCTAATAGCTTTCTGTACTTCGGGATCTGAAGGGCTGTACTGAGGGTCTTTTACAATCTTAGAAATGACATTACAAGATATTCTTATAGAATTTGCATCTAAGCTTAGTGCAAAATCCAAGTGAAAAGCACACTAAAATTCAGATTATAGTCTTTTGAAACTCACCATGGGCAGGAAAAGTTGATGCCACATTTCCTATCAGCAAGCAGTGCCTGGGTAACCTGGAGCCTTGCTTGTATTTTATTGATGCAATGAGAAGCAATAAGCCTTTGGAAATAATCAGCAGTCATGTTAGTCCTGCTTGATCAATGCCAACTGAACTTGGCACAGATCAAGCCACGGTGTGGGACAGAGCCATGAGCAGCCTCGCTGGGATCCTCTTCCCCCAGGGCTCAGCAGCTGCGTTTCTGCTCAGGCCCTTCCCTCACTCCCTGCCTGTGTTCGGCTGCAGCCATGGGTGGGCCTCCCCCCGTATCATAGAATCACTGAATGGTTTGGGTTGGAAGGGACCTCAAAGACCATCTAGTTCCAACCCTCCTGCCATGGGCAGGGACACCCTCCACCAGACCAGGTTGCCCAAAGCCCCATCCAACCTGGCCTTGAACACTTCCAGGGAGGGGGCATCCACAGCTTCCCTGGGCAACCTGTGCCAGTGCCTCACCACCCTCATGGTGAGATTTTTTTCCTTATATCTAATGTAAATCCACCCTCTTTAGCTTAAAGCCATTACCCCTTGTCCTATCACTATATGGCCTTCTCAACAGTCCCTCTCCAGCTTTCCTGTAGGCCCCTTCAGGTACCAGAAGGCTGCTGTAAGGTCTCCCTGGAGCCTTCTCTTCTCCAGGCTGAACAACCCCAACTCTCTCAGCCTGTCCTCACAGCAGAGGTGCTCCAGCCCTCTGATCATCTTCCTGGCCCTCCTCTGGACTCGCTCCAACAGCTCCATGTCTTTCTTATGTTGGGGGCCTCAGAGCTGGACACAGTACTCCAGGTGGGGTCTCGCGAGAGCAGAGTAGAGTATCTTCTGCATCCCAGCCCCAGCTTGACTTCGGACCTTGGTCCCACTCCAGTGGCCATGCTGGGGCACCGTAGGACTGCACCCTTGCTGGGGAGGACACTGCCCCTGCCTGCCTCCCACCCTCCTGGCTCCCCTTCCACTGCGGAGCAGCCCTGGCCTGGGGATGTGTGGGGACACCCCATATTTCCTATATTATCCCGTATTTCTGTAATGTCTTAGAAAGGCTCTATACTCATGTCTCTTTTTCCCTCAGTAAAGGCCAGCACTTTATGAGCCCAATACTTTCTGGAAGGCTGGACTGAAACATACAAAATGCATCTATCTCTTGATTTAAATGGTTTTATACGCTGACCACAACCCAGTGAAATCTCTGGTTTCCCCAGGCTGAGCGAGCAATAAAGGCAGGCTGCAGCCATGGCCCTCGGCATGGAGAAGTGTTTGCTGGAAGGAAACAGCCAAGTTTTCCCTCAGCCCGTCCTGCTGTAACAGGAGGAGGAAGATGGAGCCTTTTTGGAAGTAAGGCTGTGAAAGATAAACAGGGTGATACCTGTTCCAGACCACAAATGCACTGAGGAAAATGCTGACGAGGGTTTCCTTCAGCATCTGTTTATACCGTGCAGGAGAGAATTCTGAATTACCATGAAGGACTTCAATTTCAATAGCATACGCTGGAGGCTTTGCGCAGCCTTGAAATAATAATAATAATAATAAAAAATCTACATAAGGACATTTTCTGAACTCAGTAAGAACTGCATTTAGCTTGCAGGAATTTTATATTATACCTAATCTTGAAAGATAACATAAAATTTACCACAGAACTAAAAATTAGCAGTTGCTTCTTTATGAATGACACCATTTGCTCATTATGCTTCTTATTCACAAACAGGATAACATGAAAACAAATATACCTGGTGCCTTAAAATGGTTTATTTTGCAATCCAGAGAACACTTAGGAGCAAATTCAGCTGGGAGAAACAGTTTATTTGGGAAAAAGATGAAAGCTGGGACCTGTTTAAGAACATTTTACCAGAGACTAAAAAAAACATTAAGATAAAAGGAATACTTGCCTGAATTGTCACTCTAGCTTACTGAAGTAAAAATGGCTATAAAAATTAATCTACAGCAGGGAACAAAGGGAAATGGATTTCAATTAATATATATTAGATGATTAGTAGGGAAAAAAAAGATAGAAGGAGAAAAAATCAATATTATGCAGAGTAAAGGACAGTAACAACTTTCTGAGCATGGCAAGCTGAGGAGGAATCTCAGGAATGACATTGGTCCTTTGCTGGACAGAAATGATAGAAATGCCAATAAAGATGCAGGAAAGCTAAACGTGCTCAATAAATAGATCGGTTCTGCCTTTGGTGGTGAGAAGCAGCTCCTCTGAAGTTTACCCTTCCACACCGAATATGTCTCTCTGCCAAATGCATTTCTTTATTCTAGTTTTGTGCTGGTCCATTTGGATTTTCAGGTGTTGTTTAGATGGTCAGCCTTTCCTTCTTTATTGTCCTATACAATGTTTTTTTAGATTGAGCTTTCCTTCCCTGTGTTAGTACTTGATAAGTGAACCTGAAATGACTCTACAGAGAAGTCATCTCGGCGGCATAACGTACACACGCCTGAAATCCCTCCATCGTTGTCCTCAACTCACCCCTGCTGTGATACATAGGTGCAGTTTACTTAGCGTCTTTGATGTTATAATTGATTCTCAGCTATGATAAATACTTTTTTTGCTGTCAGTAGCTTGGAAGCTTATCAAACAGCAGCTGTATCAGCACTTTTGTATAAAAAGCTAGCTTAGGACATCTTGAACGACCAACATTGATTTTCAATTAATCTTAGACTACCAGAGAAATTCTAGAGCAGTGGAAGAAAACTAAAACTATATCAGTTTTTGTAAAAGGTAAATAGGATGGCCGAGGTCTGCACAGGCCTATCAGCCCTTCATCAATCCCAAACAAAAACCCAGAGTGCTTGCTATCAGATATCGTGCCATAAAGCTATTGTTAATCTTGCCCAAACAAGCTTCACTGATGACTGGGATTTCCTGAACATAACCACAGAAAAATCCTAGTGGATTTCGTCAAAGCAAAAAACATCCTGGAACTTGGACCAATTTGAAAAAAAGGGAGAAAACAACCATCAAACATTTAAAAATAAGTAACCCCCCCAGTCTTATCCTCACCAATTCCTTTGTGTTCCCTCCCCCCAAACATTACAGTGCTCCTTTTGGTTAGATTTAAATAGACTAAAACAATAAATAAGTTTAACTGAATAATTACACAGAAAAAAAAAAAAATCCCATTTGATGTATTCTTCTAGAACACTATGTTGTTATTTTTAAAACATTTCTATATACACTGGATCCTTTGTACACCTTTGTTCTGCCTTTTTTTTTTTTCAGATCAACAAGTAAAATTTTAAAAAATGCATGGAACAAAACATGCTGGTTTTTATTCAACCTTAATTCTTCATGAAGTCCAGAGCTTTTAGGTGTAGGAGGGAAAAAGGACGTTTTGCATGTTTTGTCTCGGATTACTTTTATGTACTTTTTGTACACATTTCATATTCATCTAAGGAGCTACAAAAATATCAAAGTAATGAAGGCAAACAAAAATGGTAAAATTTCAAAAAGTATGTTTTAAGGGAATATTTGGGTGTATAGTGTCATTATTTGGCAAGGTTTTTTTAGGAAAAGGTGAAACAATCACTGTTGCAAGAAAGGAAGCTTCATAACAACAAATATTTTATGGGATGCTACTCATAGTTACAATAGGCTTTTGCAACATATATCTATATTAACATAGACCATAACGTATAATATGAGTTATCATTTGGCTTCCTATGTTCTAGTATGCTGAACATTATTTTCCTTCCCAGCTGAAATCATCTGGCTCCTATTTCTGATTCATTCAAAAAGGGGATTCTTGACATGTTCAAAGGCTGTGTTTAGGAACCATTATTTGCCCATAAGAGTCACAGACTGCTAAGCAGATTTACAACCTTCTACATAAGTTATCCTCACTAATCTTTGCTTAAGAGTAAGTTGAGTCTGATATGACAGCTAAGCAGCTTTCAGTACTGTACTGAGTTACACTTCATTGCTCATAGTGATATTTTTCTTTCTGCCAAATGATCAATCTCAATTTAGGTATTGGGGGGAAAAGAAAGATGAAAAAGGACAGAAGGAAGGCAGCCCTAGTCTTCACTCGATCCTCTGTAAAGCAGGACAATTTCCTGACCCACCGATGGTTCCTGTGTTGAACTGGGCTGCAGAGAAGTTCAAGAGCCTTGCATGAGAAGGACTTGAACAGGGAGTGATTAACCATGCGCTTCGCAGAAAAATGACTCTTGCGGATAATAGTGCAATACATTTATAATTCATACACTTCAAAGCATCTAGGAGACTGCCCCATAACTGTGAAAGTCACTGAAAATTTAATTATATATAATCAAATATTTTACCTTCTGTCTTTAATTATTCTTCAAAACTTCTCTCTTATAGAAAGGAAATACGAGGCATCAAATTCTGATTTCCTGTCACTATGTATGACTGTAAAAACAGGAAAAATTTTCAGCATTGACTGGTCTATAAATTGAATTAAAGTCAGCCTCCCGCTCAGACTGCTACTCTTAGCAAGATATTAAAAAAAAAAAGAAAAAGTGTTAGCTTATAATTTTTAAAAGAATCCTGCTCCTTATAGATGAAAATAAACAAAATAACCTCCCTACCCATAGCTGTTCAGGCAAAAGGTAGAGGATATAGAAGAAGCCTTCACACCTGGGGCAGAGTTGAGCTCTCTCGGGACAGTGAAGATGCAACTCTCAAAGTAGAAATTCCTCTCCAGTAACACCCCGTGTCCAGGAGTGAGCTGTATGGGTCTAGGACCAGCTAGCAAGAGAGCAATTGGCTGCTTTGGAGTCTGTGCTAGCATGCGGGGAAAGGGCAGCTATCTCTAAATTCAATACAGCACCACGTTTTCAGATGTCTGTGTATCACGTTCAGCCTTGGATTACACCTGCAAGACTGTACAGAGCATGGGAAGCCAATGCACTATGTTCCCTCCACGTGATACTACCTAAACACTTAGCCTTGCCAGCTGTTTACAATATCAATCCCGTCTCCGATGGGAGACATGCCATTCCCTCCAGCGTGCCTTGATCAACTGTACTGGGCAAACACCAAGAGGAAAAAGTCTTAGTAACACCAGTATGACAAGACAAATCTTGAAGCACCATACCAGAAATTTTCATAAAAATACCAATTTTTTGCGATTATATACCACTGGAAATTTACTCTGCACTGTACAACCACCACGCATTCAGTTGCACACGTACGTGCATCTCGACACTCAGCAGTGGACCTGCCAAAGTCCCATCCTGCCAGCTAAAGTCTGACACACGGTGAAGAGAGACCTTGAAATCAGAGCTGCTGTGCAGCTCAGCTTGCTGATAACTCATCTGTATGAGATCACATGACAAAATGTGAACAATAATGCTTGACATCTCACATGTTATCACATGCCAGAAACGTTTGGAGGGTGGAACAGAATGACAGAAAAAGAAATTACATGGAGCATACTTTTCTTTCCACAGTAGGCAAGTGACATTGTTTTGACAGCTCAGTCTGACACACTAAGTACAGTATCCTATATATTTTCTAATTTGAAGAGATTCACTAATCTGATTGACAAAAGTATTGACTTCCTTTTATTTCAGTTGGAGTTGCAAAGCACACATAATTTATATTTAAATGCAAAGCACACATGATTTAGGTGTCTTTGCTTATACATAATCTCATAGACTAAACCCCAGACTATCACACTTGTTTCTTTAAACAAGGCAGAAGACTTCAATGCTTCCACCTGAATTTTCTCAGCAGATTTAAAATAAGTATGTATTAAAGCAAGAATATGTATAATCATGGTTTTTCCTAAAAGCAACAATTGATAAACACAAAGCTTTTTCCATACCAACAATTGATAGCACTTGGCAGCCTCTCAGAGAAACAAGTGGCTAAAGCACAGACATTGCAAAGTCTCATTTGCCAGGGATCAATAGCTCTGGGGTATGGCTTATGCACAGAAAAAGCTTTGTTTCCCTCTCTATTAGGGACCTGCCTACTCTAACAGTTAGACCACAGAAAAGAGTGGAGGGAAAACAGGACACAGTCTTCCTTTTCCCTAGGGAAGAAAAAAAAAATTAGCTTTTGGCAGAGGTTTTTTGGTTTGTTTCCCCTCCCTCCCCCCACCCCCATTTCTCAGGTTTTAATTGTTTGGGCTTTGTTTTGGGTTTTTTCCCCCACTTCTTTTCCAGTTCCAACCTCAGTCTGAGAAAAATCTAGAATTCCACCCAAATGGCTATTTTCCTACTTAAACATACTCAGGATTGCCTTTCTCACAACTTTTTGCTTTATGTGTTCCTCTCTGTGCTTTCCTGAGGAGTCTCTATTCCCCTTTGCACCTTGTAGGAAACAATTACTTGAAGAAGGAAAACATCACGAGGGCTTCTTCTCGGCTGATGCCATCAATATATAGAGCGTGTGCCACCCTGACTGGGGTATGATTGTATTCCTTTGCTTTTTGTCAGTAGAAACGACAGCCATTTATCCGCTTGCCACGCACCTGCCTTTTTACCTACGCAATCTTACGTCTAACCATACTAACTACATTGCAATGGATGAGCTGTGTACGCACTAACTCAGGAAGTCATTTGGTAAAATTAACATTTAGAAGCAGGCACCAGTAGTTATTTCACACATTATTAACTTATATTACAATTCAAATAAGCTTACAGCTGGCAAAAAAAGTCTCTTCTGTAAAGTGATCTCAAACATAATAGGCTTAATCAGAGATAAATTAAATTAGTCAGTCATGCATACTACAGCATATTAGCACTGAGTAGTCATTAAATACATTTTCTGTTATCAGTTGTGCAGGCAATATTGTAGGCAAACAAAGTGCATGAGAAACCAGTAAATAAACTTTATGTTTGGGAGGCTACATGTTTGACATTTCCTGGGTTTTATCAAAATGTTACACGATCTTTCCTACTATAACTGGCACCAGGTTAAGTCCCCATAAATGATTCAACTTCACTCCCAGGCAATTAGCCAAAAGCAGAGCAGACAGAACTAATGAATACCTAGACAGCAGATGTTCAGCGTGGTTTTGTGTTTTGGAGGGGATTTCTTCCATGGCAATTTTCAGAAAGAAAAAAGCATGCATGAATGAGTCATAGCTGGTACACAATTGATAAAGAGGAGACAGGCGACATTTCTATTTGCTATAAAATTAATTTTTGTGTTTAGGGCTTTTCAAAATTTATTTTCTCCTTCACTTCCACTACTACGGTTTGAAAAGGTCTTGTAATTGTGTGCAAATATTGAAAAGCATTGCTCTTGCCTTGCTGCTATCATAACTTCCTTTTGTATTGCTGTTATAGCAGCCAGCAGCATCACCTTCATCTCCAGCTAAAAATTTGAGTGAAAAAGAATACAACACAAAATCATTCACACTCGCTTTGCAAGAGGAATCGTTACTTTGGTGATAGGATCCTAAAACGATACCTTGTTCTTTCATCCATCTTTCAGAAACCTATCAGTACAGTACCTGGAAACAGCGCAACTTGCTGAGCCTGACCCAGAAGACTTGGGAGCACACCTGACATTCTCTAACACTCTGCACATTTAAAACTCAATGTAAGGTGACAAGAACATTAAGCTGCCCACAGAGCAAAATGTGAAACTAATCAGTATCTGTTCTGAGCCACAGGTACAATAATTGGAAAATTAAAGTGCCTGTGAACTGCTAGGGCTGGCTGCATCAAAAAGCAACACCTTGAAATGATTAATGAAGACAAATGCATGCAACTATTTCTATTGACAATGACTTCAGACAATTGCAGACTAAAAGAATAACACTATAGTTCTCATTTATTTTCTTCAAAAGCTCGCCCCTTCCAAGGATCTCCTATTAGGAAGCCTGTAAGCACTCACTGGTTAAAAAGAGTTTTAACTGGAAGCTCCTTGAACTCAGAGATGTGGAAAACACAAGTCCTTTGCTGCACCTACAGTAACCATCGCCTGTGCCAGCTGGAGGACATCAGTCATGACAGAAGCATTCGCCATCAGGCCCTTCACCTGAAAATGCTAAGGTGACCTGTAAAAGTAAAGTGACTCAACTAATATGTGACAGCAGCACTCAACGGACCTCTTAAGAAAGTAATTCGTGGCAGTATTGTTTCAAAATGTACCTTTCTTCTTTAGCGTTCCCACCACATCCATCAGTGACACGGTCAGTTCCCTCACTCGCACAGGCTGTCCGAACGTGCACCATCACGGACGGGGCTATGGCAGCTACTGCAGCAGCCCTAAACCGCACATGGCGGGAGGCTCCGTTTCTTAGGTGTGAGAGATGGAATGGGATTAAATAAACTCTTTTAAAGAGTAAATGGGGTGTGTGTATCTATATATATAAAAACGTACACACACACACACACACATATATATATTTTAAAAAAAAGTGAATTTTTCAGGGTTTCCCCTCTTCCCCTTTAAAGAACTGATTAAAAAAAAAAAAATCTCTGAGTCCTCTGGAACATGAGAATTGAGTTCCAGGCAGAAAAGATTAATCAGTATCTATTTTTAAAGGGAACTTATTGAACCTTATTGAGAGAATCCTGACTCCCAAGGCAAGCAGGGTTTTCACAGTATCTCTTAGGTCAAAGCACATTACATGCTTTAGAGTCACATTGGAAAGGAAATTAGCACTACAGCCACGGGGTATCAATAGGATTTGGAGAAGAAGAAAGGTTTCACCACTTTGAAGGAAATCTAAAATACAAATGGCCGGTCCTGTATTCAGAGTATGTTATGACTATGCAATTATATGTATATTCAGAGGCTAGGAAATGCAACCAACCGCTGTGCCTTTATCAGGCACAAATGTCTGCACTATCCATGGAGCTGTGTCCACTTCTTCATTCTCTCCCCACATGCTTCCCCACTGCCTTTTCTTAGCGAGGTTGTGCTCAATCTGTTTCAGCCAAGTCTTCCTCAGGCGAGGCTTTTAACAAAAGCAGTAAGAATGGTTTGCAGCAGACAAGCAGAACTTCCTCACATTTGTTTATTTCTATTTCCATTAGAAGTGGTGTTTTGAATGAAAACGCACTTGTGATGATGCAGCTGTCCGAAGGCAGGATGTTCGCACGCATTACATTTTCTGCCCTTTTCAGTTACCCAGAATGGAAAAATACAAAGGATTATTAAAAAATCATACACATATTTAAAATACAGTTGGGAAAAAAAGACTGACAAAGAAATGTCTCTGTGCAGATACAGGTCTACATTATAATTCTCGCCAGCAAAGGAGACAGAGATGGGAAGTTTAATTTAACTTCTAAAATACAGGAATCCTGGTTTTATTCTGTAGCTCTACAAGAATTTCTCGCATGACCTTGGACAATCTCTCACATAAAACAGACAAACCTCCTTGTGATTTTGGATACTATCATCACATACGGAGGCAAAGCTTGAGCCACTGTGAGAAACTTTGCACAGGATTTCCAAGGATGCTGAGAACAGAGTTTAGGAATATTTGGTGGACTGAAAGCTGGCTGAACAGCTGGGCCCAGGGAACTGGGATCAATGGCACAAAGTTCAGCTGGAGGCTGGTCCCTAGTGGTGTCCCCAGGGGTCGATACTGGGGCCAGTACTGTGCAGCATCTTCATTAATGACCTGGATGATGGGGCAGGATGCATCCCGAGCAAGTTTGTAGAGGATACAAAACTGGGGGGAGCAGCTGGTACACCAGAGGGTCATGGTGCCATCCAGAGGGACCTGGACAGGTTGGAGAAATGGGATAACAGGAACCTCATGCAGTTCAACAATGGAAGATGTCAAGTCCTGCCCCTGGAGAGGAATAATGCCAAGCACCAGTACATGAGGAGTGATGAGTGGCTGGAAAGGACCTGGGGGGATTTGGGGGACAGACTGACAGCCAGCAATGCCTCCTGGCAGCAAAGGCCAACAGCCTCCTGGGCTGCGTTAGGCAGAAGGTGACCAGCAGGTCAATGGAGGTGATCCTTCCCCACTGCTTAGCCCTGGTGAAGCACATCTGGAGTGCTGGGTCCAGCGCTGGGGTCCCCAGTATCAGCAGACTGGAGTGAGTCCAGAAAAATGCCATAAAGATGATGAAGGAGCTGGATTATCTTTTATATGAGAAGAGGCCGAGAGAGCTGGGACTGTTTGGTCTGAAGAAGAGAAGGTTCAGGGGATTTTACTAACGTGTACAAATACCTCATGGAGGGGGAGTAAAGATGCTTGAACCACACTCTTCTCAGTGGTGCCCACTGACAGGACAAGACACAAAAGACACAAACTGAAATACAGAAAATTCCATATAAACATATGAAAAACTTTTTTTTTTTAAATGTGAACATGTGATTTTTTTTATGTGAGCATGAAACAAACTATTTTTATTGCTTAACTGGTTAATGACTTGAATCTCTTCTGACTGGGAATACAAAAGGAAAGCCACGAGACTTTCCTTCTGTCCAGCACGGAAAGTGGAAGCAGTGAGCAGAGAGTAGTGAGTAGAGATCTTCATGAATTTTGTGCAGACATTTACACAACATAATACATATGTAAAAAGTGAAAACCAAGACTGAGTCAGTTGGGGAAAGAAAGAGAAAACTATGCGACAGAATAGGGGTAAAACCAAAAAATGAGGAAATAGTGAAGGTAGGCATGGGGGGAACAATACTAAAAACACACTAAAAGGTAAAACACGCACCCTGATACCTCTTCCATGTGAAGAAAAACATGAGGTAAGGAAGACTGATGAGCTTTTATCACACTCTTTTCTTAAGCATTCACATACCAAAGAGTTAGGTGTTCAGAGGTGCAATTTCATAAGGTCTGTCAAATGTACCAGATTTACAAAGTCATGACATACAAAATTTAAACTGTAGGTTGTTCCTTTTAAAAACTCTGTACTTGCACAAGTACACAGACACAACCTCCCAGCCATCACTGACACATGGTTTCCATTAAGTAGCATATGAATAAAAATCTAACTCCACAAAAGGAAAACCTCATCCCTCAAAATTCATCCTGAAGCTCACATGCCATCATCACTACAGCTCTAATGCCCTACTCAGAGTTGAATAACAAGTAATAAATTAAAAAGCTCTGAATACGCACTTGATATCCCGCTCTTCCTGTATTTTGCTGCACTCCCTCTGCTCTCTTCCCATCTTTAGTCATAGGATAAGACTTACAGGAAGAGTTTCTTCTCACACACAGATATTGCAGACCCGATAGTCTGATTTCCATTATGTGGTTTGATTCCTGTCGCCTCTCTGCATCCATCCTCACTGAAACTTAAATTTCTTAACATCCATTCCCCAATGTAACTCCCTCATTATTCACAAGCACATCACTGGCTTCATTTTGCACGTGTTCTGTTTCTCCTATCCTAGCTAAAACCTCTTTTAAAGAATATCTTCACTTCTCACTCCTTAAATTTGTTCTTTACCCTAGAGGAGCATTTCTTGTTATTAACTATAATACATTTTTCAAAATCACCTGAAATACTCCTCAAAACCTCACGTTCCACATTTCCTATTTTATGTCTGACATGCCTGTACTCTTAGATTCAAGAATTATAGAGTACCCCAGGGTTCAGATAAGAAGCATTCAGTGAAATACTGTATGAATGCTGCAGGATAAAAAATCCACTATATAAACAGGGCCTGGACAGTTCACAGAAACTGTAACAATCCTACGTTCTCTTAGCATAAACAGTAAGTAAATTGCCTTATGCATACAGATTTTATTGCCTGCTTCCAATGACTCTATCTTTTTTTTCACTGTCAATAAAAAATATGGATTTGGGGAGGCATAAAGTGAGTTTAATGAAGAATTTTTAAAACTCTCATAAAATGATGGATTTACTAAGCAAATACATTGATTTTGAGTGCAGTGAAATAGTGAACACCACTACAATGCCCATGAACATGTAGGTAGGCAAAGGTAATGCCAGGATTTCCCCTAACAATCTTTGTTTTTCACTGGTTTCAGAATTTGACCTGCAGACTCTCACTGTAGACTGCATTTGGCAAGGAAGACTTCAGCCTGGGTATTTTCTTGCCACAAATAAATTTTCAAAACAAATTAAATCTGGGTAATTTTTATGTGGTTAACAGTGCAAAGGACATTTTCTATGCTTGTTAGTGGTCTTCAAAAAAAGGGCTTGGACTTTTAAAAATATGAAACTTGGCAAGTGATAAATCCATAGAACTGCACAGTCAAATCACTTGGGATATTCTGAAGGCAAACTCAGTTAAAAATAAACAAAGAGAGTTTGACTTAGCCATTTTTTATTTTTTTTAAGCAGTATTTACAGTTTCTTTTATATGGGAGGCTTTTCAAAGTTATCCCTGTTCTCCAAAAGAGATTTAAAACATATTTTAACACACTTTTTAGCATACAGTCCTTTAGCAATGATGAGGTTGTAAAGGTGCATTGGATCAGTAACACCGGAGAAAAATGACCCTCGACATCTCAGCCCATTGCTTTGCTAATCTGTATTGACAAACCCAGTTTCAACACAGTTTTAGTACTAAAAATGGGACACTGTAATGTCTATGTTTAGGCCCACCCCTGCTGTCCACCAGTGGCTTCACGTGAATTGTCTCATGTTAAATGCAAAAGAATGGTGAGAGGATTAACTCTCAGCTATGAGAATCAGACTGGGATCTGAAAAGGGGATGGACATTTCTCAACCTGCATCCTTACCAGTAGTATGAAAGGCAAAAAAATCAGGCCACTATTTATACTTCTGCTACTGATTTCAAAACCTGTAGTCTCTCCAACAGCTGCTCAGACTTTCTGTCTTCAGCACATTTGCATAGGTGACAATGGTTTAAATGCAATAAACAACTTGGCTGGTATTGTGGAAAAGGAAAGAGAATCCAGTTTCCTCTACCATTGTTGCACTCCTCCTATGCTCTAGGTATGAATAAAAAGCTTGAATTTACTGTAGACACTGAAGTGGAGTGGGTGTGACTCTACAGAAACAGGGAAAGGACCTCTCATAAGATCTACCATTTTACCAGTTGGCATGTAAAATACAAATAGATATCCAAACATCCCGCTCATGCATGCAAAAGGTAGGTCGGTTCCATGTATTACGGCTGTTAACTGTCCTTTTTTCCTGCCTAGCTCTGTAGCAGAGGTAGCAGAAAGGGACATGTGCATCTAACCCATTTACTCAATACCCAGCCTACTCATGGTATAACATAACCACCTGCTCTGTTGGTACAAGCTAAAATGCCAACCTCTGTGTTGGGGCTAATCAGGTATAAGCACATGATCCCTCTTCTGCTACTCTTCACTTCAAGGGCAGTGACCTCAGAGTATTATTATTGAATTTCCAGGCAATAATTCAATACTGCAAGGTCTTAAACTGCTGAAAATTAGACCTAGCAGAGCTCATCTGTCTGCAAGGCCTGAACTCTGGACCCTTTTGTAAGGATGGCTTTTAAGAACGTATAGTAATTCTGCTGTGATGGAGAAAGCCTGCAGCTATGGAAAGAGTATCTAGGTGCAGCTCTATTTGCATTTAATTAGATGGATGGGTGTGTGCCAAACTGGTTGTCATCAAGAGGAAAATGTGATACCAGAAAAGGTTCTAGCAGCTTGAAGGACTCACATGCACCAACAGTGTATTCCCCCATGTCCGATAAAGCCAATGCCAGCCGGCTCCAAGATGGACCCAATGCTGGCCAAGGCTGAGATGATCAATGACAGTGGTAGTGCCTCTGGGGTAACAGAGTTAAGGAGGGGAAAAAAAACCCCACAAAACACCAAGAACAATTGGAGCAGGAGAGAGGAGTGAGAATATGTGAGAGGAACAACTCTTCAGGCAGCCAGGTTACCAAAGAAGGTGGGGCAGGAGGTGCTCCAGGCACTGGAGCAGAGATTCCCCTGCAGCCTGTGGAGAAGACCATGGTGAGGCAGGCTGTCCCCCTGCAGCCCATGGAGNATCAGAAGTAAAGCCCGGGAAGAAGGGAGAGGTGGGGGGAAGGTGTTTTTAAGACTTGATTTTATTTCTCATTATCCTGCTCGTATTTGATTAGTAATAAATTAAATTATTTTTTCCCCAAGTTGAGTCTGTTTTGCCCATGATGGTAATTGGTGAGTGATCTCTCTCTGTCCTTATCTCGACCCACGAGCCTTTCATTGTATTTTCTCTCCCCTGCCCAGCTGAGGAGGGGAGTGATAAAGCAGATTTGGGGGGCACCTGGCCTCCAGACAGGGTCAGCCCACTACAACCAGACACCTGCAGTCCCTAAAATCTATCTGCTTGACTTTATAGCGCAGTTGGCTGGATGGACAGATGGATGGATGGGCGGACAGACAGGTGAGAGTTTTGTGACATTCTGGGATAGCACTGGGATTCTGGGACAACTCTGATGGTGGGAAGGACAGATGCACGTGGTTAAAGGAAAACACCTTGCACAAAATGTGTTTGCAGCTCCAAGCGGATTGTCTGGTGGCTGATGGCTGAATATTCAGTGGATGCTTTTGAGAGTAAGAACTGTTATGACTACTGGAAAAGGGGTGTCTCAGTACAGAAACAGGGTACCTGAGGAGTACTTGGGAAGAGCTGGTGGTCATGCCCTATGAAAAAGCCAAGCTCCTAAGAAGACAGCTGTGGCTGACTGCTTTTCAGTGTCATATGAAGGATTAATCTTTCTGCTGAGGTTGGACTGGATTAGGTGGTTTGTTCAGGGTTGGCAGGAATGTTTTTGCAACCAGTGCCAAGGCTGGAATAAATTGGCGCACCGCTATACTGAAAGGAATTAAAAAGCCCAGATATTCAGGAGCTGCAACAGCCTTCTTGGGTTTATGTTTTCATAAAAATTACTTCAGTAACAATTTTTCCAAGCATTAGAAAAAACAGCTTTGCACATAGATCTTTCTTAATGTATGTAATATAACAGCATTTAAATGTTACATTTTATCTCCAGGCTGTATTGAACTTTATTTAATACTTGTATTGCCACAGAAAGGGCTCATTTAGGAATGTGTTATTTCGCTATGACAAGTGGTACAAACATACGAGGAATCGTATGCAGTGTATGGAATTACACCTGAACAGTCATATAGGGACTCTTTAGAGTCTTCTGAGACTACAGTTATTTCTAGAGTTACTCTGTGCTGGTTTTTTTTTAAATTAATTCATACTAACATAGTGCTTATACTATTAATGTGTGGCTTGGTACAGGAGAATCACAGATGCATTAATTAGTGGGAATAATTGATCTAAATTTGTAGAATAATACGATAATAGCATGATCTTCAAAGGGGTGCACATTACTTGCAACTCTCATAAACTTCAGTGTTGAGATATGGAAGTCAAACACCTGCAGAAAGCACAGAATAGTGCTTTTGGCAGTTAATTTTGGTGCTCATATATCCATATGAACTGCAAAATGAGAATAGACAACTAAAAATACCTTAATACGGCACAGTGCCAAAAACAATGAGACAGAAACATATTTCTGGTGAGATTACTTTACAGTCATTTAAAAGGAATAGTTTAAAAAGTAGAAAGAAATTAATGATTGCAGGCAAGCTATGTTGCAAATGTGCTTTTCCTTAGCAAGTTGTCACTGTGTACAGAGGTGAAATATGTACCTGCAAGTAAAGAAAATACATGCCTATATTTTTAAATATTACGTTTATGTTTTATTACGTCCTATTTTTCAAATGCTGTTAAAATTATCCAGCACAAAACTAATATTTATTCCTCTATTATAAGCACCGATCTGCACTGCAAAACCAGGACTTACAGCTATACAAACACATCTTATTTCATGTACACAAGGAGAAATATGTCTTCCCAATATTTGTTGGGAATGCAGTCCAAGTGTGTGGTCATCAAGATTTAAATCAGAGACTTTCATGAGGATGTATGTAAAACATTTAATCTTCTATTATTATTCTTTCTTAAATTACTTGTCAGTAGCTTTTTTTTCCCCACTTCTGATATTCTGCTGCTTGTGGAGGTGCACTGGTTTGTGCTCGGTTATGCTTTAAAGTAAATAAATAAGGAAATAAATAAAAAGAAAACTCACTCTAGAAGTGGTGATTTGTTAGGGAGAGACAGAATATACCCAAGAGAACCAAACTGCAGAACATTCGCCTTCTCCATAATGAATCTCCAGATCCTAGGCAATTGCAATTACAGTACCCTTCCACAGCAGGAACTCCTGTTGTTATTGATACCTTTTATAGTCCATGTCATGTAAAGAGACTCCCAGAAGGTTTGATATCGTAAGAGCAAAACAGGCTGGATTGAAAATGGAAGCAGGTTGAAAAGCCTGACACTTCTGCTTGCCTCCCCTTAGAAACAACTTCCAATACATCAAGATGTGAAGAATACGGGCAAAGTAAGTTATGACAGCGGGCTGGTGAAACTGATAAAAACAATCCCATTTGAAAACACGGATTGTATTCTTGCACCTTGAATTGCAATGAAAGAAAACGATACATTAAATATTCTACTTAAACCACTTTGGTGACATGCATATTTAAGACTGAATAATGCTGTAGAACCGTAAATTCACCAGCCATGAAGGCTGACATTTTCCATGTGAGGTATCTGCCTCAGGCTCTTCTCCCTCACCTATCCTCTCCAGTCACCCTGCTCCCAGCAGATCAAAAATTAAAATCAACTTGTGCTAGTTCATCTAAACAATTGGGTTGTTTCTGAGAACAAGGTTGACAGAGATACTTTCTTCTGTATATCTTCTTTTGTTCAAATGTTCCATTGTCTCCAGAAAAACATGCATATTGAGCAGGGTCAAGTAAGGCTGCGTTTGCGACGTTTGTGAGAGTCTCTTCCAGCCTGTCTGCATCGAGCTGGGGTCTGAGAAATGTTCTTTGCCTGTCCTTGGCAGAGAATGCATACATATTCACACATACAGACTTTTGGTAGTGCCAAGTTCTCCATAGATGATGTCTGCACTTGAGTGTGCCCCAGCCCAAGAAGCTCCAGTTCTCCAACTGCATCTTCACTGGACCTTATTTCAGGACCAGTCCTATTGGTCATGGGCACTACTTCTAAGACCACAAAGACTCTTTTTCTTTATGCCCACTCTTTTCCCTGCAATAATGTCCAGTTGCTGTAGGAGAAAAGGTATCTCTAGATAGAATTCATGGGTTCTAGCTTTTGCTTCCTAAAAAAGGAGACGTTCAGATCTGGAATAGACTCTTTACAGTCAATGGAAAAAAGAGATTCTTCTTGAGGGCTATCTGATAGTAGACAGGTATTTTAGATCTATCTGATCTCAGCTGTGTATTTGATGATGCTATGAGTTGTCCCTGAAAAGGCTTATTTCCCTTCAGAGAACACAGAGGCAGCTCTGAGATGCTAGCTCAAATACCAATGCCTATGTTTAAGATGACTCAAATAGGATAGACTAAACCTACTCATCTTGATGGTGTGCAAAGAAGTAAATAGCAAATGGAAGAGGGAATAAGGTGAATATAAGATGTAAGAAGAGGACAGGTGCAGAAAGGACAGGGAAAAAAAAGAGATGGTGAGTGGGTAGGAAATGTTTGAGTGGCAAATAACCATCAGCTTGGAAGGTATAAAAATCAAACAAGTCTGTAAGTAATGGTTACATTTCTCTCTTCAGAGCCTGGCATTGATCCTAGAGAGCTTGAGTTCTCACATTCCTCTGTTTTTACAAAATACCTCTGAAATTCACAAGGAAAATGACTGTCTTAGTCCTTCTTTAATGTCAGGTGTCCACAGACAGCTTATTATTACCATCAGTTGCACTAACTCAAATGGGAGAGGTAGGAACTGTGAATCTAGACATTTCAACCTATGGTTAGCCTGTGAGTGGAAGTATGTAAAATACATTTTCTTAGTTTGTCTTTTACAATAAGATAGACTAAAGGAGTCTTAAGTCAAGCTCTCAGGAGGTAAGCAATACCCCAATGTAGACAATTTTTGTTAGATACCCTATAATTATGATACAGATTATGCATGCAATTATATGTTATTGTCTGCTGCATTCAGCAGTTCAGTATAGATTATTTTTATTGACTAGGTTTAGGCTGAAAAGTGAAGAAGACTTTACTTCCTGCAGGACCCACAGCTAGTTAGTTGCAGAAGACTGAAGATATTTTGGGAACAGGAGGTGGAACTACAACAAAAGGACTGTATGTAAAGGCAGTGGGATTTCAGTAGGGAGAGCCAGTTTCTGCATTTGGTAGTTATAAGGTATCTCTGGGGTGTTGGATGAGCTACACGGATTCACAGATTGGTAGAGACCTCTGGAGATCATCTAGTCCAGCCCCCCTGCTACAGCAGGATCACCTACAGCAGGTTGCACAGGATCATGTCCAGGTGGGGTTTGAATATCTCCAGAGAAGGAGACTCCACAACCTCTCTGGGCAGCCTGTGCCAGTGCTCGGTCACCCTCAAAGTGAAGAAGTTTTTTCTCATGTTCAGGTGGAACTCCCTGTGTTCCAGTTTGTGCCCGTTGTCCCTTGTCCTGTCACTGGGCACCACTGAGAAGAGTATGACCTCTTCTTCTAGACATCCGCCCGTTAGATATTTATAAGCATTGATAAGATCCCCTCTGTCTTCTCCAGGCTAAACAGACCCAGCTCTCTCAGCCTTTCCTCATAAGAGAGATGTTCCAGTCCCCTAATCATCTTTGTAGCCCTCCACTGGACTCTCTCCAGTAGTTCCTTGTCTCTCTTGAACTGGGGAGCCCAGAACTGGACACAGTACTCCAGACGTGGCCTCACCAGGGCAAGGTTGAGGGGGAGGATAACCTCCCTCGACCTGCTGGCCACACTCTTCTTAATGCACCCCAGGATATCATTGGCCTTCTTGGCCATGAGGGCACATTGCTGGCTCATGCTTAACTTGTTGTCCACCAGGACTCCCAGGTCCTTGTCTGCAGAGCTGCTTCCCAGCAGGTCAATCCTCAACCTGCACTGGTGCTTGGGGTTGTTCTTCCCTAGGTGCAGGACCCTACACTTGCCCTTGTTGAATTTCATATGGTTCCTCTCCACCCAACTCTCCAGTCTATCCAGGTCTCACGGAATGGCAACGCAGCCTTCCAGTGTATCAGCCACTCCTCCCAGTTTTGTATCATCAGTGAAATTGCTGAGGGTACACTCTGTCCCCTCGTCCAGGTCATTGATGAATATGTCGGATATATGTTGTACACAAATCAGATAACATCATTTTGAGTTGGGGACAACATGGCAGGAGCCCAGCTATAAATTGAAATCATCATCCATTGTGTTTGGAACAAATAAAATGCTACGAAAATGTCCTGTACTCTAAAATATCAAAAATACTATGAAAAATCAACATCCCAGCCTGGGCACCAAAAATAGGTCAATGTATTTGGTAAAGCTCAACTGAGACAGACATGTGCTGGGAATTTCAGTGTTTCAGCCTTCCTGTTAACCTCAGGGATGGTTAATTTCCAGATGACTGAAACTGGTTTAACCTCTGTTAACATGCCTCTATTTCCCATCTGAAAAAGACAGATAAAATCTTGCCTTTGTTCCACTCTTTTCTGCCATATCCGACCTGATAGGGATTTTTTTAAAAAGCAGGAGCTTTATCTGAGCATCACTTAACACCTCTCCTATTGCTTAATACGCTTTGCTAATCTATATCTGTGAGACACTATGAGTGTGGGTCATCTTGCTGAACACTGGACATTTGCAAAGCAGATATTTACATCTGAGGTACTTGTCTGAGGTTCTTTTTACAGGCACAAGAGAGAAATAAGTAGGTTTTGGCAGTCAATTAATCTGACCTATTTTAGATGGGCCCATTTCTCTTCTCTAGCTATGCCGAGAACTTCAGGCAAGTACTGCCATTGTAGACATCTGCATTAGAGAGGTCTAAATTTGGGCAAAATGAAACCCACCTGTCACTTACCCTTTCAAACAGAGAGATGAAAATCACCAAAATTAAATGGATTTACACAGAAGTAAATTTGTCTCAGGATTTTTAACATTTTCATACACCTTCCAATTTTCTGCTCCTTTTTCCTTGTTGTCCTTATCTTAGACAGATTTAGGATATTGAACACGCACAGATAAGCCTCCATGACTACCTACTTTGACAGATACACAGATAAGAATGTACTGTTAAAGTGATTTAGCAAGGTTGAGGTATTTAGGAACAGCTTTAAAGGTGTTTCGAAAGTGGTTTGGTACCACAAAGGCATCATTAAAGCATTTATAGTTTTTTCTGCTTCTTAAGGGGGGCCTGGGGTGGAAGAGAAAGAAAGGAAGCAAGGAAGAAAGAAAGGGGATATAAATACAGAACCTCAGCATTAACTCAATGCCAAAAATAAGAAATGAAGCACTGGAACATACTCAGGAAATTTCCAGTGTAATTATTATTAATACACATCTATAATTTCTATAATTATATTTTATTTTTCTACTATAATTTATTTTTTCTCTTTTTTATTCTTAAACATAATCCCTTGAACTTTCTGTTATTTTCTGTATACCGTGAAGAGGTTTGTGTAACCTGGAGCATGAAATGCTGAGAAATATTTTATTTTTTCTCCCCAGCTTCCTAATTGAGTGATTGGATTGTCACCACAACTGCTATATTAGTAAAGATTGGGGATCATGAGATGGTTTTAAGCAATATCTTTAAAGAAACAATGTATTTTCAGTCCACAGGGGCAATTAAGCTGTCCACACACACAAAAAAATCCCCTAAAACAACAACACCCCCCCCGCCCCCAAAAAAAACCCAACAAAAAACCCCAAACCAACCAACCAACCACCACCAACAACAACAAAAAAAACCACCCAAAAAAACCCCAAACCAGCGAACTAGGACTGCATATTGTTGAAAAAAAGCCAAAAAGTGAGACAGACTTTTGCAGATAAATATTATTTTCTTTTTTTTTTAAGGACCAAGCTGTTCTGATTTTGCAGTATTTCAATTTTATTAAACTTCCAAGGACACACAAACTCTAAATATTCTCAGTATTTCACTTCACTCTCTGAATGAAGAAGGTCTCTTGCTTCTTTCTCCAGTCACCGTTCTCTCCTGAGGGAGCTTACAGGTGGGCCACTTAAGGCCAGACTAACGAAGCAGTTTTTCATACACCATTTCGTGCATTCTACTTTTTACTCAGCCCTAGCATTTCAAACAGAGAACACTGTACAGTGCAAAACTGAAAAGAGACGTTCCTTTGTTTCTGCTGAACAGCACCCTCATGGCTTCTCCTGCTGCATGACCTCTGCAAATAGCTGCCATAAAGGATAGCCTGAAAAATGTATATGGCTTACCCATAACACGAATACATTTAGACGGTGCTGGTATGACCAACGGAAACTTTATTTCACATATTTACTGTATTTTTTAAAGTTTTGTTTATGGCAGAACCCAGGCAAGAAGTGAAAGAAGTCTAGCAAGCTGGAGCTACTCTAAATTTTCTGGTATAGTATCTTTCATTTTAGTCCACAGAAAATCTGCTGCTCAGCTGGAGAAGATGAATCAGGTACTCAACACAATTAGACACCCAGCAACTGCTTGTTAACATTGAGGGTCTTTATTTTCTAAAGACACCCCCATCAAATTGTAGAAAATAGCTTTTTCCAATTTGATATTATTTTTTTAATTCTAATAGAAGTATTCGACTTGTATTCTCTTAGAAACCACTCTTACTTCTGTGCAAGACATGCAGCATTTGAAGCAGTAACTTCAAGTAATTGATATTCTGTCACATGTATATAAATTATTGTTACAAATTTGCAGATGTCAAATTTCTAATCTAACCACTGTCAGTGTCTTAACTACAAAAGACTCAATGAGAATCTGTAAAATCTTTTGTAATAAAAGCTGAAATCCTTCAGGAACTTAAAAATATTTGTCCCTGGGGTGAAAAATAAATCTTACTGAGTTCTACAAGGCTTCACTGTGCTAATTGATGGCTATACAAACAGGATACCCCTACATACAAGATGCTCATAAGATGAAAGGGAGCATCTTCAGTTATCCATGAACATATGTGACTACAGTCATTACATGTGTGATGTGCCTGTATGGTCAACATTAGGTAACTAATCACAGGTGATGCCAAAGTCGACATTTATTTTTAGAGGCTATCAGGACTCGTAAACTGATGCATATATAAGGAACATAAGAGATACACTTAGAATTTATTTCTTTCACTGTGAAAGTAGGGCTGAATCCCGTATTTTATTTGATGATGGAAGGGAGTTTTGTTTTTTTTTTTTTTCTATAATATTGCAGAAAAAAGGCATAGACACAGTCCACAAAATTTTTATGAATACTCTTATTTACACTGTGCTTAAAAAGAAACAACATCTGCGACTGCTTTATAGTTTCTTTGTTTGCAGACTAAATTTATCTGGTTTACAGGTTCCTTCTGCTGAAACATAAAATTCATCACAGCATTGTGTTCAGCTTTTGCCCTTTTGCTAATAAATACCTGGTCAGGCTACAATTGAAGAGAACTGCAGTTCTTCCAAAGAGTTCTTCAAAAGCATGGAGGCAAGATTTAAAATGTGAGAAAATTAATTTCCACAACACAGCTGACAGTAAATGATACTTACTTGTGCAGTGGCTGCAGTTCCTAAAGAAATATTGTGTGAGTAACTCCTCGGTTGCTGTGCTGGAGGTCTCAGTACAAAGCCTTGGACGAGCACCGACCGCTACGGCGGTGTGCTTCGTGCTCTTGTGTTTCTAAACTGATGGTGGCCAAGGCAGGACTAACCAAGCCATCCACACAAAATCCTAATGTCATCCAGCTTCAGCACAATGCAGGATTGGACTAAGAGTCCACAGAAGACGTCTGTGTCCAGCGTGGGTGAAAGAACTGCAGCTGCTCTGCAAACAAGCCAGTCTGCTGCATGCCGGTGCACGTATGCACGTGCGTATACACACACGCGCACGAGAACTTGTAGCTTCCCAGCAGTAACTCCTTGCTAAAAACACTACTCAAATGGTGTTGGCACTGCAGTTGGGCCCCACGTCACTTCTCTCTTTGATGCAGTTACATAGTAATAGGTAAATGGAACAACTTCGCTACTTCAATAAATTTGTTATCAAGAGGCATGTTTCTGGGAGAAACTACTTAAGCAGCCTGAAACCTTATCAGACTTTTTCCTTGATGCTGGGACCTTACCAGCTGGCTCACAGCATACTTTGAAATGTGAAGAAAGCCACTTTGTGTTACACTTTCCAGTTGCAATCTCTACCCATGCGTTAAGAAAAGTTTGGGACATGTTGCAAAACATTCAGATGCCTGGAAAGCCTAGGAACAAGAAACACCAACACATGATGACAGATGTATTTTCATGAAAGGCTTGACATACGGAATAAAAGGGCAACACAGGTTGGGAAAGGGATAAATATAAAATGGCACAGTTCATCTTTGCATTTAGATGAGCAGTCAAATTTGATGCTCTGAAGCCATAGGGGACAGATGACAACATGAGGTCTGCTGCCCTGTAAAAACGATAGCCAAGGTTTGGCCCTTGATGAGGTTCTGGCGTATATTGTCTCTTACAGAGAGCAGATATAGATATAGATATATAGATATACTCCCAAAAACCTGAAGGCTGCACTGAGATGAGCGAGATGCATTTCAGTTGCTCACTTGCTTACCACTGAACAATCTGGAAGGTCAAAAACTGCCAGTTGTACTTCGTTAGGGGTTTCAGAGGAGTAAAGCCAAGGCGATCTGTGCAGTGCAACCGATGTCGCTCAGGCCTGGGGCTGTACTGCTGCGTTCCAGGATGCCCGCAGGGATGTTCTAGCTACAAAGTGACCTTGGCAACAAGGGACGTGTACTCTTCTCTCAGTCCTCTGGCAATTTTTCAATGGGTTTTGACAAGGAGTCCCAATTAATAAAATCATATTTCACCACTAAGGCTGGTTCAGTATCTTTACTTGCAGATTGCAGTGCAATTGTTTGTTCCTGCCAATGGGCTTCAGTTCAGAAGTCTCTTTACTCTTTCTATTGATCTTTCTTCCTCTTGAAGAATGCCTTTATTCACCCCCCATTAATTCAAGCCAGCTTAAAAATCTTCTATGCTTCTGGTACTAGTGGTAGCATGTACCATGTTTTTGTTAGGACAAAATCCCAGGATAAGCCAGGAATTTGTGTAGCTGCATCTTAGAAACAAACTCCTCTCTCTTTGGCTGCCCCTAGAAATCTTCAGTTGCCTGGGATGGATGCAATTGAGTCTAGCCTTATCAGGAGAGGAAGAAGCAGCATGAACAAGAGCTGGACACTCTTGGTTTGTTTCCTCATGCGACAGCAAGAAAACATTATTGAAATAGTATTAACACAATTACCTTGTGTGGACTTCAACTAAACATATCAATTCAGCAGCTTAGGAAATACCAAAAAACCTTCTTTACTTTCCCATTTCTCAGGGACAGGGTTCTTCATACTCAGCATGCCGAGTTCTGCATTTTTGTTGCTCAAGTCCCAGATAAGTCCAAGGCAATGGGACTAGTAAGATTTCTATAATGATTCTTAACTTACTGGATGATTCCCATGTGTTGCTCCCCAGACACACTCATTGTATGACTCCCCCTTAAACACACTCTTGATTTCAGATCACATGCACGGTCAATGCTGAGCTCAAAAGCTTTAGAACAAGTTGAGTTTTGCTTGGCCTCCACATCTCTGTAATAGAGTCAGAACCTATGGTATATTTCTGAGTTCCTTGATTCTGCACTTCTTGGCCAGGAAACATGGAAATCCTGCTATAGCTCATGGCACCATAGCCACAAACCAAGACAGAACTGATGTTCTCATTTGGAACCGAGATTGTTGCCTCCTAAAGATGATCAAACACCACATATTCCAGGTGTAATATTTCCAGTTCATCAAACCAGCATATTCTAGATTGGTTGAAAAACTTCTGCCTAGTTCTGACAGCAAACAGTAATTGTGTGAGTCTGATTTGCCTGCTCTTGTCCTTTCCAGCCTGCTATCCTTCACCCTGCCATGTTCATGCAATGGTCAGTGCATTGGCATACACCGCTGAGGATGATTTTGGCTTTGTAAACAGAACGTGCAGAACTATTCTATTGACAGGTAAAAAGGAATAGAGAACTCACGTTTAGTGATGTTGACTCTGCCGTGCTAACACAAATACAATACAAGGGGGGGGAATCCTTTATTTTTATTGTTAGCATTTGAAGATAGCATACTGAATACACTCCGGGATTAGATCTCCTGAGTCAAACAGCACTGTATTTACAAACACTTTTCAGAGAAGAATGGCTTTTTAAGTGATGCTTAGCAACATGCATCCTCCAGTCTTTTGTCTATTAGTTTTAACACTCTTCATGCCTACCTTTCATTTTGAATGTAAAATACACAGGAGAAGAATTTCATTCATACTCGGAATGCCAGCATGTTCAGATGTATGGCAGTAGCCACAGGAAGCTCTTCTGCAACTCTTGCGTTCAAAGTCTGTCTGGACCAAAGCTCAAAGCCTCCCAACCCCACAACTGATACCCGTCATCTTTATATGGATGTGTTTTTCAGTGCTATTAGTTAGTTTACACTTTGTCCAGAAACTGATCGCTGTAGGACTGCAGGATGGACAACCAGCTTCCAAAGACCAGGATGAACCACAGCCTATGAGATGTGATGCATCCATGTATCCCACAGAAGTAGAGAGAGCTGCGCTGATCAAAGTCTCAGGATTGACTTTGTACCCATCAGACTTCAGAAACCCAATTAAAAACATGAGGTTTAACCTTGCAAAAAAGATAAACACATTCAGCTAATCCACTTGTACCTAGAAATGGAGGAGCTCTATACCTCAAAAGGTAGCTTAGAAGAAAGTAGATTTGGGGCATTAGTAGCTAACATACCTACATTGCTTCTTATTCTGGATCTCTTCTATGAGCATGAGTGGCCAAAATTCTCATCTATTTTCACCTACAACTCTTCTGATTTAAATGTAGGTACTGAATATTTATGTTTGTATCAGATATTGTATGTACAATGAAAAGGTATCAGAGAAGTAGAAGAAAAGAGAAACTTTTCCTGTGTTCAGAAGCGGGTCTACATGCATAGTGGCAGAGACCACCATGGATCTGAACAGTTAAATCAAAATTCTTCCTCCACTGAAGTTTCAAAGATTTTCATTTTTATTGCTGACCATATAATTTGGACTTGTATTTTTACAAGCCATGTTTATTAGGACTGTCATGTGAGTCTGCTGTGTGTTTTAATACAATTCTCTACCAGATAAACTAAAATATGAACTATTTTGATCAGGATTAAACCATGGAATCAGAGTTCACGCATAATACTTAACCTAAATAAAGAATTCATGGGGAACAGAATCTTGCTATCATAATATTTATTGGAAAGGTATACAGGAAGAAAAAAATCCATACATGCTTCTCAGGAAAGCGTAATTTCCCAATGGATACCACTCTATTCGACTTGAATCTAAACTAACACTGTAGATTCTAATAGCACTTGGCAAGCTGCAGACACATCATTTTTTAACTTAGGCTTACGTTTGAATTACCTGGAACTCAAATTTCCAATGTGACCTTTTCAGGGTTTTGTTTAGGAACAAAAAGAGTTCTCACTAGAGAGAGAAAAAACCTTTTAGAGAACAAGATATATTGTTGAGGGTGGAGGCTAAAAGACTACAGTGCTGCTGCTAGTCTAGAATTAGAGAAAACAATGACTATGTATGTAAGCTTTGTTACCTTCAGCTGACAAAAGGGAATGTAATTTTTTACATTTAAAACCAAATTTCTCATCTTTTGTACTGTGCTTTCAAGTACGTATTTATTCCCCCATGCCTGAAGCTTATAAAATGCAGGAAGGTGGGGAGGGTCTGCCTACAATAACAGACTCACTAAAGATGTACACGCCAAACAGAATGCTTTTGTGTGTTCGATTCTGCGTGGAGTTCTGCACCAAAGAACTTAATCAATGAGAGCCAAAGCATTTCCCACCTCTCAGACCAGACGCTGCAGTCTGTAATGACCATCTAAAATTCCAGCATATTAAGATCTCTGGTCACTAGATTTTTTATTCCCCCACCCCCCTCGAGCCCCCCCACCATTTGCTTATAGGAGAAGTACAGAAAATCTGACTTGCAAAGTGCAATATCCTGTTCTGCTGTGTAACCACATCTATACTGGAGCTATAGACTGTTCTTGTTCCTCATTTCCTTTATCCTCTGGTAAGCTGCATAGACTGGCTTTTAAACTGCCTTTTTCACTGCCAAGTTCAGAAATATACAACAGGAAATTTCAACTGCATATTTACATAGAAAAAAGTGGAAAGCATGGAAAGTAGTCTTTTTTGCGGTGTGCTCAAAGCCACAAGTGGGGAAAAAAGCCAAAATAGATATAGTATCTAATTGCAAAATATTTACTTAATGCAATCATAATTTATTGAGGAAGAAGATGAAGAAGAAGAGTTCAAACAGTTACTACACATTATAGTACTATTTACTATAGATGGGGTTCAGCATTAATTTGGGGGAAGAAGTCTGCTATGTCGGATAAAGTTCTGTTTACGTTATTCGAACTGGTCATGCCCTAAATTTTCCACAAAGGCACATTTCTAAATACACCATAGGATTAAACAGCTTTTCCTCTGTGCTAGCCCTTTCCCTTTTGTTCTTCTTCTGCCTGTTTTTTTTCTGGATAAAGTGCTTCAGTGAGTGGGTTCACCGTTCAACACGTGTCATTCTGATCCAAATGACAGAAGATAGGTTAATACAGTCTTTCCTGTACCATACCAGCAGATGTATGCCAAAAGAGTAGAAAGAATCACTATGTTGAGATTCATCCCCCCCTACCACCTATAAGCCTGAAAACCACTCTGCATAGAAACAGAGCGAGTAGGAACTGCAACGGGAGGAGATAGCTATCATCTCTGGGCACCTGATGGACTCCGGTCGGAAATCCATGCAGGCAATAAAATCACCATCCTCAGAAAGAAGCTGAACGATCCTCGAGGCTTTGAAAGTATATTTTTCCAATCGATGGAGGCTTTGTCTGGGAAGGGAAAATTGGAGCAGGTGTGTTATTTGCAATATGACGTACAAAATATGGAAAAATTTGGAAAACGAAGGCAAGCTACCAGCATGTGCTCAGAGTGGTTTCAGGAATTAGCGAACACGCCAATTAGTAGTGGATGCCTACAAAACATCACTTTTGTCCCATTTAATGGATCTAATTTATATGAAGTGTATTCAAAACATCACTTAAGGTTATTACCACATCTCTGAAATCATTTCATTCAACTGAATAACTGAAACGCTTTATGTACCTTTTATTAATGCATAAACATGATTAACTTGCACTTTACCCATCTGAAATATTAAAACGTTAAAAGGAGCATAAAACCAGAAAATTACTGGACATTTCCTGGTTGTTGTTGAGTGAGATAGGCAGGTAGAATGAACCATGACCAACCTATGACCCTTCCCTTCAATACTAATGCCTCTAATGAAACCTGATGTCAATCAGAAACCCTCATCAAAACGGCCTGATCATTTGCCATCAGTCTCTTAGAACAACATAAAACTGAAAATTGAATAGAAAAGAAGTGTTTGGTTAAAGATTGTCCCAGCAAAGTGGCTGCCTTCATTATTTATATCCCATTTATATGGCTAATGCTGCATCTGCTTTTGGTTGACTACAATCAGATTAAATTTAGATCTAACATGAGGTACATACTGCTATACAGTCAACTCCAGCTGAGATTCCATGCAGAGATGTTAGAAATACATTATTTTTCCAAAGATGCAGTGCGAAGGCAATGTTATAATGCTCTAATTCAACTGAAACTTCTCATTCTCTTCCCAATAATATTTTCCAACACTGTGGTAACATGAATTACACTAATCCTCTCTGGGCCAGAGTGCTTGAAGAATGAGCAGTATGAACTCAAGAATTGTGCTCCAGATCATTAAAAGAAAAAAAAAAAAAAAAAAAGGGCTGTTTTTTCTGAATAGCTTTGCTAGGTGATGAAAGAAAAATGATACAGCCGGAGAGAGGGGGGGAAAATTGAGGAAGGAAAAAAATTCTCTTTCAAACAATTTGAGGGGGAAAAAAAAAAAGTAAAGTAAATTTTATGTTAGTGTTCATGGGGCCATGATATGGCTAAAAGCAGGTCTCCACTATGTCCCATACAGAGGGTCTAGGATTACATTGTCTCCTTTTCTGTAGGCTTTTAACTGGCCCCTTGTCTGATTGCATGTAAATGCTCTTTGATTTACTGCTGCTTCAATTCTTACATGCCTTTCAGTACATGATACACTCACAACTATAAGCAAACTGCTCACCAGCAGATCATATGGCTTTGGTATTTGGCCACGTAAGTTCTTTTTTAATAACATAAACACATTTAAGTTATATATGCTGCTCTACGGCAGTAAAACTGTTCAGATAGGACGCGCTCAGACACTTCCTTGTTGCAAAAAAGAGAAACTTTAGGCTCAGTCTGATCACAGAAAATATCAACTGGTGTGCCAAGGGAATCCAGGGGCTGAAGATAAAGCTTCCTGGGAAAGAAAGGAAAGTTGCTGATGTCAAAAAAAACATATGAACTCATTTAGAGACTTTTGTACCTCCAAAATCTTGATTTCATGTCTGATGTTTTACTGATTTGCCAGTTCTTAGCCCTTCTCTGCTCTAATGCTTTGGGCAGTGCCAGACTAAGAGTCTCTGTCATTCCAGGCTCGTTTCTGCAGAAACCCAGCATCGGCTGCTTTCAGGTTGAGTAA
The DNA here is from genome assembly GCA_013400195.1 of Aramus guarauna. Taxonomy (NCBI): domain Eukaryota; kingdom Metazoa; phylum Chordata; class Aves; order Gruiformes; family Aramidae; genus Aramus; species Aramus guarauna. Next base: position 330,709 of record VXBL01009699.1, read on the forward strand.
CGCTCCCACAGACTTGCCGTCTTAAAAGAATAGGAGAACCACGGATATTTAATCTCAGGAGAGTGTCTAGTGAATAGTAGTCGTGTTCTAACAACTGCTGGCTCAGGAAGCACTGCGGGCTCCTGAATGCTAACGGTGAGAAGAAAGCACCAGCCTGCAAATGGATTTTGAAGCACAGCTCTCTTCGGACTGCTCCTGGGCACCCGTGTCAGGAACCGCGAAAGCAATGGACAAATCCTGCCCCACGCCAACAGCGGATGGGACCGGTGTGCCTCGAAGGCTATGCTTGAACACCCTGCCTTGAACCGAGAGGGGAGAACAGCACATGGAGACTCAGTTTCCCTGATCTATACTGAGCCAGAGCTACCCCTAATGTGAGCAGGGAGCGAGCAGAGAAGGACTCTTTCATCGACTCCTCTAGCGTGGCAGTTACTCGAAGGGGTCAGAGACTCACTGGAGTCCTGTCTCAACCACTCTATTAATATCTACGAGAAGAACACAAAGAATAGCAGGTGCCTAACCCTGTTTGTATGGCGAGAGATGCGGTGGGGGGAGCACACCTCCCGCCCGCGGGCAGCACGGCTGCGGTCCCCTTGCAGCGCACATCCTCTGAATTCTGTCCAAGCGCTGCAGCGTTGTCTGTGAAGCACAGGCTTCGGTTTAAAAGTCATCTTCTGGCACTCAGTTTGCAGAATAGCTGTCTGTTTGGCACTCTCCGCACCAGATGTTATCTTGTAAACTAAATGCACAAATGCTTATTCCATTCTCACAATAAAAGAATAATCAGGGTTAGCACTTAATTCTGTGATTAGAAGTTAATAATGTTTAGGATTTATAAATATGTAACAGAAGTATGTTAATTTCGTAACTGTACTAAAAAACCAGGCACATAGCTCTGGAATGAAGCAAAACGTGTCATAAAGACGCCTAACAATAAGGATTTAATTTATTAGCAGTTTTGGCAGAACAACTGCAAAGAAGATTGCAGTTGTGAAGCATCTTTGTCGTTTGACAAAGGAGAGGCTGTTACTCAATATAATAACAATACTAGGTTTATTTTCTTTTAAGTATTCAAAAAAATATCTGCCTGAAAGATTCTCCATATCAGATAGTTTGTTTCTAATGTCAAGGTGGATTTTACATTGTTAGGTGAAAGAGTTTAACAGACCAGACACCAAGGAGCACTGCATCACAGATCCTGCTATATTTATGAGGCCAGTTATGGCTTTGCAGTAATCAGAAGTTTCATGGAAGAAGGAGGAGTTCTCAGATCCCCGTTTGATAGAAGAATGACTAGGGCACTCTATTTTCCTTTTTTTTTACTCCTTCACTGTGGCTACTTCTATCCTTCACTGTGGCTACTTCTATCCTAAGTGTGATAGATGGGAAAAACTAGACAGCAAAACAGCAAAAGGTTAAATTAATCGTAAATCATCACACACCATCAATTTACGTATTTATCCTACTCTGCGTATCTGAAGTTGAATAAAGTGCCAGGAGTTTTTTGGTTGAGCAGACTGAAGTAATGAAAACAATTTCCTAAAATAAAATATAAGCATTGTCAAGAGTTCTTAAATAGAAGTCCAGCAAGATTACTTTTCATCTCAAAAAGGGCAGAAAATTGGCTTCTTCAGATCCCCAATCAAATGCACCAATAAGTGAAATTTTGCCTATTGAAATGGAAAAACAAAGTACTGAGAAATGTGATAATATCGCAAGTTAAAAAGGTTTTATATAATAATCACTGCTGTCACCACGAGGTTAGTAGGACAATTTATATTAACTACACCAGCTTGTTCATCACTCCTCATCACTGTATTCATTCAAGACCAGTCCCTGTCTTTCTTTCCCACTAAATCAAATGTCTAAGATCAGTTATTGATTACGCCAGTTTTCAAGGATATATGATTCTCTCAAACTATGTTCTTCCCTTCCTTACTTTCAGCGACTTCTCTTTCATTCAAAAAGAATAATATAAAGCATATACTGCAGTATTCATCCTGAGTATTCGAATTCATAGAACAACTACAGGAAACAGCCAAGATTTTTTTAATGATTATTTTTTAATTATTTTTTAAGAAAGACTCAAAGTTATCAGTCACAGGAATAGAAGGGAGCTGGTAAGAAATGGTACATATATGAAGATGCAGAAGGAAAATGTGTCCCTACTCAGTGATGTTGGTCTGATATCTTGACCCCAAAACTGCATAACATTTGCCATTAAAAAGAAGTAGATTTTTTTTTAACATCCTCTTTCCTACTGCAAGTTAGTAACGTGGTTAGGGGAAGGGGGACACATTTCCCTGTGTACCTGGTAGTTTCAGCTGCTTCAAAGGCTCACAGGGACCACTGATGTCTAGCACCAACCATAACAACCTTCACGCTGTTCTAACGTGAGCCAGAAGATGAATGCTGCCACGCAAGAGGACATGGGGAATGAAAGTCCCACTTTTCTACCAAATATTCTCTGCTGCACTGTGCTCAATGGCTGAAGCTGAGGATCACATCCAACCTGTTGAAGCCATCTCCCAGAAATTAACAACTTAAAGTCTTCTGCCATTTGCTTTGATAACTGAGTTAAAATTGCATAGTCTAGTTGCCAGAGAAGTGGAAACACGTGAACATAAAATAATTCCCAGATGACAGGCCAACAGACAAGTAGGGTGTACAAGGAATATTCAGAAGAGCAGAAAATCTAATATACATTTTATTCATCTACACTCACTGTGGAGGAATTTCAGGAAGCTCTCGTGGTGGAAGTTTTCAAATGCCACACTCCAAGGATCTATCTCCAAATGACATGCTAGTAAAAGGTATTATGGAGCAAGATAAGATCAGTAACTGGAAGGTGGTATTTACTCATGAGTTCAAAAGGCAATGAAAGATAAAGTGGCATAACTATTAATTGCAGCACGTAAGTCTTAGCTAAAGACCACACTGGTACCAGAGGACTGAACTGTGAAAAATGTGAGGCCAATTTTTTTAAAGGATTTGACAAGGGATCTGAGGAACTATATGTCCAAAAGAGACAAACTGGTAAAGACTATAAAAAAGAATTTACTTAGTAGGCACATGGATAAAAATTAACATAGTCAAGGCAGCTTCTGTAAAGATGAAGTCATACCTCACTGTCACACTGGTGGCCCTTGAAGGAACTACTGTCCATATGGGTAAGACCATCCAAATGGTCTCAAAAAATCCAAACACCTATAAGATTATTTAAGTCCTCAAGAGGATGTAAGTTTGATTTAAAGAAATGAAACACAAGGTACACATCAATTAAGAGAGGTCACCCATGATGTTAGGAGGGGAGTGGTGTGGCGACCCCAGATATTGAACATATTTATTAGTGAAGCTGAAAGGCAGTAACCAGTACGGTAGCAAAGCTTGTAGATGACACTAATTTGCTCTGGATAGTAAGATGAGGGCAAGTGGTGAAGTACAGCAATAGGACTTGAAGCCATGTCGAAACTAGGAAGAAATGAGGATCAGCAGGAGCAGATCCGTACAGTGAAACAGTTGCTGCTGAAGATCACAAGACACATTTCAGGATTGTGTCGGGGCGGGGGGGGGCGGGGGTGTGTGTGCTTAATTTAATTTGGACTCGTTCCAGTCTGTCCCCATGGACTGAATGTCTGGGGACAGGGCACTCACGTTGGATTTCTGGAGCTTATCTTTTGGTTTAATTACATCTGAAAGATGTCAGGTCCATGGGCTCTCAGATCATCTTCAGTGAGTACAAATGCAGTAAGTGGAGATGACCAGATTTGCTTCAAAAACACTGTCCTGCTCCTATGTCACCAATACAGGTGCACTCTATGAGGCTCAGGGATCAAGCAATAAAATAGCAGGTAAAAATGAAGACAGATAAATTTAGAGTGCTGGACATGTGGAAAAATCCAACAATCATGACTTTGTACACAGGGTGATGAAGTCTGGGTAGACTATTACCAGGCACAAACGAGATCTCAGAGTCACAAGAGAGCCCTACGAACAGCTCAGCTCAGTGCTCATGAAAGTAAATCAAATTACTAGGAAGGGAAAAGAAAACAAACAGAAATATTCTTTCAGTGTAAAAATTTCAGCCTTATCTCCTAGTTTCTCCAACCTAAAAAAGACATGGTAAAATTGAATAGACTGAGTACATTCAACGGCAGGAAGCAGCTTCCAGGTGAAAATTACTACGCAAAGAGGGGCTTTTCAGCCTGGGAAGGAGATGGCAGAGGGTGGGACGTGACAGACATTCACAGAATCATTAGGGGAATGGAGGGGGTGGAAAGGAACAACGAATTGTTTGGTCTGTCTGAAGATACAGAGAAGACCTGGGGCATATCAAGTGAAACTAGCATCTGTTGCTTCAGAGCTAGCAAAAAGATGCGGTTCTTCATACAGCACATCATTAAATTGTGTGCAAGTCCCTGGGAGAAGTTTACGTGCGCTGAAAAGCTGACTGGACCAATTCATAGGAATGATAACCTGTCAAGGGCTATCACCTCTGGCTCAGATAGTCTTTGAGCCACAAAGTGCTGCAATACAAAGTATTTTTTGGAAATAACCATACCTGCCTGCCCTCTTCTTGTACTCTTTCCTAGGCATTAATTTCAGAGCTGAAGACTGAGTGTTGGGTTAGACTGACTTCTGATCTGACCCAGTGTGGCTGCTCCTGCATTTGTATTAGCCTTTCAGTCACTAGTCAATGGGACTAGTCCACTAAATAAAAAACATCAGAAGTTGCCTCTGAACGGAAAAAAAAAAAGAGGTTGACTCAACAGAAATTTGATTTCTTTTTGTTTACTCTGGAACATGATATTGGAGACTTAGATTTATAACCCAAGTTTGTGCTGGGAAAAGAGTTTACACGTCGCAGCCCTACATGAAGATGATGGAAAATGGTAAATGTCATAGAAAATACATTTTTTGAAGTCTAAAGTTGTCTTTCAGCATTCAGAATTGTAATTTTTCAGTGTATTTATTCCTTCCCAATGAAATTTACTAGCAAATGATCATGCTTTTAGTATGCTAAGATCAATTTGATTAAAATTTCATATACATGATGGAGAAAGAAATATGTCAGTAAAGTATGTCAGTTATTAATGACACACTCTAAATTATGGTAGGCTGAACATTCTCAGCAGGCTGGAGGATTTGATTGTAGTGTTTTGAGTCTGTCTTACAGAATTGCACATTTTGCCTTTTGGACAATATTTATTATACCTCAGAGAGCAAAAACAAATACCGTTACAAAAACAATCATTTAATAGTAGTTACGCCTTTCTCCCCCCCCCCTCCCCTTTTTTTTTTTTTCTTTTTTTCCCTTTACAAATGCTTCCCTGTTTCAGGTCTTTCCCTATTCCTTTCTCCTATCAAAGATGAATTTGGGAACAGTTTGCAAAAGTCCTGTTTTTCCCCCACCCCTTGCAACCCACATGGATAATCTAAAATTATCCAGTTTTGTAATGTGCTCATTTACAGCTTCAAATAAAATACTGATATTTGGTGCCAGGGATGATTTATTATAAAAAACATTTGGTTCCTGTATTTTGCGAACTGTGATTTTTTCATATGTAAAATGGAGTCCAAAAGACTGCATATGTTGGCTGGGTGTCACTAATGATAATAACTATTGCTCTCAGCTGTTTTTTCTTTAAATACAGGACACAGATGAAATAAGATCTGCATCTGCCACCATCTGGCTTCCTTACTTTTGAGGGGGAATCATATATGTCCTGATTAACTGAGAACATGATTATTTTATTCAACAAGTCCCATACACAAACTAGCAAAACATAAGTAAAAAATGATGACTGTGTCTTGATGAAAATGGTTATTTCAAGTAAACTGGGGCCTCCTGGGGCTTTTTTTCCACCTTCTTTAACCGTTACCACTAACTAAAATTCCAGTTTCGTAGAGTTGCTATTAACAAGCAGTTAATAAGGCAGCTGTCTATGGCTTCAGCAGCTCTATGTAAACTAAGCTATTATTTTGGAAGTGATGACATAACTCACAAGGAAAATGTGATTAATCTATCATATCAAGTAGGACACTTCAGACTATGAGTATAAATGTGCATTATTCATTTGATCCAATTATCCTTCCCGGTATTGCAAACAGCAGAGACTTTCAAATTTTTTTTTTTCAATCTCGAATTTAAAGCTTGACAGGAAAAAAAAAAAAGATAGAAAAAAACAAATCAGAGGTGCCTTTAGATTATAGAAACTAACTCTGAAGTAGCATTATGGATGCCACACAATACTATGTCTCAGTGGCTTTGCCAGCTGTGGAAGACATGTGCAGCATTAAGCAAGTGACTCTACCGACAACTAGAGCTTAGGTCCTTCTCAACCACAAGCATAGACAAGACCAAGTCATGCCCTGCATTATACTCAGCCTCGTTAGTTCCGAAGGACACGTTTTATATCTACTTCTGGGATACCACAATCCCTCACTCAGTCGATACTCTGTCTTGACTTGGGTCTTGGGCTGCTACTGGGTTATAACTGCTGCTGTAGCAGCAGTTTTGGGCCCCAAAGACGTGCCACAATGAAGTCCCTTCCTTCCTCCCTGAGCCATTCCTCTGCCAGGGAAGGTGCCTGCCCTGCTCATTGTAGCCTGCTCAAAAAAATCACCATTATTTTACCTTCAGCATCCCTCCCACCATTGACTAGGTGAAAAGAAATGGTTTGGGTCCAAACAAATGCTTGCAGTGATGCTGTGTCAGTGATCTCATGGCTTTGCACCCCAAAGCAAGAGCTGAGGCACAATAACGCTTCTATATTCAGCCTATATGTGCAAAGCCTATACGTATCTCACTGCTCTAAATCACGGAAGCAGCCAGCAGTTATCACGGCATAAAAGGTTTAAATGGTGGTAAATTAAAGACAGGTTAGTTTAGAAGCTGTAGTCAGATGGAAGCAGGTTGCCATCGAGAGTTTGGAAATCTGGGCTGACAAAGTCTCAGGAACGTGCAATGCTGTACATATAGCACATATATAGATGCAGATATAATGACTGCTGCGTTTTAAGTGCTTAGAGATTTACTGCAGCCCTCACATTATAGGATGAGTGAGCCTTATACAGAAGTGTTGCTCTTCATTGCCATGACTTGATGTCCTCTTCAGCGAGACGGACTTGCATCCTAAAATTTTGCCACAGCCCAACATACTCCAGCAAACGGGAAATCTCACGTCATGCAGGCTCCTCTTCCAGGGTTATGCTTTTCTATGAGATGATAAGAAGAGGCCCCTGAATAAAGTAAACTAGAAGTCTGAATTGATCGCTTCACCACTTTGGAACAGCAAATCCTGTACTTATTTCGAGGCTGGAAATGATATCTCAGGCACAATCGAAAGTAAAGTACAAAAAATGAAATAACTCTTTAAACCTAGACGTTGCCCCAGCTTTTACTGAGCATCCAGTTGCAGAGAATTCATTGTTAACGCATATGAGTTCTTAAATATACTGGCTATTTAAATTTCACAAAAAAACGGATTTGGAGTTTTGTTCACATCAAAAGAATTATAACAAAGAAACAGGAGACTGAATTCATGATTAAGAAAAGCAGACACATTCATTTTCTTTTCCAAAGCAAAGCACCATAAGAAAACCACGCTAGGGCTGCTGAAGTTATTCAGTGATGAAGAGTTTAGATTAGCATGCAAACAAGAAAATGTTTGACTACATAAAAGATAACCTGAGTACCACGACTATATTTTATGCAGAAACTAGTTATAAAACTGCTGCATAAATGATCCCCATAGGGAAAATTTAAGGAAAATAATCTGAGATATTTACGTACCTGCAAACATTCAAGACTCTAGGAGATTTTTCTGCTCTTTATGTGCCCATCGTCTAAGCCTACAATGCTTGGCTGTGATACCCAAGGTCAGGCCGACAACAGCAGCCAGCCTTGGCGCTGGGAGCAGCCTGGCTAGGTGAGAAGGGCTAATCAGCCCAGGTGGAATATCACGCTAAAACAGCCTCCCAGCGCCACGGCCAGTGAGTTCACACAGCTCAGGTGTTACTGCAGTCTGCCATATAGACACGTCCTAGGGTGCTAACACTAGCAGGACAGCTGGCCTCCAGACTATGGTTATTAACATTTCGTCTGAGCAATGGTCTATAAGCCCATTGCAAAATGTTCACAGCCCAAAGGATGCAATCCTCCTCACCTTCTCATTTTGTGCCTTACACCTTTCCAAAATACTGCTTCAGCCTTATCAGCATCCCTCCTTCCCTCCTGTTGCACATCTCCCCGCTGAAATACCGTGTCCTGCCTTGTTCCCGCATCCTCAGCCCAGAACTCCTGCAGGCACAGCGGAAGGCTTCACATTAGAAGCATCACACATATCAGTGCATCGTACATCGATCCTGTGCCTATTTATTTTATTTTCTTATCTTGTAGTGCCGGCAATACACTTCTCTTGCATTTTGGGCAGCTGCACTAACACTGGATAATCAGCCAGAGAGGCACATTGCAAGAGCTTATGAGCCACAGGCGTTTTGCAAGCTGGAGTTTGGCCATCGTCATCATAAAATGACAATGGACCAGGTGTAGGAAAAATGCTGCAAAAAAATCTGTTTGGAGAAAGCTTTTTTTTTTCCTTCAAGGGAGATTAGAGGAGCTTAGGTTGTTTAGTCTAGCAAAATGAAGAGGAATAGCTAAGGGGAAAGGTAAGGGAGGATATGTTTGCTCTCTATTAAATATTAATTAATACTCTATTAATTATTAATAAAGAACTATTCAAGATAAAAGGTAACGGTGTCACAAAACAAATGGATAAAAGTTGTTCATGAATATATTTAGGCTAGGAGTGCAAATAAAGTTCCTAGCCATTAACTAGATTTGGAATCAGCATTTCAATGGGAAAAGTGGAAGAAAAAGGCCTCTAACACTTCTAAAATGAAACTTGTACGAAGAAACTACATGTCCCCGGACTCCATGCAGCAAGAGGTGATTCGAGCTTTATATCCCAAATCTGTTCTTTCATCTCCCTGTCAAGGGAAGATGCTAAACCCTGGTTTTGAATGTCCTTTCCTAAATCTCGGACTAAGTCAGAGCATTTCCTTTTCTAAATACAGAGAGAAAAAAAGCATAGTCTCAGAGGATTTTGATAATTGCTATTTGTGTTTTATATGATGAAGTCCATTTTCTGTATGAGCTGGAATGACACCTCTAGGCGGTCACCTGAGCTGCTGTCAGATGGTTCCGGCACTTCACAGCCACCACCCTGGCCTGACTTTGAACTAGTAGTCCCTGAAGTTTATTTTCAGCTGCACAGTTCTCCTAAGTTCCACCTCAAATACATGGATCCATCACCAGAAGCATAAAAAGAGATATGTGATTACAACAGCAGTGGGGAATGCTCCAGATGAAGTTTTTAAGAAGAAACTGTTTAAATCTCAACTGTAGTACTACACTGACAACCTTACCTAATGAATGATATTGTGGTCAGTGCTCTGTCATAAACACACAACTGATATCTATAATACAGAGATGACATTTAATATTTACACAAAACCATAGACGTTACAAAAAGTTGTTTCCTGATATGAGTCATCCAGCATGAAGCAAGGATTTATTCTGAATGTTGCGTCAAATGCATCAGGATGTATCACCACATCAAAATATACAGGTTTTACTTCTGCTGTGCTCTGTTGGAATAGTATTTAATTTCTGTGTGAGAAGTAAGAGAGAGTAGAGAAGTCAAAGACTTTTAGAATAGAAGGGGGAAGTACACCAGAAAGATCAAAAAAGAGATCAAAAAGAAAAGTCAAGTTTTCACCAGTGATTTTAAAGAAGAGTGTTAAGAAAATAAATGTGGGTATAGACACACGGGAAATGGACTGTGATAGTTTAAGGAAAGTACGGAACCTAAGTTTAAAGACTGAATCTTGGACTTAATCCCATTTAGAAAAAAATATTTCTGTCTCATAGCGGTTTCATAAACCTCTTAGAAGTGTTAGTACAGTTCCCAGTGAGAAAAGAATCCACAGAATGAGCCAATACATGGCATTTATGTGACAGCATTACCAAAAGGCTCATATACTCAGAGAGCCCCGTGCAATTGCAACTACTCCATCCCCGGCAAGTGGCTCTTCTGAAGCAGGGTGGAGGTGCATCATTTCACAGTCAAGAATAATTTGCCCACATCCTCCCTCCCCTTCAGTTCCATTTTCTTTCTGGTTCAGTGAGTGACTAAAATCATACATAAAATTTAAATGTACTACAGAAACTCCACAAACAAATCCCAGCTTCCTAAATTCGCCCCACTGATCCCTTGCTCTTCAGTTGTTATGACTTAGATGCAGTTCAGTCACACCACTTGCAAGTCAGTACAGTAGCCAAAAGAATTTCCACCTTTTTTTCCCACCGAAATAGGTTCTTCCATATTTTCTTCAGTCTACAGTCACATAAAAATAGTCATACAGGGTCACCAGCTGGGATTAGCAAGATGTTAGTCTTGTCTGTGGAAGCAGAACTGTCAGTCTCTCCACCTCCTGGTACTGTGCCTGGTGTCCAGCACCTTCAACAGCTGTAACTGGAAGTTTTATGGGGTAACTGGAAGTCTTATGGGATAACCGATGAACATGAGGTAAGAAAAACAAATTGAAAAACAAGAAAACTAAAACCCCACAATGCTAGAAAATGCACAACCTATTTCAGTTTCCTAATTTTCAAGGAGAGATTCTTCTTTTGTGCGTTTCTTTACATTTATTCTATGTATAGGTCCTATACAAGTATTACCCACTATAAATAAGAAAAAAATAACCCTTGCTTTTAAACGAGCATTTCTGTACTGGAATTTCTCACCAAAGAAGGTGATGGGTATACAAAATGAAGGCAGCAAGTTGCTAAACTCTGCTTACAAACCTATTCGCCACAGAAACCACAGAAGCATACTGAGATGGGCAGATTCAGCAGGCAGGCTGCAAATCCAGAGGTCCGTAAAGCCTTCATATATTATACCAATCGTATTTACATACGAGTCTAGCAAAGTGTATTAGATTAAATGTCTTAACCATTTCAATACTTGCCCCTGTTGAAGCCTTATTTCTTGCGACACATAAAGGGGTTGGAAAGGATTTTTCACCTTGTGAAGAAAATTGATGTGATGACAGCAGCTCTACTCCACTAGCAAGGGATGTGCAACTCATTGCTGGAACTATCGATTCATTTTGTTTGTTTGTTTGTTTGTTTGTTTTAATTATCCCCCTTTGGACGCCTGATTGTGTTTTAATGTCAAGGTACTCAGAAATTAATGCGATGATCATGTCTTGCCCTCGCTTATATAGTTATCAGCACTGGGAATGAATTGAGAAATGAAAGAGAAAAGGGGGGAAAGGATGAGCGGCTGCAATGAGGCAGCTCCCCACATCAGCATCTACCCAAAACCGAAAAGGGCGATTTAGCCACCTGCCAGATATTTCTGACAGCCTATAGAAAGAGCATTGCTGTCCCTTACCTACAAACCCTAAGTTAAACCGCAATGCTGTATCCAGAAGAGTTTCCAGTCAGGAATGAATGTAATTGCAAACTGGCTACTGTTTGGTTTTAAATGACTAAAATACCAAAGTAATCTCAGGAAGTGCTCTGGAAAATGGGATTTATAATGAAAAATATTTGCTGACCCATAGAAAAATGAGACTACATTCCCATTTGTCTTTTATGGTGCTTGACAAATTGACACACAGTTGTTAATTATGAGCACTGAGCACCACATAATTATGCATAAAATATTCCAGCTGATTGGAGCATAAGTCCAATAGCATTTGCAGGAAATTAAGTAGCATTCTTACAGATACTGAAGCCTACGAATTTTGAATCATGACATAATTAAATTTCTGAAACAGATATTCAAAATGTCCTTAATTTTTAGTTAGCATTTAACCATATCGCGACCTGAGAGGGTTCTGTGGAGAAATGTTTTGAACGCAGACTTTAACAGCCACTGCGAGACACAAATCTGCAGATTACTGAAAATGATTCAAAAGAGTCTAGTCTTCGAAAATTATTTGTGTGGGGTATTTTCTGAATTTTTGTCTAAAATGGAGAAAAGAGAAAAGTCATTTTTCATTTTGGAGGGATGGAAAACATGGGAGAACACCCATTACATTTGGGATGAAACTGCCGCAATAACACGGCAGCCAGAAGTGGAGAAGACCACATACAATGATCAGTTTTCCTCCTTCCTCAGAAGTTTGGGAATGTGTCCCTGACCTCCCCTTCCTCACCAGAGCTTTGCTGGACTTGTGTCCTCTCCCCGGACAGGTCCAGTCCCTGTGCTGGCACCGTCTGCTCCCTGAGGAGCAGAGAGGTGAGATGCTCCGAGGGCAGGGAGCTCACTGGCACTGCGTTTTCCTCCTCTGCAGTGCTGCTCTACATGTCAGGAACAGCACAGTTGAAAAGAGAAAGAGTTTAAAGTCCATTATATACACAAAGACATTTTAAAAAAAAAAAAAAATCACGTTTTGAGGACCAGCTTCAGAAGACAGTGACTGTGGTATCATTGAGAGAGGGCAACAGCCAAAGTGTGTGAAAAAGGAAAACAGTGATTGAACCCAAAGATACATCAAAAAATAAAATTTGCATTGCAATCTTAAAGGAAAAGTGTCTTCTGAAATGAAAATCCAAAAGGAAAAGGAAAAAAAAAGTGCAGACTTGTCAGAGATTTATTTCCTCCACATGACATCTCATTTGCATCAAGTAATAGGGATATATACTGTGTTTTGACGTGTTAATTGTAATCTAAAGATATTATGAATCTACACAATTTCCTCAGCTCTGGAAGGCCCCACTTCTTCCCTCAGCTTTGGCATGCCAGTCCAAACACATCAATTCAAAGGGTGAGACAGACATTACAGGGCAGGTAGAACAGTGCCCTGGAAAGTCTATGCCTTGGAAAGTCACTTGAGAGTCACAATTTTTCGAGTTACTTACTCAAGAAACAGGGCTAACCCCACCTGCCCATTCCAGAAGGCTGATGCTGAAATTTGTCAGGGGCATCCAAACCCTGTAGGTCTAAGAAGTACAAACGAGGATCACTACTCCTCCAGAAACATGCACACTGGCTTGTTTGTCTGGTATTGCTCAGCTCTGAGAAGTGACTTTGCTAACAAAACATTTCCAAAGAGAACAAATAGAGATAAGCTGCTCAACGCAAAGGCCTTATATTCAGTGCAGTAGATGTTTCTAGTCTGGGCTGAAGATACAGTTCAACAGTGTTAAGATAAACTCTCGCACGGACACAAATATTTTGATATTCAGCTGTGGAAAACGCTCCTTGTGGGTCCTGAACTCAACTCTGCCTTGACACAGCTGCGAAGGATCCTCGCCAGGTTCCCTTTGCACCGGGCGCTGCCGACACTACTGGTCAGCTACAGCGCCGATGGTTCGATCCTGCTGAAGCATGGAGATTGTCCCTGCACACCGACGGATGCCAGGAGGCAATGAGCTTGTTGGAACGACTGGGAATCTTCCAAAACAAACCATATAGGCATAAATGTACCTCTGCTGTATACTTATCCCTTTCCATGGAGGTTTCAGCCCTGTCACAATATTGATAAAGCATTTCTCTACTCAGCACCATGTTCTCAGGTGCTCAGCACCCACAAACCTGACTGGGTGTTCAAAGGAATTCAGTTCCTTCCTCGTTGCGTTTTCCAAATGAAAGCAGCATCTTTCAACGCAGCGGAGCTCCCCGCCGCTCCCTCATCAATATTTATAGAGGATTTCTGGATAGCTTAACCTTCTCTTTTTGAAACCCCCGGGTACGCACGTGGGGGCTTGGGCTGGAATCTGAAACTTTCTGAAAAATAGCTCCTGCTGTGACCTCCGGGCATATTTGAAAACAGGCAGGTAATCAGATACCTCCCCATCGAAGTCAGTGAAAGCACTGCCACCTATTTCGGTGGAGGTAAGATATAGAAAGCAGTAAGTGTTTGGGATGGAAAAAAAATATATTCTGCTTTCCAAAGAGTTTGGTTTTAGCAGCTAACTAGGATTTTAACAGCTACCTGCAACCACTTTTGACATACAGTGTAAAGCACTGTGTATATTATAGTCTATATTGCTGAGCATCTGCAGCATCCTATTAACGGAACTTGAGCAGATAATTAATGTTTAGGAAGAGAACACCAGAAGGAGAGTGTGCAAAATGGAGACAAGCCGGGAGGAGAAGAGGAAGGAAGAAGACCCTCTCTGCTTGAGGGCAGCTTGGCAGGGAAAAACAAGAAGGACAAGGGAAAGAGAGAGGATGAATGAAAAGTGGGTGAAGGCACATGATTGAAGATCAGAGCATGGGTTTTGGTCAATAGTTCAGAAAAATTATATAGTGATTATGTTGTTGTTTTTTTTTTCTTTTTCCCTCCTCTGCTCTATTTGAGAACCTTGAATTTCTAAAATGAACAGGCTTGTAAAAACACTTGTTCAGATGGCAGCCAGTTCAGGTCACTGTATGGTTCACCCATCCAGGGCCACAAAGGCAAGTGTTAATGACCGGTTTGCAAAATACAGTGTCAACTTGTGAGCACAGGTTCAGGGGGAACCGGGCTCAAGAACAACACAGACACAGTGCGTGAACAGCTGCCCAGCGGGCACATCCACTCTGTCCTGCATCGAGGAGAATTAAATTCTGGTAACCTTTAATCCATTGAATTTACTTCGTCGGAGTCAGATTTTTTTAATCTTCAGATATTTTTAAATGCGTGTACACAGCTGAAGGAATTCTCAGCATGAAATACAAATATTTATCAACAAAAGTCATGTTGTCCCGATGTCTCAGTTCATTTTTTGCTGTAATTGTTACAAACTCTGAGAAACATTTTATCTATTTGTAGACAAACTCAGAGGCTTTTTTCTGTAGCCAGTTCAACATCACTTCATTTTCTCTCATCTTACAATGCTACATTAAAACAAAATCCATTATTCCTCCACCTGCTCCAAAAGTAAAGGAGAAAAAAAACCAAAACAAAAGAAATCCATCAATCCTCAGCCCATTTCCAAGTTCTGTGATTCCTCTTCAATACGAGCGCTCTCTTGATTTGGAGCTTGCAGACCCTCTCTTCCTCCAGCTAACAAACAGAGCTTTTCAGCGCCAGCCTGCACAGCAGACCCCCAGGGTCTGAACCCAAGGAGAAGACCCTTTTTTAGCTAAGCCCCCAGCCCCAGTCAGTCATGTAGACATGAGAGAAATAATTGCTCTGTGTGCAGAGGAAATTTCAGCAAATGGAAAGTGAAACAGATGAAGCACAGGGGAAAAAAAAAAAAAAAAAAAAAAGACCTTTACAGATGAGAATTTCATTTTTCTCTCCAACCTACGGGGTAAAATCTCTCTCAGTAAGTTTGTTTGTACATTTTAGCCTCTTTCCTCCTTTCGTCCTAAGGTTAACTACGTCCTTCCCGCATGAGGCAATACCTCGGCGTCTCATGTACTCGTTTCCTCCTGCTGCTGCCCGGACTGTCTCAAATGAACATCAATCACCGCGGGATCCGCACGCTCTTTGGTCCATCATGGGAAATGGCATTTCCGAAAGACACCGTGGCTTTCTACCATGAAAAGTCTACAGCACTACATACAGTGGAATTATGACCTTTATAAAGAAAAAAAAAACAAACAAACAACCAAGCCATAAGCCAGACAGGATATGAGGAACATCTGTTTGTATGAACACCCTTAGGATCCGCAGTCTGAGCATGAGAACCCACAACACAGAGCAGACAAAAAGGGCAGGCGCTCAGAGCGCGGAAGAAGAAATGAGACTTGAAAGGTAACATTTTTCAATAAGTTGTTTCTACTTAGATCTGAATTAAACCCAGGTGATCATTTTGAGTTGATATAGCAACACCGTAGGAAAAAGATTCATCCTTTAATTGCCACCATATTATCATTCACAAAAACTCCATATGATTGGTAAATCGGATTTTGTGTATGTCCTGAATGAGCCAATTAGTACAGAGACCATCTCCTGCAATCACTCTCTAGCCAATTGCTTCCCATCTTTTTTTTTTTTTTTTTTTTTTTTTTTTCCATAAAA
>VXBL01009699.1:346748-388868 GCA_013400195.1 Aramus guarauna
CATAAAAACCGTCAATACTCATGCTTCTTAATGAAGCAGGTAACTAGTTTTGCATTTCAGTAATTTGGTTCCTTCAGCTAGAAAAGTTTACGCATTTCAGCTCATCCAATCTTCTGCTGATTTACTTCCATGCACACCAAAATATAAATTTTACTAAACCATGTTTATTGCTAGGAGAACAGGCACTTAATGTGCATATGGAATTTAGACATGAGTGAAAAGTATAACACTGTTTACAGACACTATCAATAAAATCCCCTTGTTTTTAACTTCAAAACTGATGTAAATCATGATCATTCCACGTGCAATTGTATCTGCTGACTCAGATGGCTAAATCTCTAATAGAAATTGTCAGAATAACCAACTTCCTCCAGACATTTGTCTGAAATCAGAGAAATAAATTTATTTTGACTGTTTTGCTAATTCCTTTCCAGTCTGCTTCCCATTCCCCAAATCTTTAAAAAATAATTCTGTGGCTAGTATTCAAGAATGATTCTACAGAAGTCTTATAGAAAATACATTTCATTTTTTTACATTCATTTATCCCAGAGGTCACTAAATCCTATTCAGCTAGCAGACTGAAACCAGTACCATATATCCAATTAAACAAGCAAAACCAATATGCTTTGAATATCTGGTTGTATAAGTGATTAAAGTTCACGAGAAATTCAGCAGTCACATTTGTTTATTTGTGTTTGCGTGCGTCAAATTCTGAAAAACAAACAGCACTGCTGAAATTGCGATCTGTTCACAGATAAATGACAAAGAAGAAATGGGGCCAATCTAATAAATTATTTGTTCACTGCATATAATTCACCCTCTTCTGCCGTGTCCTCAAGCAAATATCCCATTGCTTTCAGTCCACGGAACAGCTGTTGAACTGCCTCCTGGCTGTTTGCAGGAAGTTTGCTTGAATGAGGAACAAGAATTAAGGACAAATATCAAAACAAGACGAAAAAAAGTAAGTACTCTGCTCTTTAAAGAGTCCTGGACTCATTTTAATAAACTACAATAAATCATTTTTTCTTTGCATGGTGAATCTCCAATTTATGAAGTGCCCCATTTAGCATTATTATTAAAATAGACTTCGTGGCTTTTAATTGGTTTCCTTATCAGTCCCTGAAAAACAGTTTTTAATAAACTGGGAATGGACTAACTCACACTGCTAATTTCAAATCCATACTTTGTAGAGTAGAACTTAGATATAATTTGAGTTCTTTCAGCTTAGGCAGGAATGACAGACAGAAGAGAGGGAAAATAAATGCGAAAAATAAAAAGAAGCTAAAAGAAAAGGATTCTTACCACAAATACAAACTGCCTGCAAAGGGGACAAAACCGTACCACCTTTTTCAGCCATGTCTCAGGGACATTTGGGATTGTGGTTGGATTCCCAGAAGGTGAAAGACCATAAGCAGAGCTGGGGGTTTGCAGGCAGCTCCTCAGCTCTGCTGGGGCGCGTGGAAAAACACGGATGAAACCTGGCTGAGAAGGAACAGCAGAGGCAGGAGAGATGTTAGGATTAGCTCAATCCCTGCCGCTGTCTGGCTGCCTTGCACCACCGCGGTGATGGCTCTGCCCTGTGCCGTGCTGGAGAGGGAACCACAACCATTCACGCAGGCTGGGGCGCTTTCGGGCAGGGATGGTGCTTTGCTCCTTGCAATCCTGTCGCATTCGTCTCCTCTCCCATCCACGCTCTGCCTGGCAGTGAGGAGGTAAATGCAGAGCTCTTCGTTGGTTTTCCTCCCCGGCCGCGAGTCATTTCAGGAGACCAGGACCTCTGTACTCACTACACTAAGTCGTGTACCTCAGTCACACGCTTGCTCTCAGCATTTTGGGGAAAACCGGTCAATAAAACCACAAGGATCCAGGCTTTGCTAAGTCTTAGCTCTTGTTATTCAAGCCTGTCAGCAGGATCCACGTCTGCCTTCACGTTCAGGCTCTATGCAATCAGCTGTATAATGGCCAATCCCTGCTTTGAAAGTCTCACTGATTGATATATTATCTGTGCCCAAGCCGACAGGATTTTGTTGGGAGAGGAGATGGCAGTGGGGAGCACAGCTTGCTGAATGTGATTTTGAAAAGCCACTACAAGAACCAGAGCAGAGCAGCAAGGTCCTGGCTCCAAGCACGCAGCGAGCAGACCCTGGATGGTTCCAGCATGTAGGACCTGCAATTCTGCAAACCTGTACCCTCAGGGTACCCCCTGTATTGCTCAGGCATGATGACAAATGGCTTTTTCTACAGCAATTATCCTTCACCTTTTCATTCATTCGAAAAAATCACATCAAAATATAACAGATTTCTAAATACACAGGAAGGGTCACACTCTGCCAGCCCTTTTCCCTTGCACCGCAGGGTTTTAATGTGCCCATGTGGCCCTTATTTAACACAGTTTAGGGCCCTCCTTAATAGTTACAGTTTTAGCCATTAATTTCAGTTTTGAAAGTATGGAGTACAGGCACCAGCCTTGGCTTACCAAGGCATTAAACCAGTTGAAAACCTGGATATTTTGGAAAGCTATGATGCTTCTACCTATTAGTGTAGATTTTAAATAAACATATAAAAGCCCATGGTTATTGTTAATGAGAAGTCTTGGGGCTCTATACTCTTTCAGTATAATTTATCATATATTGCTGGGTCACGAGCATGGACTCAAAAGATAAGGACTCTGCAATCTGGCAGTCTTCTGGGTTTTTGCAGGTGGTTTTTGTTTTCTTTAAAGTCATGCTTGGCTTTTAATGTTTATACATGTTTCCTTCAGCTTGGAAAATGACTCTCAGTTAGGGACATACTGTCACCTTTATTCAGTCTGCATTGGGTTCACTTTTTTTAAGAGAGTTCAGTTCCTCCGAGAAGTCAGCTCTCTATCCTTATGGTGGATCCCAAAAGAGAGCTGGACAGAGGGGCAAGAGCTGTGAAAAACGATTTGTTTTTCTCAGAAGAGACCTACATCAGATTCCTACTCTATTTCTGGCTTCTTTACACTAACTAAAGGCATGAGGGTAGTGCAACAGGGATCAGATACCTTTAGGAGGGACCGCCCTGCAGCGAGGCATTGGGAGATTCCCACCACGCTGGCGTTTGAGGTACAGCGGGATGGACCCACCATGCCAAGTCCTGCTGGGACTCCAGCTAGCAGAGGACAGGCAATGCGCTGGTGTAATTTAAAAGATACTTTTGGGCTCAATTCCAGCAGACACCAATTAATTCCTCCAGAGCAACTCCAAACTGAGACAGGACATCAGTTCCCAAATGGACTGAGGATGTTGTTCTTTACCTAAGAGCTTTACCCACTTTTTCCATTCTTTCTTGTTAACAAAATATCAAAGCCAATCAAAATATCAAAAGCAGTACAACAAATACACATTTTACCAAGAGTAGCATAGCAAATAAATGACATAATCCAGTCATCAAAATACATGCATTTGTAGGACAACCATATACACTTGTTTTTGCTATCTTGCTAAATGAAATAGCATAGGACAAGTCTAGCCGAATGAAATTTAATTTTTCCCTGACATGTAAAGCTGCCAGAGTTTAAGACAAATAATCCCACTTGGTGACATCTAACTTATATTTGGAATGATACATTGCAAAGAATTTATCAGACTTCATCCTGTATTTGGTTTGGGTTTCCTTTTATTCTTTTTTTCTTTAAGACTTAGGGCAAAACCAAATGCTGCTGAGCCTTAGCTTTAAAAAATGAAAATGTCAAGGTTGAGAGTGAAGTCCACATCTATTGACAAAGTTCCAGAACTGTAAGGCAAAAGAGAAATGTAGAAACAACATCCTGAAGCAGAAACACCAAACGCCTTCCCCCCAAAAAACACTAACCCCAAAAAGAGCTGGGGTCTCTTTGCTTTTAAAGCAGAAAGCAGAAAGCATTGGCTACATGCGAATTTCATTACAATCCATTTATGTTATCAGCTGAAATTGCATCACCTCCGTGGAATGTATAGCTCAGGGATTAGAAATGGCTTTAATTGTGTGTTTCTTATAGGACAGACACTCTGGTAAGTATTAATGAGAAAAATTATTTAGTGGCCTCTATCTAATTTTCACTGGCATGTGCTTGATGTACCACAGAAACAGATCACGGCTAAAGAACTGAACAGCCAAGTGATCTGGTTAGCATCTCGTATTTGAGGGAATTTCCCTGAAAAAAGATTTTAACACATTGCTGAGCAGTAATGCAAAATATGTACCGCATCACCCACACTGGACTAAAGCACACAGCCCGACAAACTATCCATTACCAGGATATCTCTGCTTTAGTAAAAAGCTACCTGTCAGCACCAAGAAAAGAAGGAAACTAGTTCATCCGAGGCACTAGCCTTAAAACCAGATGACATCTGTGATCCCACCCACCACCACCACAAACATCCTCTCCCTAAGTCACCAACAAATGTTATGAGTGTCACAGCAGATTAATTTGAGTTTAAATGTCACGAGTGACATTTCTCACACTGCTGCATCCCTCTGCTCACACTGATTTTTCTTCTACTTGCTCACCTTGAAAGGTATTAGAGCACAAGCTTTATTATGGCTCCCTAGAAACTGTACTTAAAGTACCAAGGTTAATTCAAAGTTTTCAGACTTCTTTCAAAAATTATCCATAGCAGATGTAACAAGGAATTTCTAAATGGTCATTGTTCCCAATGAGTAATCCACTGTCTCACTCATTTGTCTAAAGTTTTGATCTTTGTAAAAATCCTCATGTTTAGCAGGTGTGTCACATATGTGCAGAAGAATGTAAACCAGACTCATTCCTATGCCACTGTAAATAAAAACAAATATTAACCCCATGGCCGTATTAATGATCTGTTGTAAAATAACACTTGTTTCTTAACAGATGCAGCTTTTCCCGTTAGAGAAGGATCGTGATTTCAGCTGACGCGGTGGGTAAAGCTCAGCCCGGCGCACCTTGAAGCCAAATGACTTAAAGTCGTTTGCAGGACTCCCAACGCGAGTGGGCTTGTGCCTCCTCCCAAAGCACTGTGCCACTCATACGAAAACGCAACGAATGGGCCTCAGGAAAGGGCATGTGACAAATTTTTAAATGAGATAAGTGACTTGGAAAGGAGACTTGGGAGGTAAATTATAGTGAGCACCTACTGGGAAATAGTGACTATGTTAGACTGTAGGCTTACCCCTCGCCTCCCAGTCTAACATCCCGTAGGACTGTGATCAGTTTTTCCACCTTTGGCAGTATTTTTGGTTGATGTTATTGTTTGCCTTGGGGAGATGAGGTTGTTTGGGTTTTGCTTTTTAATCTCCTGCACATGGTTCTTCAACTGTCCAAATTCTGTCTTCTTCCAGAATTTGAAAAAATCCCTAATTTTTCCATCTCCTTTGATATCTACCAGTCCCATGCTAGTGAGTTCAGTATCAAGAGAAAGAAAGGGAATGGGTAGGAAACAGTGATATCTGATAAGCTGCCAAACCCTAGGAACTGGAAACTCCAACTATTCAAGTGCACATGGACCAAAGAGCCCACAGGGGAAAAAAAAAAAATAAAAAAAAATAGAAAGGAACAATTTCTTAGAGCTTTAGAAGCTCCCCCCCAGCCTCCCCAAAGAGATGTGGAGCACACAACCAAAAGGAGTAGTGAAATCCAGTGGTGGTAGCATCTAAACTCGTGATAGCCCATTTGAGTACAGCTACCCCACATCAAAGCCCTTCACTGGTTCTGGTTGCTGGGCCGTCCGCAGTGCACCTTCTGCAGGCTGGTCCCCATGAGCGGCAATCAGAGCCCTGCCTGCACTGTGGATGTACCCAGGATTTTGCAGATTCCTTCCGATTAACATCGCTCAAGCGTACCTCTCACTCCCAGCAACGCTGTTAAATTCTTATCTAGGCTCTCATCGCCTCATGTCTCAATTACTGCAACATCCTTTTCCTGGTCACTGACAAACTCAGTCGTGCCCTGATGGTGTATTGATCCAAAATGCCGCTGCCGAGATCATTCCCTAGCCTCACACTTGGCTTTCTTTTTGCTCATCTTCCTAGTTCCTTCTTCCCTGTCATATCAAACAATCAACTGGCCTTCACTTTCAAGGACTCTTCCACCTTATTGCTCATTTTATTCAGCATCGAAAGGTCAACTTGCACACCCGAATAGTCCATAGTCCCTGCTTCCACTCATCGCTTGCCAACTTTGCAATTAGGTGTCTTTGTAGTGTCTCTTGAAGCTCTTCGCCACATTTGTCAGAAACTCTCTGTAAAACCGTAATGCTACTTTGTTGCAGCCCCTCAACCTCTCTTCAGAAGTACCTTCTGGCCAAAAAATGTCTTGCCAACAGTTATGCTGCAGGTGGGCTCACGTGGCTGTCTGTGACATCCTTTTGTTAAGGCTGATTTTATATGGAAGGAGATGTCATAACATCAGAAACTTCCACAAACATTACATGAAGTCTCTTCTCAAAGCAACCAGGAACAGGTTGAGGTATGCTAACCCACAACATTTTGTTCCAAAATGGAGCTCTTTGTGAGGTCTTTCAGGTGGTTACTAACTTTTCATTCTTTGTGCAGCATCTACCAGCATCTTTTCCTTGTCTATGCCTGAGATCCTACAATAATGCAGCAGACAACCTCTAACAGGTCTCTGATGAGTTGTCATACAAGAAGCTAATAGAGAAACTAATCAGCCATGGATGAGTGAAGCATAATGACATAGATGAAAAATGGGCAGGAGACAGAGAAAAAGAATAATGTTTAATTGCTAGCTTCCATTATAGGAAAAAACAGTTAACAGGGGTTTTTTTTGAGATTTCCTCCTATCTTATGACATTCCATAAATACAAGACAGAACAGGAAAACACATGTGGGGTGAGGGTTGCAAGAAAATGGAAGTTGAGGATAATTTATATTTATCATCTGAGAGGTTTGTGATAAACTTTAGAGAGACTTAAGCTAAGGTAACATAATAAAAAAAGAAATGTCAATGCTAGTAAATGCCAAGCAAAACATACTGGAGGACACAGTAGAAGCACCAGCACACGTTACATGGTTCAGCATGAAGTGGGTCAGCTCTCAGACCAGGGAAAATGGTTATTCCCATTTACTCAGCCTTCATGAGGCCACATCTGGGATGATGTGTCCAGCTTTGTGCCTCTCAGTACAAGAAAGATATGGGCAAACTGGAGTGAGTCCAGTGGAGAGCAACTACAACAGTAGGAGCTGGAGCACATGGCACATGAGGAGAGGTTGAAGGAGCCAGGTTAGAGCAAGGGTAAAGCCAGACCCTTCTTGCCATGTGCAGTGAAAGGACAAAAGCCAGCAATCACAAGTGGTACCAATGAAAATTTTAGCCAGGCACTGAAAATTTTCTTTCTGATGAGAGTGAGGCAGCATTGACACAAGGTCTCGGAAAGGCTGTGGCATCATCATTCTTGGAGAGCTTCAGAATTCACTGCGGGACAGCCCTGAGAGACCTGAACTTAGGAGGATGGCCCTGCTTTGAGTGAGGCATTGGACTAGACCTTCAAGAAGTCCCTTCCCATCTCAGTTACTCCATGGGTCTTTGAGCTCTCTGTACAGATCTGGACAGGTCAATGTAAACCTCTGTCAGCCACAGTTAAGATTAAAAGATTAAAAAATTGCTTTAGATGATAGATACATCTAAAGTGTCCAATTGTTATGTGCCCAGTGTATCCAAACAGGTCCAATTCTGAGCTCACCAGTGCCAGAGAGATGTGGACTTACTGGAGTGAGTCCAGAGAAGGGCCACAAAGATGATGAAGGAACTGGAGCATCTAGCTTGTGAGGAGAGGTGGAGAGAGCTGGGACTGTTCAGCCTGGAGAAGAAAAGGCTCAGGGAGCTCTGTGGATAATATCTGAGGCAGGTAAAGAAAGTGGAGCCAGACTTCTCAGTGGCACCCAGGAACAGGACAAGCGGCAATTAGCACAGACTGAAATAAAGGAAATTCCATCAGAACATAAGAAAAAACGTTTTTCACTATGTGGGTGGTCAAACACTGGCACACGTTGCCCAGAGAGGTTATGGAGTCTCCATCCTTGGAGATACTCAAGACTTGCCTGGACGCAGCCTTGAGTAACCTGCTTTGAGTAGGTGGGTTGGATTAGATGATCTCCAGAGGTGCTTCCAGCTTTCACCTTTCTGTGATTCTCTGATTTTGTGATTCCGCATATATTAGAGAATAAGACTGTGAATATTATAGGATTACATCAAATTTTGAAACAGCAATATATAAAACCTCATGCTTCCAGGGTTTACGATGAAATCTAACAGGAAATTTCTTAGTTCCTTTATGACTTGCTTCACTCCCTTTCTCAGCCACTTTTACAGTTAGGACAGAACTCAAGGACACCCAAATTATGTGTCAGTTCCTGTGATTCCACAAAAATCCCTGCCTCTTCCCCTCTCCAGATAGTTGTGTGAGGTTCAGCCTGGGCAGGCAGACATCTGGGATCCAGGGAGTTTTCCCACCAGCAGGGTTCCCAAAGATGTGGACAGTATAACAACTGAGAACTTCTCATCATCCATTCACAGTCATGCAACTTTCTGCCTCTCCCATCCCTGTCACAGCAACCACTCACATGGAAAAACAGCATTCAGAGAAGAACGTAAATTCAAATAAGTATATAGCTGCAAATTCAAGGTCAGAACAGTGTTCTCAGCCATCTCTCCACCCTCTCCCACGAAGCGCTTCATGCACCAGGAAAAAACACAGCAAGATTGCACATGCCTGAGTTAGCGGATTACGATAGGAAATGCCATCTTATCTTCTGCTTTACAGCAACACACTTTACAAATTGTCTGGCAGCTATTCACTCATTCACTCTCTCTGTAAATAACTATTCAGTAAAATCTGATGGAACTGTGCAAGTCACCAAAGCCTCACTGGGATTTTCTACACACAGCTGCCAGGCTGGAAAATTGGTGAGTCTCAAGGGCAAATTGCACGCAAGTGGGGAAAGGTTGGTGGGTCCTCCTAAAGGTCACCTGAGTTTTGGTCAAGTAAAATTTGTTTGCTCGATGCATTTGCTTCATTATTATTATTCTGTCCCTTTAGGTGACTGGTGCATCTGCGTTGCTGACATAGAAACCAGCTCTGCATCGCCTGGACCGCTGTGCGGTAGAAGAACAGGTCAGGACTGCACCGAGGGAGGGATGCGCGGCTCCGCTCGTAAAACCTTGGCTCCTCTCCAGACCTGCGAGAGCTCCTCGCCCAATTGCTGGGAATGCTGATGCCCCAGAGACTGCAAGAGAAACCTCTGCTTTTTTTGCTGGCTTTCACACAGAGAAGTCATTTGTCCCAAAGCCCAGAACCTGGGGCAATCTCTGGTGTATTCAGTTGTATTAGAGAATGTGTTAATTACCGTAATAATGCAACTAATATGGCTTAGAGAAGCGACTATCAAATGGTGCTTACAGTTTCCTGCTTTTCCTTTGTATGATGCCTAAACAGGCGGTTGATTAGAAATCAGCAGAAATTTAGGTATTTATGCATTTAATTTTTGTTAAGTGGCCATTTTCATTTTATGTGTCTGCAATTTTTTTGTCTCTTGCACTGATCTGCTTTCTGTACCTGGAAAAGGGGATAAGGTAATCTGACACCAGCAATTTTCTGTGTTTACTGAAGCTTTTCAGATTATGTCATAAGTACATATATTTTCTAATTATGAAATAAAAATCTGGGAAAAGACCTCTTATGATGGGGTAGAAGAACAACTGGATGTCCCAAGTTGTCTGTCACTTTTTAGAACAATAATAGAGTTGTTCCCTCTTTCTTAAATCACTGTTCTGTGCTGCTGACCCAAAGGTGACATCTACTTGCCTTTTCTACCCGTGAATCTCACCTTCAAGAAACAATTTTTTTGTCAAGTTTTTTCTCACTTTTCCAATCTCTTCTGCTTTTCTACATAGCCAGAGGAAGAGGCAGAAGACAGTTATTATAGCTACAGCAGTGAGAAAGCAATTGTGCCTGTAGTCACCACCAACAAACACAAAGCACCGCCGTAGACAAAACAGGACGAAGAATAGATCTCATCTTGGAAAATTAAGCATTGCCATCATGATCTCTTAGACTTCTCGGACTGAGGCAGGGACTTGGAAAGCATGCACTTGACACGGTGTTTCTTGGTGGTTGAAAGGGTAAGAACTGACAAGAAACTACAGGAGTTTAGAATTAATGTCCATGCAGTGCAAGGGTGTGAAGAGATGCTAAGAATGAGAAAAAGAGCAATTCAGACTCTCAGGAAAGGATAACTCCCCCAGCAGAACAATATATTTCTTAACCACTGACATCCATTGACCTCCTTCTTTTTAGCCTATAAATCTTGCCAACTGCCCTGACCCACTGAGACCTTTGGTGGAAATACAGTAATTTAATTCAGACGTAATCCATTCTTTAATGACAGAGCATGCAGGAAAAGCTTACATGGGCTTGCCTGTACATGTAATTAGTAGATCAGAAGAATAAAACAATTAATTTCTCTCTGACCAGTTCGAGGAGATAAATGTTTATTTAATCCAAATTAAAATGTTCCCTTTTTTTTATTATTTTGTTCCTTCCTCTAGCCTAAGCACTGTCATATGATTAGGGCTGGGCAAGAGGCAGTATTCATATCCCACAAAAGCCTGCTAATTAGACGAGAACCAAAGGGATCTGCAGTGGGGGGAAATTACTGATTTGAGTTGTCAAAGACTTTTGTGAAAAAGCTTTTGTTGAAGTCTGCAACCTGCCACTCGCCATCACACATCTCAGGTGAGTGGTGAGCACCTAAGGGCGAATTAGCCGCAGTTCCCAGGACAGGCATTTATTTACTCACGGACTGTGACCAGAAATTCCGGCCTGGACTAGACAGATCTTTCCACAATGGAAATTTCACGGCAGCTGCTATGTTTTTCCATCTCCTTTTCCTTTCCTCTGAGGAAAACATCTGTTTCTGACAAATTGAGAGGTGAATGCAGCTCCCATCTGGTCAAGAGGTCTGGGCAGCTGTGGTTATGTCAGGCGGTACGAGACCATCCCCCTCACCGGTCGGTGCTGAATGGGGATGCAGGAGGAGACAAAGTCCTTCTAGAACCTGGAAAATGCATGTCAACACTGACGGCAACGAGAATTTTCCCTGATGAGAGACTCATTCCTCACACTGACCAGCTCTAAAAGTCACCTCTAAATGTTAAGAGATAAAACAATGCCGTTGGGAGTTACAGTCTCTTCACCTCACATGAATCTTAAATTTGTTCTTCTTCCAGGAAAAAAAGAAAAGAGGGGGAAAAAAGTCCACATCAGCAATTAAAGCATTATGTCAGGAATCCGTGCCATATATTCCAGGGATTTTGGAACTGGCATGAATGGCAGGGAAGGAATGAGATGATGATTTTAAAGGCAGAACTTTGTTTAAAAAAAAAAATTAGCACAAAGCACATCTGAACGCAAAAAGGCTTAGCCAGTGCTGCACATGGAAAACCCCACTGCAAGCGAAATGCAAAGAAATATCTTCTACCCATTTTGGGCAGCAGTTGACAGGTAAGATTTTCTATAAAAGGGATGACAACATTGACCTTTAGAAAATTATCACCAGATAGCAGAGAAAAGCTTTCCTCTGTTTATCCTTGGGGGACTAGGAGCTGCACACAGACAGGATGCCAAAACAAGACAAAAACATTTCAGTATTTTTGAGTGTGCAGGGGAGCTACACGCACCCTGAGACAATCAGCTTTGAAATAAAGCTCTAGGAACACAGAAATAACATGCTTGTGAAATGTCCTGATTATTACAAACACCAGCACTCCGGGCAAAACCCTGCCTACAGAAAGGGCTCCATTAATTCCTGTTAATGGAGTTGCCTCTCTCCAAAGGTGATTTTCAGGCAGACTGAAAAATTAAAAGGGAGATTTGTCCCCTGACACCAGGAACCTTTGCTGCCTGCATGCACAGAAACCAGGAGAGAAGTGTCCTAAAATTACACCCTGTGGCAACCTCTTTTAACAATAGGCAGGCAGGAATATGGATTTCAGGAGAAATTATATTAATTACTTGCACGGATTCTACTTTACAGATGAATTAACAATTTCCTGTTATGCTATCTGCAGCTCTAGCAATCCTCACAGCTGCTAAACCGCAGCCTCTGAAGCAACGCCAGCCAAGCATCCCACATCAGCAGAGAGCGATGAAATCCCAACTCAGACAGGGATCGCACAAAGGACTTCTGACTTCTGGCATGTGGCTACCTGACTACCGCAAGGACAGAAGTTCTTAAAAGCATTCTCATTTACCTGTTTTCCCCCTTTTCTTTGTAGGTATCTTCCGAAGAGTAAGAACTCCTTTTTCTTTTTTCCTTCTTTTGATGAGAGGTTTGTATAAACCTGCCCTTTACAGAAGCATGGCAGAAACTAGTCGCTATGTGCACTGGTACCAGTGACCCCTTGTGAAAGCAGATTATCTTCTCCTGGTTCATAAATCTACCTGTCAACCCTACCTGGAGAGCGGACAACTCATCAGTATGGATTACTGAAACCACTTGCTGCAGAAATAAAGCTACAGCAAGATAGATTAAAAAATAAAACAAAAATTCCCCTTGGGATGTGACAATTCCTTAACCCCAGCCTCAGAAAAAAACACAACCTTGAAATGGAGAAAAGTGATCTGTAGAACCAGATGCTGAGAAGAGAAACACAGAAAAATGGCAAAGGAGCTTCAGCAACGATGCTTGATCCAATCTGGTTCAGAGCACACGTTTACTTTATGGCTCATATTTATCACAGCCAACAATGCTGAAACTGTACATTTCAAGGTTGCATCTATATTTCAATTTACAAATCCTTATGGTTAGGGGATTTAAAATTCCACCATAAAATCTTGGTCAATGTGACCACAGGCCAAGGGTACTTTTCTTCTTTAATGTAATAATGAAATATTTTGCTTATGACATTGGTGACTTATAAGTGGATTCAAAATAAGAACCTCAGAAAGAAGAAAAAACCTCCAATAAACCACACAAGAGTGGTTTCTAATGTCATCTGCAAATTCAAAATTGCTTGCCCAAACATTTGTTAGTAAAAACCAACTTTGATCCATGATATGATGCAGTGACCGGCAACAGACGTAATTTATGTCAGGCTAGAAGTATCTTTTAATTTAGCAATTCTTGGGTTTTTTTGTTCCTGAACAGTAAGTTTTTCACATTACAGCTCACAGCACATAGTTCTGTAGTTCTCTAACAGTGAGATTCATCCAGTCCTGCTGGGCTAGAAGGACAATGGCCAATTAAAGAGCCAACTCTTCAGGAAGGGCAAGAGATTTATGAAGCCAAAGGTTGGTGCAGGAATGTGGTCTGGGCATGTCTAGCTGGCCCTGCCTGCCCACCTAAAGCAGGCAGGCAGAGAAGCTCAGCTCATACCCAACTTTTCGAGTCACTAAGAAGACTCCAGTCTCCCTCTGTGCTCAAGTTGACATTTCCCCAGCAGTACGTGTCCAAAGATACATAAAAATGTAAATGCAGTGTATTAATTAACCAAGAATAGTTAAATATATAGCTCCAAGGCTACACATGCTGTCAGCTCAAGTCCACCACCTTCCATAGGCTGGTTAACTCACCTGAGCCAGCATTACAGCCTGGAACATTACAGACAATCTCAAATTTCCTGACCTTTTCAGTCAGTGTGATAATATTAACATAAACTTAAAGGAACTGTCATTTCTCTTTCTGAAAACACTTCTTCTCTTTGGATTGCAGGATCCTGAATCACAGGGAAAAGAAATCAGATTTCTCAATTGCCTATAAGAAAATGACACCTGAGGTGAGCCTGATGTATGCAGGGACATCTTCTATTATATCCAAAGGGAAGTATTTTATTCTGAGGGATGATAAATTACAAGTTTAGCTTAATAAAAATAAAACATTGCTTTTACCTATACTCTTCTTAAACTCAAAATAAAAGGCTTGAAAATGGTTTGTCTTTTAAATAAGTATTAGTAACGTTAAGACTGTTTTCCACATTGTCCATGACTCCTAAGGAGCTCCCTAATTCATGCCTGGGCTAAGCCCATTTGGTGGACGGTAATTGTTTTGCCTTATTTTACAGAACTGGAGTACGCCAGGGGTTAAACCACTTGCAAGGGAACACATGTCAAAACAATGAACTGAAAAATGCAACCAAATGCTGCTGAGCTCCACTAACCCCTGTTTACATGCTATCAGCATCTCCGCAAAACCCCTAAATGCACATACTCCTGAATGACAGTATTAAATGAGTGGTGATCACGCAAAGAGCAGGGACATAAATAAACCTCATTAGGGAAAGTCAGAGTGAGAATCAGATGTGCATCGGCTGCTGTGGTACCAGCCCAAAATATGTTCTTGCCTCACAGTAAAGAAAACCCAAAGCATTTTGCCGTTTCACTGAGGAATCAACCATGCCACTTCATTTACTGGGGAGTAATGGGATCATATCTTGCCCTATAGACGACTGTTGGTTGAAATACATTCAGCAATGCTCGCTGTTTGCCGCTATAACAATGTAAGTGCCCACTTGTAGGATGTTTCCTTTTAAAAAAATAAATTTAATTGAAACAGCTCGCTTAGTATAATTTCATCACCTTTGTTTAATCCCATTTTTAAGCGGTTGACCTTAAATTCAGATCAACCCCAAAATAAAAGGCCTCTGGCAGAGATGTTTGTACTGCATTTCACACAAAATAAGGAATATATAAGCCAACAATGGCAAAACAGAGCTCAACAAGATGTCCTTGCTTTGAAAATTTCATCCCTAATGTGCACTGACGCTCTTTTATCTACAGTCATCTTTTTTAAGGGATCCAATCTTAAAAAGCCTTCCTCTTACAAGCAGCCTGACAAGTTCATTGGAAAAGCCCGTGAATATAAAGATATCTTATGAGCAGAGGTTGGAGGACGGGGCGTTTATACATTACAAGCTCGGTCTATAAGCACAGCAGTACACATCTGATTTATCTTAACTCCCACGCTAATACTAGCCAAGTAACGCGTCCAGATAAGTGAGGGGATTGACACCCACGCACCAGCACATCTCAAGCCCAGAATTCCTCCCGCAGGGTCCAACCCCATACAGCTTTATTCACGTCTAGCGGCGCTTTGCACCAACACGAACAGGGCATCGTGCGAATCAAGGCGCACCACCACGTGAGCACGGGTATCAGAAATCAGGTCCGCGGTGGGAACGCTGAGCATCCTGACTGAGATCCACACTGTCGGGGATTAGGGGCAGTGAGCAATGCATTAAAGCCAGCACTGCCAGCCCTGCGGGCCAAATGTACTACGTCCTGCCTAAAAGCCTTCATGGCTGCCTGAGTCCATTTAAAATAAAAGAAGTAAGCATAACAACCACTTTTTCCTTTACAAGGGAAATCAAGTAATCTCTCTGGGTCAAACTCTGAACGACAGAGAACAATCTCATTTTACCCGAACGTGAGCAGCACCTCCAGACTTCTCTACAGTTCTCTCCCCATTACTTACAGCATATAAAAAGGGCAATTTAACTGAAGGAGTTTATATTTGGGGCTTTTTTTCAGCACTGTTTCCAGAAAATAGCAGATGTTGGTTAATGATCTTTAGACGTTAGATCATAAACCACCCTCATTTCAAACACTGCAATCGGAGCGATTATTTGTATATCATTAAGCAACATCCTCAGAGCAAGCTCAGTATATCTCCTTATTGTTTCATTTAAAAACAAAAATATCAGATAACTCTTTACTTTATATTTTCGAATTTACAGGATATCATCAAGGTTCTTACCTTCGCTTCATTCCTTCTTCTCAGCAAAGCAATATATGAGCACAGCGTCATTACAAAGTGCAACATTTCTTCAGCTCCACAACACGCGGACACAAAGCAGATGACATTTGTCTGCACTGAGACACCGGATGAGCATTAAAACTGAATCTTATGAGTTTCCTTCTTCACAGAGTTACACAGCATGCTGGTCCCCACAAGAGGAATGATTCTATTTTAAACTCCAGACATAGAATCAGATTGTTTATTTCAAAGTGAAGATAGACGGGTTTGAGTTGGACTACTGTGGGCGTACCTGGGCTCAGGCATATTTAGGAATATAGTAATTGCCTGTATTTTCAAACACATAGAATGTCTATATATGCATCATATATATATACACAGAGAGAGTGGGTCTTACATGCACTTAGATATGTATATATATATATGCATGCATATCTCTCTGTAGAAGCCCATCCATGCATAGATATTTATAATTGCTTACATATATAATAGTATGTGTTAAACAATATATATATAACACATAGACATATATAAAGTAAGATTCTATCTCATAACATGGATTCAGATTCAGTTTTATCTAAATATGTACTGGAAATATTATCTAGGCCTCTGATTCACTAGAACCACACTTAAAAAAATAATTACGTGATATATGCTGAGAAATGCCCAGATACGTGACAGATAAATTAGTTTCATTTGAACACATGTAGTGTATGAAACAAATTAATTCAATAAACATTGTGGTGCTCATCCTGCAAAAGCATATGTGAGTCCCAGTGAGTTCAGCTGTAATAACTAAAATTATTCATGGGCAAAAAGTGTTCGCAGATCAAGGCTATATATGCGATTTGGTTGTTACATTATGCTAATTTTGGATCTACTATTTCACCATAAAATCTGACAAGGCAGAGTCATTTATGAGACATAAATATAGAGAATTGAATTATAGAGAGTCCTCTACATACGTAACAAGATCAATTATTAATTAACAGTCTGAGACGAAGATACCTTGCCGTAGAGAAATTATTTAAGGGCATCTATTGGCAACACTGGCCATAGGGTGGGGTCCTTTCTGTTCACTCCATATGGGCCGCTGTGATATAAACACGGCACCCCAGGAACAGCCGTGCCCTGGGTACAACCTAGCCATTGCAGTTACTGCAAAGGGGGGACACCCTTCCTCTTGTCCCCCCATCACTGTTACAGCAAGTTACTGTACCTGGAACAAGGCAAGCCGATGCATCACATTGGCCTGTTTAAAGGAAGATATTATCTCATGCCCTGGCTGCTACTGTAATTCAGGTAGAGAATTACCTTTCCACCGATCTGATCCTGTGCTGATGTAGTTAGCAGAGCTCCGCTGGCATTAATGGAGCCGTACAGATTTACACCCGTGAGCGCCTCATCTCCTACACTCAAATGAGAGCCAGACCAGCAGTAACCTGGCACATCGGACACGTAGGGTAGACCTCAGCTAACTTAGATAAACTGAAGAATTGGGATTGAATTTGAGCATGCTATCTAGGCTTTCTCAGCAGCATCTTTTATCCTTTGGAGTCTTAGAGGGCGTAGTTCATCCCACATACCACATCATCACAGGTTCATCTCACTGAATTGCGGACACCTCCCAATTGGGAGCTAGTCACTCCCATCACTGTTAACAGTGGGAAACACTTTTAGGGTGCGATGAATCTGATTTATTTAGCATGTCTATTTAAAGCTGAGATGATTCCTGTCCTAGAAATGCCTTCTTGTCTCAGTTGACTATGCAGGGTGACTCGCTCACATGTGGGTGATGAAAGTCATCTCACCTATGTGACAGCTTCATTAGCAACAGTACTTACACTGAGGAAAATAAAACACAAGTCTCAAATGTTAACTGAAAACAAATTTTGAACAAATTAATATTAGCATAATTGGAGATACAGATCTCAATGCAAGACAACATTAATATTCTCCTCCTCTGTGCTTTCTAGCCAGAGTTTTGGGGGTATGTGATTGCACAGGAGCAAGGAAGGTTTCTGAACAGCAGAAAACTTGCTCTGTGTCCTGTCTTCAACAGTCTTTGCTGGAGGAAATTTTTCAAAGGACTACAAAAAACAATTTCTGATAATCTCCTCCCCCATAGGCAAAGTTTTTCTGACCTCTAAGTAGTCTGAAATTAGCTCCAACTG
Source organism: Aramus guarauna (assembly GCA_013400195.1). NCBI lineage: Eukaryota > Metazoa > Chordata > Aves > Gruiformes > Aramidae > Aramus > Aramus guarauna. The sequence goes on from VXBL01009699.1 coordinate 364,670, forward strand.
TGAAGCATAAATCTAACATACCTCTACTAATGTATTTTCACTAATTATATAACTCTGGAACACCAATCTACGGAACCCCCAACCTTATCTGAATCTAGACAGTTAAGATCCTGATTAAACAATACTTTGAAGCAATGAGTGCCCCAGTCTTACGAAGAAGAATTTCCTTTAAATTAGCATTAAGCAAATGACTTAGCTGTGCCATATCCCAAGCTGAGATTTGTGCCTGAATTACAGGAAGGGAAATTAAGACAGGGTGAAACAGACAACTGTTTTCTGTAATGTTGTGTCCACATCCTTAAGTAGCCCATTGGAGACAGCAGTGATCTGAACTGCAGGCGATCAGGGCACCTCCACCTCCATTTGGCTTCATTTTGGTGAACAAAACTGTGTCCCTTAAAAGCCTTGTCCTGTATTTTCCATGCAGCTGTCCTTTATTCCCTTTCAGGGTTTGTGGCTACCATAGGAATAATGCACTTTCCAGGGCGGATAATAAAAACTACAAAAGGAATCAGCTCCAGATGGGTTACAAAATTGATGCCTTCACCACCACCTCGCAGGTATTAACATTAGAAAGCTTTCTCAAGAAAGAGGAGGTTAGGATAGATGAAGGAGAACATAGTGGAAAATACCAATGAAATGTAAGCGTAAGTGCCATTAATAAATCACAGGCCCAGCACATAACTCCACATAGTAATTCCCAGAAAGACAGTCCTAATCGATAATATATACGTAACTCTTCTGAATTTGTTAATTTGTTTTTGAACAGTATGGAACCACTCCCTAATTTCAAAGTGCTGTCCAATGACTCTTTGTACTATGTAAAGTACACATTTTGGACATGTTGACTTCTCTAATTAGTCTATAAATACTTGACTTTTACCCACTGCTTTGGTAAGTGTGATAATTGCTGGGGAAAGGCCAAAGCATTTATGGTCAATCAGATGATGAGAAAAGGAATATGGCCCTTTCAGTGAGTAAAATGTAAGGCATTCTGTGGCAAGGCAGAAGCTATTAGCAGGATCAATATTTCTCCTAGTACCTTAATAAATCATTATATCAAAGAACAGTTGCAGGATGAAGAAAACCTCATTCTACCAATGAGGATGCTTCCAAATCAGCAAATAAAACATCATTTAAATTACAAAGACTTAATTGGTGTACAAAGGCAAATGGCAAGAATAGAATACAGCCCTCTGATGCTAGGCATGTAAGCATTTTGAATCATTAGTGAAGGAAGAAAAGCAGAAAGACAAAGAAACAGCTATGCTAAGAGCTCCACATGCATAATTTGCAAATTGGTAAATATGCATGAACCCACCACACCGTAGCTGACTGATGTCACCATGTTTAGTGTAGATATCATAGGTGGCAGAAACAGAAGAGCACCTGGAAAACAGGATAGCCTTTGCTATCTTCAATGTGTACTGAAAAGAAGCCCCTTGCTGTTATTTCCACTGAGGCTTTTTCCTCCTCTTCTCTTTAGCTAGCAAAGAAAAAGCTAAGATTTGTAAACATTAGAGTGAGGGAAGGGAAGAAACATTCTAATGGCTACTTTCAAGCAAGGGAACTTCTCACTGCTTACCTGATACAGCTACCATCACACGTAGCCATATAGCTGTCTTGGCCACACGACCAAGAAGGAAACGCTAAGTAGAGCTGATTTGGAGTTCTGTCCAAGTAAGGGTTGAGGGACCATGATCATGTACACATCCCACACAGTAGGTAACCCTCCTAGCATACACATATGGCTGTGAGAAGAAGAAAAGGCATGCCAAACTACTTCATATGGTGTTGCAAACCTACACGTTGCTAAGGAGCACACAAGTGCACAGCTTGTGAGCAGCCACCACTACCTTCTTCAGAAATACCAACTCACAGCACTTTTGATTTATAGTGTTACCTTTCAAGCTAATAGAGGAATGATGAAACCTAGTGGGGAAAGAGTCGCTAGAGTAATAAATGTATGAGTTCCCACCAGGAGAAAAATGTAATTACTGTTGTAACCAGCATTCAGGTTTATTCTTTTGTTTGAATAATCTGGATTTAGCTCTTTACTGAAGAGATATTATAGAAAAGCAAATGTTTCTCAGTTGTTTAGTCACTAGTTTTGATCCCTGTCACAGCCTTGGAAGCTTATTCCTAATTTATTCAGAGTCAACAATTGTTGACTTTGTGAAAGAAAGTCAACTGTTGAAGGAATTTCATTGTGGAAGTCAAAGTGGATACTCTTTGGTTCTCTACTTCATATTTTATATGCTCCTAATTCCATATAGCTGACACTTTAGAAGGTCAGCTGTCATATGGCTGGAAAGCTGACATCTCAAGAAAGTAAACAATGCCTGAAGAGGAGGGGAGAAGGAGCATCCTCTTGCTATGCGATAGCTCATCTCCTCACTCTGAGCCGGCAGAGATCTTACCTGCCTTTCAAAATTCTCTGTAAAGGCAGAGTTTTGGCCATGTGGCAATTGACCTTCTGGAGGGCTGGCCATATGCGTTTTCACCATATGTCTAGATCTTTGAGTTAAATGCATACATAAAAATGAACAATGTCCAAATGTTTCATGCTCTGAACTCTCCCTATAGATTTATTTATTTTCTCAAACTGTAATGTATTCCAAAAAGTAAAGCGGATCGGTCTCTCCGTAAGTTACAACTCAAATCAGCTTGTTGGCTGATCCTTCTGTTGTAGAAAACATATCAATCCTGCTTTACAGAGCATACTAAGAGCCAACTTTAGTAGTAAGGAAATGGCTGCAGTTTATATACTTAACTGCCTATAGGCCTCCCAAGGGTTCCTCCTCTGCTCCTGGGGAGATTAGGTATTCTTCCCCTCATCTCATGCCCACTAACACATATCAACATAGTATCTCTGATAGCATCCCAGGACTATTTTAAAAAGCAATTGGAAATACCCTTTTTGCCTGCATCCCAAAGTATTACTTTTTGCTTGGCATGTATCAGCTTTGTAGACTGTAAATCACTCGGGGTAGGGACTACTCCTATTTGTTTATGTCCTTAGTGGCCCAAAAGCATTATCAGCTTTATTTGTCAAATTAGCAGCAGCAGAGGGGATCGTCGTGAGCATGACCCAAACTTTAGCGATCGTGTCCAATGGGATCACAGGGGGAAGGCTAATGGAGTCCAGTGCGCCCTTTCAATTCTATTATCATAAACCTCTTTTTTTTTTTTTNTTCTAGCACAGTAAAGAGATGCACTAACTCTTCAAACAAATAACCAAGAGCAATTGGGATGGTAGTAAATGGATTCAACAAAGATTCAGGATTTTCTTATTCTAGTCAGCCTGAACAATTAATTAACAGCCTCCTTGTTTGTCATTAATTTTGTTGCCATAGTAGCCTCTATAAATGGTTTCTAACAAACAAGGAAGATTTATCTTTCTTACTCTAAATCGATCAGAAAATGAATGATTTCACATTCATTTTTGTTTCATTGTGACAGGTAAAGCTCAGTGAATCATTACAACAGGGTCTTCTGAGAAGGATAAGGTGTCAGTTATCTTAAAAAGCAATCTTAAAAAGCAGATCCAGAGATTAAGAAGGAAGTGCCACTTCCATGCAAACAAAAATGCAAGCTCCAAAAAGAATATTAAAAATGACAACAATTTATAAGTAATAAATAGAAAAAAGTTTCTACAATTTTTTTAACTCTAATATAAGCATATTTTGCATGAATATAAATACTTCCATGAACTATTTCTTCCTCCAAATTCACAGCTGATGAGAGACCAAGGAGGAAAAACATTGTGAGAGAATTTCCTAAAGAACAGAGTTAAAATGAATTAGTTGAAACACAGGAATTTTTCATCCTCTTTAGACTACTTGGCTTGTCAAGAGAACAGCAGCCCACAAGGGAGAAGGGAAGGCAAGGTACATGTCTGCAAACTAAATGCAGCGTAAGTTCTGACCATCATCAAGTGCTAAGGGTTTGGACATGTTTAGAGAAGTACAGGCCGCAACCTGCAAATTGGATCAATATGTTTCTTGCCTGATAAATTCCAGGAGGGAGATAACGGGTCCATTATTGGAAAAGATTGTTGTTGCCTTTCTTCTAGAGGACAAGGTGACAGATTCTCTTAAAACAGTAACTGCTCTTTGCTTCTTCACAAAACCATGCTTTGAAAACAAGAGTCATTTCAAACCTTGTCCAATCTATAATCTGTCTCACTTGGAGTAGGGAGCAGGGAAGAGTTAGAGCATGGGAACATAGCAAAGTACTCAGACTTTGATTAAAAAGCTAGTAATAAGCCCAGGTACAAAATGCTCTAGTCACATCAGTCAACTCTTTCCACCAAGGAAAACAAAACAAACATGAAGGCAATGGGACTTATGTTCACCATTGTATTAGTCATTTCCTACAGCCAAAGTCAAATGTCCTTGAATATGTTTCTATACTATTGATATCCAAAGTGATTGACTCAGCTACAGACCATAGCACAGTTAAATCTTACTGAGAGCAAATTGTTTTTTTCTTTACTTCACCTCTTGAAAGACCTAAAGGGCAAGGTTTTGGCCATTTCCCATACTGCTCAAGGATTATGAACATCAAAGTGCTGGGGAGATCATGCAACCATGAAAGCTGCACTGCCACAAATACAAAACGACATCAAGAACATGCAAAATTCCCCTTTTTTTAGCAAAAACGTTTCCAGTAGTTTGGAAATGTTTGGAATGTTTACACATTCACTTTTTTATTGTTCAATTTCAGGCTGATGGGACAGTTTTTCTCCTGGTACAGGGGTTTATAAGCTACCAAATGGTGGAGATAAAACATGTAGAAATAAGAAGACTAGGGAGCAGGGATTTGCTTCTGTGATAACAGTACTACAGCAAGGGATACAAACCCCTAGATGTTGGTGAGTAGACCAGGGCCTTGCTCCTGACCCATTCACCCTTCCACCACATCCCCTCAGCAGTATCAGTTCAACCATGTGCCTGGCCATGCCCAAAATCATACTGAGGTCATTAAAAAAAAAAAAAAAAAAAAAAAANAACATGAATCGTTTCTCAGATCCAATTTAGAAAGAATCTGCTGAGCCACTAAGCGCAGCCAAAGAGAGGGTAACCTCTGGTATGGAGCGTGGAAATGAGAGCTCGAAGGCACCATGCTCGGAGATCAGATCCATATAATATAGTATCAAATAATATATAAATACAGCCTAAGAGCAAAGAGCAGGTATGAATTTTGTTCTCTCTGGTTATTTTTAAGGAAACCTCTGCCTGTCTGCCTATTGTACCTTTACGAGCAGAGCTGGGGCAGTAGCAAGTTTGAACCCACTTTCAAGCCAGCATAAAAGTTGGAGAGAAGTCACAAGAGGTAATTTCATTACTAAAAGTTTAATGAAAACCAGTGGCCAGACAGCGAAGCACCACACAAATTGGTGTCTATGGAGGAAGAGGAAAGTAGGCAGAGCAGCCAGCGTGAACTCTGCCTGGGAAAAGCCAATGGGCAGGTGTGGGCAGACCTGCCGGCTGCCATGGATGTGCCTCCTCAGGACAGGCTGCCCCTCGCCGGCAGGGGCCAGGAAACTGAGGTGGGAATTTTAGGCAAGAGGGGACATTAATCTGTTAAAAGAGGCTTCTCCACTGCTCACAGAGCATTTTGTTTCCAGGGATCTGTTGTGCTTTAAGTGTTGGGCAAAGCCTACCGCAGCGCGTGCCTGCATGGTCTGGCTGTTGACACCAGCCTGCTGGGCCCGCACTGAGCAAATTCAGGATTGTTCTGCTCGGGGTCAGAGGCAACTGGAAGCCACATAAACGTAGTAGCAGTGCCAAGGCCAAGTTAACTGCACTGAGTCAGAGCTAATAAACACTGCCAATCATGGCAACTTACTAGCTTGTACTCAGCATCATGCTAACTGTGCTACACGGTTTCTGGTTGGCTGTCTACCAGTAGACAGCTGTGTAGATGTAAACTCTTATCCGAATGTCTGCGGACTCTCACTGAGCACCTAAATCCTGGTGAACTTAAGTATAAACCAATCATTTAAAACTTTTGGGGAAACTTTGCAGGAAGGAGTAAAGAAGAACTAGGGGAGTGAAGAACAGACTCTGGACCAAGGCCATAGGCCAAGGCCAGAGTTACAGCTCTCCACTGGGAGTGCCAGGCAAAAAGCCTGTAGCCTGAGCACATGCCTGGAGGGCCTGGGATTGCAGAGCAGTGTCTAGGTTTGATCTAGGCTCCATAGTCTTGACCACCTCATGCATTCAGTGCTGAGACTGTCAGCAGTCCAGTGATCTGTCAGCAGTCCACTGATCAGCACATGCAGTGAAACCTCTTCACAGAAGCAAACAAAATGCTGCCACAAAGGACACCCACGTAGACTTGGTTCTTTATTATAATTTAAAGACCTTAAAATAGTGTGTTGCATTTGGCTATCGAACACTGACTTTTTTTCTGAAAGCCTGTCCTCAGGCATGGGAGGCTGACTGCTGGCTGTATGGCTCTTGACAGAGAGATACTTCCCAACAGAAATCACAACTCATTTGAACCTTCAGAAGGAGCTACAGAGGTGGACAAATCAGAGATACGTTAATGGAGGAAGGAGTGCAGGACTGATCATTATAAAATCTGGAGGCAAAGGTCTCTAGTATTAAAGGGGTATGCTCCTGGAGGGATTATAGAATGATCAGAGGCTCAGAACGCTCCATGCCCCAGAACAAGAGGACAACCAGCTTGTTCTGTGTATCTACACTTCATTAGGACCAGATAGTGCATTTGATTGATTTCACTCATGTGTGACTGACATGAAACCTGACAGCAAGTGGTTTGTAGAACTTTGGCCAGGACTTTGGAGAGATTGCTGAATAGCTCACACGCACCCAAAAAAACCCCAAAACAAAACAAAAAACCAAACCAAACAACTGAAAAACCCAAATAACAAAAAAGAGGGAATATTTGACTTGGTTGCAGAAGATGCTATGTCTTTAACCTGTTACTCTGTCACCATTTCATTTCCTGTCTCCTCTTGTTTCTTTGCCATCTCAAAACAGTAGAAAGGCTGTGTGAAGAGAGAAGAATAAAATATAAGGACACTTGGGATGTTTTCATGGAGTGAAAGAAACACTTTGTAATTAACTACATAAGTGAATTGGTGGCCTTCAAACATTAAAAGAACAGCATTATGAAGAAATTCAGTCTCCTCTATGCAAACCACATGATGACAGTCAATTTTATGAACAAGGTGCCGTATTTCAGACTCAGCCCTCTCCTGGATTTAACATATGACCTTTGTTTTCAAGATCCTTGTCTCTCTAAAATGTTTTCCTTTATTCTCTTTGGTGCTAGTTCCTTATTATTAATTAGATCAAGTCAGATTTCCACTGAGATTGTAAGAATAGTGACACCTATGTGTTACCTGTCAAGTACTGCCATAACTGTCTTCAATTGCTCTTGTACATCTAGTGCCTCTGCGGAATCCCACGTTCTGAAAATTGTATGCTGTCTTTCAAAGCCCTTCCTCTAGTCTATGTAACGTTGCAATATACATTGGGTAAGGGATATAAAAGTAAAAAACCTTCCTAAGAAAATCACTAGGTGCAATAGTAAATTCGCAATAGCGAGAAGAAAGAGTTGGTTTGCTACTCAATGGGAGGAAAAGCTGTTAGAAGGGTCAGCTGTGATCAGAAAGCCACAACAATTAACAATGAAAACAAAGGAGTAGAAATTCAGCTCATAGTAGGAAAAAATAGATTAGAGAGAATTGAGATAAGTTAATTTTTTTTTCAGATTGGGTGGGTCTTATGAATTTTACCCTTGAATATGTAGATAATTGACTGAGGGAATCTTAGAGCTGCTGGCAATTATGTTTGAGAGGTGAGGTCGGAAACAGTCAACTCAGCAAACACTCAACAGGAAATAACCAAATAGGTTTAGTCTTGCTAAGAAGGATCTCAGGTTATTGAGCAGATCACAAGCTTAATCAGAGTCACTGTCACATATGTATGAAAGTTAGACCAGAAATAGAAAATAAAATGTTATCTACAAGACACATGAGGGAATTCTCCTTTATTACTTCACTTTGGATAGACTTCAACCATAACCTTAGGTGCAGTGTTGGACGCCACATTTTAAGGTGGATGTGACCAATTGACAGTGAGTACTCTACAAAACGTGACAAAAAATGAAGGAATAAATTGTCGTTTAATGTAAAGAAGACAAGACTTGAAGGAAACATGACAAAGGACCCTGAAAATATTAAAGATGGTTGCAAGGAAAAAGGGAATAACCTATTCTTGTTCATTGCAGGTAGGACAGAAGTAACTTGCAAGTTAAGAAAGGAAAAAGGTATATTTTCTAATGGTAAGGAAAATTAGGCATTGGAATGAATTGCCTTGAGAATCTCCAAGAGTGGAGGCCCCCAGAAATGGGTCAGCCACAGCTCTGATGGGACGAGTGTCAGCACAGCTGATGCAGCTGCAAGGCTCTCAAGCTACTTGCTAATTTTCTATAATTCTAGGAAAAAAACCTGTGGCTAGTTAGCAGGAGAATAGTTTTTTGAGTTCTAGGATATTTTGGGCAATAGTATGTATTACCTCTCCCTTAGGTAATTTTCAATAGTGTTTTGAAAGCTCAAAGTTAAAGGGTGTTTTGACCCAAGATACTCTTTCATTTTTCTACTTTCATTTTTGCTGTTTGAGCAAACTGCCTGGTCATGCTTTCCTCTGATTCTTATAAAGCCTCGAACACAATGGTCAGTGGTTTTTTTTTGTTTTGTTTTGTTTTTTTTCCAAATGTGGGATCAATGACATTAAGTAGCAACACATTATTTCCTGAATGGTTGCCTACAGCCATTATTGGATCATTTCTTCCATGGAGTCAATCAACTCATATTGATGTGAATTCCTTTGAATTTGCTTTTTTTCACTTGTGGCATCTAATAACCGATTTCTGTCTATATTTTCCCTTTTCTGATGCAATAATTGACCCTAGAAATCTGAGTCCCTCTGCAACAGTATATCTTAGGACACTCAATCCCAAAGTGCTCTGTGTGCTACACTTCAGCCTAGAAATAAAGTTGAAACTTTACCAAATTCAAGGCTTTGCCTTACTATTACTTATGATAGAGATGTAAATTTGCTGGCTTTTGAGTTCTGAAGATGAACAAAGGTTGCTCCTGAATTAAGTTGGTGTCAAAGGGTTTTTACGAGGCTGGCAACAACAATCTGAATAATCGTCACAGGCAGCTTCTAATGGTGATAGCGTTGCAAATATATTCATTGCAGCATCAAACTCACCATCATTCTTCCCTCATATACACAAATTAAAAAAAAAATGCCTTTCGTGTTCACTGTTAGAACAGGTAGCCTTTCCACATATTTTAGCTAAAGAGCAGGAGAGAAAGAACATAAACCTGCCAACAATGTGCTAGGCTTTGGTGGAAAAAAGAAAAGATTTTTTCAAACTGTCCATTTTGGCTGGTGCTTGGCCATCTGAATATTCCTTGTGTTTTTTTTAAGTAACAAGCTCTGAAAGTTTCACTGCTGTTTCTGGAGACTTGGACAGTAGCAGTGACAGTGGATTTCTCCTCCTCTCAACTGGAGAAGATATTTTAACTGCCTTTCAGAAGTGAAATCAATTCATATCTTTCTGTCTATGGCAACAGACTCTCACTGGAGCTGCAGCTTATGACTTTTATCTTGTTGTGACACCTGCTTTGGTCAAGGGGATTACTGATTATTCCTCCTGGAAGGTGTCAATACTGATGATGTTCAGTTGAGCAGCTGTCCTCCCTCTTCTATTATTATTATTCATGACGTGTGATTGATTGTTCTGAGGGCCTCAGTGATAGAAAACTTAGCAATTCTTTGCTGTCTTTCTTTTAAAGGGGCCTGAATGGACAATTACTGTTTTTGAAATGTGTTACAGCCACCATTTCACCTCATCCGTTGTTCAGATATCTCTGTGTATGCGGACAATGAAAAGGTGCAAGATGTGCCATTATCCATATGCTGAGAGCTATCAGTTGCACACTTACTGTCTCTCCAACAATGTCATTCATTATCTAGTATCATACTGAGAAGAGTTTAAAGGATAGTAGAGAGAGAAGACACTAGCAGTGATTCCATCTAGATGTACCTGAGGTAAGATATGGATTGGAGTAATTTTAATTGAGGGTATACCTCCATAATTAATGATCGAGCTTCTAAATTCTGGGCTTATTTTACATAATTTGTATCCATCTGAAAGTCATATTGCCTATATTCAGCTTCTCAACACTGGCACTTGAGTCAAGAAGTTAACAATACATGGAGGGGTACAGGTACATGAAAGGAGGGTAGAAAAAAAAGGTTTTGCAATGGGACCTATAGGATCTGCACATGCTTATTCTGAAAAATAGATAAATAAACTACAACATAGTCATTTTTCCTTCTAATATTTCACATATTACCATAAAGAAAGTTATGTTCAACTGTTCTCTATCTTCACTATAAAAAAGACACCAAATGGCTTCCTATGGAGCAAATAAAGCATAACTTGGATTTTAGAAATGCCCCTCACTGTTGTGTAGCTCTGGAAGAGACTACATAGGGTGGAACTGAAATCTTCCTCACTGGAAGATTAGATAAACATCTCTCACAGGTTATCTGAACATCTTTGGTCTTGTTAGTAATCCAGGCAAATGAGCCAAATGACCTTTGGTGTCCCTAAGGTGTTCTTGACTGTTGACACTAAAGATGTCCCTTCTTTTTATGTAATGGCCCAGGAGTTAAGATCAGCAAAGGTCATCATCAAATTGCTCCTTTGAAACAGAAGATGATGGCCACTAGAGTGAGACTAGTAAAGAGCCTTACTCCTGATCTGAGTCTAGGGACACTTTCTGTAGTTTGCAGGAGTCTCTCAACCGCTTTCCCATTCTTCTGGGAAGTAGCAATGGTTAAACAAGAGGGAGGTATTTAAGGATGCTTCTGGGCTACTCCTCCAGTGGAGAAAGCACTTGTCACCATTCCTAGGAATTCCTTAGGAACAACTCAAAACATAAAATCCAATTAAAGATCCTGCTGTCTAGGCTGGTTGGTTTGTTTTCCCTGCTTCCACATTAATTTCAGTCTCTTGCAGAACTCTTGCTCTCGCCACAGCTCTTATTCAGGTAAGCAAACAGTCATTTTTTCTAATAATCACCTGTTCCTTGTCTTGCTGTGGGCAATAAAAGAACAGAGTTGGACGGTCGCAGACCCTCTGAATCATCAAAAATAAAAAATTCATATGTGTGTTTACATCAGCTTGCACATACACCCTATGATTTGGACACAACAGTCTTTGCAAACTCATAGTCTTGTTTTAATTTCTGTTCTAATAAAATGCAACTGTCCCTCTATGGCAACTTTGTGAGATTTATGTCCCCCACCCTCCCATTTTATTCTGCCACATTTCCTTAGAGCATCTAGCTTATAGATTTTCTCCAGTTACCAGGCTATTTGGCTTCCATCTGTTCAATAATTCAAATATATGCATCAAATGCACACATGGCACATTTCCAGGTAGTAACATCCCCTTTTCCCTTTTTGTAGCCAGGTCGTTTGCATATAATTTGTGCAAAGGTAACATGCTCCTGTTTGCCTCCATGGTTCTGGTTTGTGCATCAGCTCCACCCGTTTCCTCTTTGCAGACCTGCAACGCATTGAGTGCAAGGAGCCACTTTGTTGCCCCCAGTGTCTCTGGTGGGAGAGCTGAGCCATGAGCAAAGCCCAGGGGCATTGAGGGCTTGGCCTGTCAGCATGGCTTTAAGGCAGGCATGTGTATCTAAACACAGCAGCAGCAGGGCTCTCCAGGTCCACGTGTAGCACTGGTAGGGAGATCAAAGGCATGGCTGTCATGCTTACATGCTCGTGCGGAAAAGTGCTCTCCCTAGGCTCTTCCCCTCCTTTCTCCCGCCTCTCCATGACTTTTGACAGATTGGTATTTTGCCAGGTGTGTTTTCATTACTGAAGAAGCAGCAAGACAAGAGAGTAGCACTCCTTCCACCAAAACCCCACTAGGAGCCAGCTCCAGCCGACCACATGCGCAGGAGGCTACAACAGGAGCACAGGGCAGAAGAGCCCAGTCCCAGGAGATGGGGGCTTCCCATCCCACATGGCAGCCCGTTGTCTTTCAGTGCTCTGAACTCTTTTCACTGCCTTTGGTTTTCTCTGCTCCTCCTAAAACCAAGACACTTGTTTCACCGTAGGGGTGCCAAGGGCAAAGGTTTGAGGGGACCCCCAAGAGGAGTTTGGAGAGATGCATAATTTAGTGACATCCAAAAGAAAAATATAATAAACTCAGCAATAAATGAATAAACCTTAAACAAAGCAAGGACAAGTAACAAAGATGTCAGGGAAAAGGAGGCATCTCTGGAGAACGGATGAGGGATCACAGGCAGAAAATAAAAGACAGATTAAGAAAACAAGAACTGTACAACAGGAGGAGATACTTATGAGAAAAAAATACATTAAATTTGCAGCAAAAGGCATGGGATAAATGGGAAAAGCTGACCTGGATTAAATGAATTATTTGGCGACACCAATATCCTGTTTTCCTTCAATGTCAATAGCAGTTGCTACAGAGAAGTGGTACAAGAGACAACCACATAGCTGCAGAGAAGCTTCACCCAAACCCCAAGACAAGTATCGGTGAGTTCAGCCTTCAGTCAGGCAACTGCTGTGTAATTGCTTTACAACTGTGTAATATGAAAAATATATCTGTGATGCCATTCTTATTGATGTAAATATCTATTTCTTGCAAAGGTTCAATGCAATACCTTTTGATAATACCTCGGGGCAATACTCTCCAAGGGGAAATGACACCTTCTATCTCCTTTTTAGTAGAAATATCTTTTAATTTAATTGGTTTTCCTTAGCTTCTGTATTATAATGAAGGTACAGCACAGCCATACCCAAACTACTTTATGCCATTAGTATACCTATATCTAATATGTACATACATTTAATTAATATCTTATTTATCTTCTTTGTAAACGACAGTACTAATTTGTATGTATATCACAAAGCCATTATTCTTCAGGAATCAGACTTGCGAACAAGGAAACTTTTAAAAGTGTTTTAGGCAGATGACTTGCCTAAGCTTTCCCCGCGTAACAGCTGTTGACTACATTTGTATCAAATTCATTAGGACACAGGCCCAACCACACTTTGCTTCAGCAAATTTAGCAGCAGCTCTTGGAAGTTTTTGATGAGCCATGATTCAACCAACGCTCATAGACAGGTCTGGAAAGGAAGATCTTATAAAGCTGCTGCTGCTAGTAAAGGATTTACAACCCAAATGCCAACACATGCAACAAGTATTCTCCCTTTATCTTAAATGTCTTTCAATGTTTCCACTTCTTTCTCCCCCTCCACAAAGGAAAACACAAATTTTGCCCTAAGGGATATCATCATTAAAGAAAGAAACAGTGCAGTCATAAAGCTTTAACATGACACAGATCATTCAATGGTTGTGCAATTACTCTGAAAAGCAACTTATTTTTGAACACAGAGCTTTCACTCAACGCAGGCCCGAGGCATCATGATCAGATCTGTATCTGCAGTATCTCAACGAGTCTGACCTAGGGCTTTTGCTCATTATGGAAGCTGTAGACTTGTGTGAGGTTTACATCTAGGTTCAAATAGTTTCTAAAGCATTTTGGAGTTGGAGTGGCATTAAAAGGTGTTACCAAATCATAATAATTTTCACGAACAAATTAGAAGTTGTTTTGGATACCCCTCTTCCCCTATATCCACCTGGTTTTGTTTTAGTTTAAGCTTTACAAGCCTCTTTTCCTATAGATTCCTACAGACTAATGGAATAGTAAGTGACTACAAAGAGACAGCAAGGAAAGCAATAAAACCCAAAGTGCTCTCAGGTAAACCAAGCAGATGAAATAGAGCAAATTCCAAACATGAACTCTTTTGAGAATTATTATTTAGGGCCTGATACAACTCCCACAGACCCTGAGTGTGATCCGATCCCAGAGTATGACCACCTAGATGGAAAAGTTGATTCCCATTGTTTTTTCTGAGCAAATTTCTATAAAAATGCTGTTCAGGACTACCTTTGAAGGTAGTAAGCAATCAAATTTTTCTCTGCTATATAGCTGCATAGAAAAACATATTGAAATGCAGGGGAGTGTTTTCTACCCTCTAAATCATTGCAATCGCAGGCCACAGTGCTTATAACACTATCGTTCTGGTTGACAAGGACATAGCATGAGGTACAGGCTCCTCACCGCTCCTCGCCATGCTGACACGACAGGAGTCAAGCCATTATTATTCTGCTCTTTTTACAGTCTCTTAAATATCAACTACTTTTTTTATTATTATTATTTTCTTAAACTTTCCATGAACCTGAGCTCCTCCTGACCTGAAAGCCCCAGTAATTCTACCAACCCTTTGCTAGCAGTGCTTCTCGAAACATCCACAGCTATAGCTGTGGGACAACCACTCACATATTAGCAACCTGGGTGGGAGCCATCGATTGCAGGGCCTTTTAGGGTAATGCTGTTTCAACACATACTGAAAGACGTAGTGGTGAGGTGAAAATGACTTACAGGCCCAATTCCATTCTGCAGTTCAACTCTATAAACTGCAATAATTCACTTCAAAGGAAAGACGAATGGTTTACTCTCCTTTCATACAACAGTAACGGAATAGAGTTATGTCCTGAACATTTTGCAAGAAGCAAAAATAATTTTTTCACAACACAGTAACATTAGATTTTAATTTGGTTTGCATGCACTTGAGATAAAAAAGATAAATTGGCACAGGAATCCACATGCTGAAATATTCAGAATGCAATAGGGTTTACAGACCTGTACGAAGGAAGGTAACTTCTCAGTGGCCCCATCAAGATATTTCCAAAGGAACGGTACAAATTCTCATGGCCAACCCTGCAAGAAGTGGAAAGAATAGTTAAAACTAGAGGGTTTCCAAAGGAAAAGCAAATAAGATCAGCTGTCTCCTTGGATACGCAATGCTAAAAGTCAGTGTAGAATTGGTTTGGAGGATGTTAAACATTTTAAACTACAGAAGCAGCAATATCATAACAATTATTTAAATAGAACAAAGTCCAAGTTAAATAAAATACAAAATAGTAAGTTGTTTTTAAAGATATGTTATTGAAAACAGTCTTGATAAAAATGCAGTGAATATGTGGGACTGGATTGGAAAGAAAAGAAAAAAGAGAGAATACCGCAACAATTTATATTCCCTTTGAACTGTCTGTAATACAGACCTTAAAGTGCATTTTCAAACATATAGCATATCAAAGAAGCAGACATTTATTTCTAGCCATGGCACTTCTAGGCTTTTGGTAAATGAAACCAGAAATAGTCCAGTGGAACTGTGCTGTGTGATAAAGCATGTACTGATGGGTTCTGCCCAACATCAGTAAACAATTGTTTTTTCCTTTAACTGAAGGAAAGAATTTCAACAGTAAACAAATGCCTTGTGTCTTGCATGAGTCCTTCAAGAGAGTCAAAGCAAACCTGTCTTTTCACACCTCCTGCATGTGCTATTCCAAGTCAAAATACAAGCTATATTCTCTGAGATCTATCAGTTGCTATGTTTTCGATTATGACAACCATGATACACAAGGGATGGTGATACACAAGACACTAAAGCTTTCTGCTATAATCCCCCTGGAATCCGCACCCGTTGTTGTAAGGATAATTATCTGGGTATCCTCGAGGCCAATTCTTGCGGTTTTCGTATAAAAATCACCTCTTGCATAAGACATGAAATTTAAAATCATCCCCTTCACAGATATCATTGAGTCACTCCATTACCTCTGGGACAGATATAAATTATGCATTCTTTGATTCTCTTTAAAATTTTAGATGCACAAGGGGACAGAGAAGCATCTAACTGGTACTAAAAATATAAGGCATTCAAGAAAGAAACAATAACTTGTATGGCATTAACTGCTACAGTGCTCCAAAGGCTCCCTGCCTGGTCAAGAAAAACACATAAAGCACTGAAACATAACAGCAGGCTTGCATGCTAATGGCTGCTAGTGACAAGGACTCATTGAATGTCACTGCTTCACATACTGCGTACTGTTCATTTTTCTTATCTATGTGACCTCTCCTTTGAAATGACTGATGAAACTCCCGTGAATTAGCATCTCCGCTTCTGGGTATTTGCCACCAAGAAGGCATTCAGTAACATCTCTACTAAAATACAAAAATAAAACAAGGAGGGGGAAAAAATTCTAATCTCAACGAAAAATAGTCACTCTGTCTGTTAAAGGATAGTCAGTGTGCACTGCAAAAGGACTGCTTCTCCGAAGCTTCCTCGTTAGGTTAGTTTTTACCTTGATGCCCTTTAAGAATATTGGCTTGTCACAATACATGCATTCGCATTTCAGACTTGGCTAACATTTTCATAATTGGTGTGAATAAAAAGGAATAGCTGTTACTGCAAGAAAAAAAAAAGAAATGTCTCTGTTCTGATGCCCTGCTGCTATGATGACCTATTTCACACTAGCATCTGTTCTCTTCTGATGAACCACTCCAGATGTAAGCTGGCAAAACAGCACTGCAAGTATGTTACCCAGACGTCCACTGAGTGCTGCAGATGTTTTTTTCCATGCTTCACATTTAATGTGTGCCTGATTAATTTATTCTTTATTATTTCAACTACTTGGCCTGCAGAATTTCCTATGAAGTTTGCAGAATCCAGGATCCAATCTGCAGCCATAAGGAGAAGCTTCCTTTGTGTGAGCGGGTTCATTAATGTCTGGAATAACCAGCCAAAAGAGCCTTTATCTGAATTGCCAAAAGAAATGCAAACTTCAGTAATCTATTATGCCTTAATAGTATTTGCCTGAGGATTTAACACAATGCTCATTTCAAATTCAAAATTACAGATGTTTGTAATATTCAGATGCATCAGTCTGACCAAAAATATTATGCCCATTCTCCGCCTCAAGCCCTTGACCTGAATGAGGTTAGTGACAGGGATATGAATGACTTGAGCAGAAAACGAAACACAAAAGTAGTTTTATCGTGAAGTACAATATTTCTTCTGTCACTTAACCGTTTTTTTTTCCCTCTCAGAATTACAGGGTAGACTGCAAATCTTCAAGGCTAGCAGCCACTACGACAGCCTAAGTGCCATTTAAAAGAATAATAATTTATGAGATGCCTTGGTAGAATAGCAAAGGTCACAGAGAAGACTCCCCAGGGAGCAGAGGATGACAAAGGTTACAAAGATGACTAAAGACTTGCCTACAGGAAGGGATTTTCTTGGAAGGAAGATGTTTTGTTGCAACAGCTTCATCCTTCCTAACACACAGTCGCCTCATCCAAGCGAATAGTTCACCTTTAAGTTAGCTATAAGGCATTGCTTTATGAAATATGTTTCTGAAATTACTGGCTTAGCAGCTCGGCCACGTACTCAGGACTCAAGGTGCTGCCAGATGGAGGATGCCGTGAGTCTGTCCCACAGGGCACAATGGGATGCCTAGTGACTGATTTGATCCCACCTGGGGGATCAAACTTGAAAAATCTCGGGAGTCTTTGCAAGCCAGTCCCCAAATAGATGCCACTTTTGGGGCAGCAAGTGCCATTTGCAGACCTCTAACAGACCATCCCAGACTGGTGCAGTTTCTCTCAGAAGCAATGTGAATAGTTGGTATATGAGGAGCCTAAGACACACGGTTGACACATTGCTCCCAGGCAGTTGTAAATTTGCACACCAACCATCATGCTGCACAGCAGTTTGGGCTGCTTTTTCTTTCCACAGCTACAGTATTCTTCCCCTTCAGCTGCCGCAAATACAGAAAAAAAGACAAGGATGAAGACAAGCAGGAACAGCTCTTCCTGGCACAGCTCCACTCTCTGCAACATCATCTCTGGGCTCATAAAATACACATTGACTGGTGGAGAAGCTGGTGCTGCAAACCTGTGGGTAACCAGCACTGTCTGAAGAACGTCAGAGTGATAAAGAAAAGCTTAACCTGAAGCCAGCATGCAATACAAGACAACTCTTATCTCTTCAGAAATGTGTGGCCATAACCATCTTGAAAACTGACAGTTTCCAACTGTTCCCGATCGGATGCGGGAAGTTTCTGCAGCCAGATCAATGGCTGGCACTTGTGGGGGAGGTCTGCGTGGCTCTGAAGGGTACAGATGTAGTATGTGCTGGTCAAGAATAGGTTATTGATCACTTTAAGTATAAAGGATTATGTTTAATTGCTGTAGGACAACTGTTGGAGCCCATCTTCCTGGAATTTGATCTCCATACGAGGCCTCTCAGTTCATAAGGAGGTACCTGAGAGCCGGGTAAGCATTCGGGTAAATTTACCCAAGGCAATATTTAGGGACACTCATTTATTTTCTATACTAAAACAGGGCAATTTGCGGAAGGGGACAAATGCCATGGACATTCATGGTATCTGCATTCCCTTGCTCCAGCAGTCCCTGGTTCATCACCATGGCCAATGAAGCCTTTGGATGTCTATTCAGGTCACAGAACATTTGTACAGTTCCATAACCACACACCGATGATAGCAGAGTGTGCTTGGGAGAGGGAAGGGCAGAAGGCAAGCGGAAGGCGGGATGCACCCGAGCAACCTTGTGATTGTAACAGCATCTTTTATCCTGCACATCACCTGCAGGAAGAAGGGAAGGCACAGGAATGTTGCAAATACAACGAATAACCCTGGTGATGCCCATTCCCGACTGACAAATCCACCGGGCACACTGCAGGGAGCCCTCCCGAACCTGGCCGAGAAAGGGAAGCGGCATTCCCAACACATGCTTTGCCTAACTCTTAGAGCCACTTACTCCAGCACAGGAGCTCCCTCTCAGTGCCAAGCCTTGGCATGCTCTACGTGTGGGGTTTTATACTCTCCCGTGTCGGTTTTGTGTGCTCTGTCTTCCTTTATTAATTTTAAACAGAATGGGGGGGATGTAAATTCACCGTTGGGGATATCTCAGTGTTTGCTCAACATGCTCTATATATACCTTTATTAATTTTGTATTGAATGGTGGATGTGATTTCACCCTGGGGGGAAATCAGGGATAGCGAAAGGCCTTTCCCAGAGCAGGGCAGCAGTGGGGAAGGGGAGGTTATTTCTCTGTGGGTTTGTTTTGAGTGATGTGTGTGCTTTCAAGGGCTTCTGGAGCTGAGAAACTTGTGCTTTCATGAACAGGCCGTTCCAGTGACAGGACCTACTGGTTTGAAGAGGTTGATTATCTTACTATAGCATTTGTTATGCAAGTCTTACAGCTTACAATACATTTTAAAAGCAGCAGATAATGCCTTGGCATAGTGCAAGAACTGTATGTAAAGGGGGAAATTAAAAAGCTTTCAACATTAAGACCGATTTCCAAGTAAGACTTATTTTTTAACAGTACAAATGCATAAAAACCACATGAACTACAAAAGGGTTGTTGTTTGACGCGGGTTCACAAGGTTTAACTCTTGTCCACAAAGTTTAACTCTTGCCTCATTGAAAAAATTGCCTGAATTGGTGTGACCAGCTTGGCAGCCTAACATTTCCACCCCTGTGATTCCGAGCCCCCCAACAAGCTGACAGTTGGCTTGGAGCATACAGGGACACTCGACGCCCTGCACTGCCATACCCTCAGGTTTGATGGAGATGTTGCAGAGAGTTGCTCACTTGTAGACAGCTCTTTGCTATCTACCTTTAATTCACACAGCAAGGTTACAGTCCTTCATGGCACATCCCTTTCCAGGCTCTTGGTCCGAGTATATCTTTATTCACCCGTATGATGACAATGGAGGGAATGTCCCCTTACTGTCCTATTTAGTTTTATGGAAAAAATTCCCAGAGAAAAAGATTTTCATGCCTCCCTCAATTTCCAGAGGCTCCCAGGTCACAAGTTGTTCATACTCAGCTTTACCAAATTCTGGGAAACAGTAAACAGCGGTGTCCTGAAGGGTCTGGACCTTTCAGGTACGATAGCCAAAAGGAAAGGAAAATACAGATGTTGTTCATGATTCAGTTCTTCTTCACAAAAAGTAGGTATTTTTTCACCCACAATTCTGCAATGCCAAGTACAGAGCCTGCTTCCACTTTTGGAAACCTCCACACATTGTAGGTCTCTTCTGCTCTTCCTCTCCTCCTGACTTTCAGAGCACAAAGTCTGGGCGTTCGTAGCTCCTCTCCAGCTTCTCCAGCGCCTGCAAGCTGGAAGCCAGACTCATGTTTACTGCACAGGACGGTCTGGATTGGGATTCCTCTGTACAGTTGACTCCTCTGTGATTCCTCAGTCCAGGGACCTGTTGCAGGAAAGGGGCCATAGGGTGAAGGTATCAGTGAGCAGCAATCTGGGGACAGTTTGCTGTACGAGGAAGGGAGGTGAATATTCACATGGGTGATCTCACGCTTTTTTTTTTTTTTTTTTTTTTTTGCCATTCCCTAGGCAGGCGTGACATGGAAGACACCCGATCAGCCACCAACAGATCTGTTTTACTGATCATAAGATGCTGCAGTAAGAGTTATACTTATAAAAAGGACTTCCTAGGATTTATACTGCTCAACAGTGCCTTACTGAAATTACTGCTCATAACAAACTTGAAATAAGAAACTGAATTAATTACTTGTTTGACCAAAACATGTTACAGACTTGAAAACTGAATTATGGACTAGCTGGCTCTCACTGCACACATCTATGGTACAAGTCATTCTTTTCCTAACCTGGTGCAGCTGGCACATGAACTCCTTGCATGGCTGATGGCAGGGGCAGAAAGTTTCTGCACTAAGGAGCACGGTTCCATTTTGAGCATCAGAGAGAGTGGAACTGCTTCAATTGAAAAATGAGCAAGGGAAACAGGAAAGAAAGAGGGTGGGGGACTGCAGCTGGCTGTCATGGGCTCTGTAGGTCAGCACTTTTATACTTGCTGAATACAGCTGGATTTTGAACAAGAGGGAGGGAAAGGGGAAGGGCAGGATTTGGAAACTGGCTCACATCCATCCAAGATGATAACATGCAACCCAGGGAAAAAGTAATAAATACCAGGTACATGTCACAGCGCACAATGCTAACAGTCTTTAAAAAAGGCTAATGCAATGATACTCGCCAGCCTCCTCGCTGTGCTGCCAGCAGCCTGGGTGTTCCTGGAGACCGAAGGCAGGCAGGCAGGGGGGCAGGGAGCAAAGGAAATCAGGCAGCCCTGCCTAGCTGTGAGCACCTTCTCCAGGATCCTGCTTACTGCCCCCAGGCAGGGGGACAGCACTCAGCCAGTGCGGGTCCTTTGTCTATTAGCTACGTCCTAGAGAAAAAGCAGGTCAGCAGTGATATTGTGCCCAGTTCCTCTCCAAGTCATCCAAAAATAGAATGTGGGCTAGAGTTCTGGTTTATGTCCTTCACCCTCCTGCAAGCCATCTTGCTCTCCTCTCTTGCAGTGCCACTGTTTATGAAACTCTGGAGGGTAATTTCATTCAGCCATTGCCTCTATTCACCCTGGAGAAGAGAAAGCTCAGGAGAGTCCTCATCACAGTATTCCAGTACTTAAAGGGCAGCTACAAAGAGGATGGAGGCTCTCTCTTCACAAGGAGTCATATGGAAAAGACAAATGACAAGGGATACAAGTTGCATCAAAGAGGTTTCATCTCGATATAAGAAGTAAGTTTTTTTGCACTTGTTTTATAGATCAATCAACCACTGGAACAACCTCTCCAGGGACGTGGTAGAGTCCCCATCACTGGAGGTTTTCAGGATGCAATTGGACGGGGTGCTAGGTAATCTCATCTAGGCTCCCTTTCCCACGAAAGGTTGGACAGATTATCTTTCGAGGTCTCTTCCAACCTGGGCTGTTCTATGATTCTGTGATTAGCTATATCTCCCTCAAATCCTACTTCTCTGGAGACTGACTCCAGAGCTTCCCATCCAGACCTCCAAAACTGCTCATATCATCTACTCTCTCCCTTTGAAGATAAGGTTATCACAGAATAATTTACATTGGAAGAGACCCCTGGGGTCATCTGGTCCAACCTGCTGCTCAAAGCAGCTTGCTCAGGGTCTTATCCAGTCAAGTTTTGAATAACTTTGAGGATGGAGACTTCACAGCTTCTCTGAGCAATTTTGTGTCAGTGTCTGATCGCACCCATGGTGATATTTTTTCCTCAAATATATATAATAAGAATTTCCTATGTTCCAAATAGTGTCTGTTGTTTCTTGACCTATCACCGTGCACCTTTGAAAAGAGTCTGGCTCTGATGTATCTATCACCTCCCACTAGGTAGTTGTAGACAGCAGTAAGATCCCTCAATGACCTTCGCTTCATTTGAACAGTCCCCGATCTCTCCATTTCTCATACACCCTTTGCTCCAGCCCGTTGTCCATCTTGGTGGCCCTCTGCAGATCTTGCTTCAGTGTGGTCATGCCTTTTTTGTACTGGGGAGCCCAAAACTAGATACAGAACGTGAGATGTGGTCTCACAAGTGCTGAATGGAGAACAATATCACTTCCTGATAAGCTAGGTCCAGCTGAAAGCATCCAGGAGGCTGCAGATCAGAGAGCTAGAACAAAACGCCCTAGAAATGTGTGCCCAAATGTGACAAAAATACACAGATTTTCGCTATGAGTGGACTAGCACTGAAATAAGGAGATGAGAGTTGGCCACCTGAGCCCAGAGCTGTAGCAGGCACACCAGCAAGACAGAATAGCCAGTTGAGAGAGACTGCACAGAAATGAGGGGAGAAAGGTAAGGAACACCATAATATTTCAGAGCACATAGCCATTTGAATATTAGTATGAAGCAGCTACAACTGAGCTTAAATTACTGCTGATCCTAACAGGAATAAAAACAGCAGTAATTTTCCCATTATAATATAATAAGGAACTGTATCACGCAAAGACAGATTTTCTTAATATCAGTGTAGCCCGGTTAAATGCTGTATAGCACCAGCATGAAAAGATCATAAAATGGACCAAAAGTCGTATAAACCACTGCAGAGGCATTTCTGTAACCCAGTACAAAAAAAAAAAAAAAAAAAAACTGTGATCCATTCAGTCCTTGTCAAGAGATGACATATTTGCATCTGCTATCCAGACCAAAGGTATCCTGCAAATAAAATTATTCATTCTTCTGCAAAGCTGCATCTCCAATACACAATACTAGAACCTCCATATCCCTAGAAATGAGACCACTAATAACAGGAGGAAAGAATTTCTAAGAGATACCGGGACGGTAGCGCATGTGGGAGGAAAAATAGCGATGCGTTTACCGCCTTTGTGAGTAACTCCCTCAGCAAAGAGCCATTTTAGTATTAAGACCATGAAGTCTGCCTGAGAGACGGTAGCAGCAGTAAGTCTAGAGAAAACAACAGCCTGGAGGAGAATGCTTTTATCAGGACTGCAAATGCTGGCTCTATTAACAAAAAGCAACTTTGCATTATCATGGTTTTTTTACAGTGGCAACAGCAGCGCAAATTGAGTCCATGCCCAGAGCTGATCATAAGGAGCAATGGAAAGCAAAACTTGGGTTTCTTCTTACTTTGTTACTAGAAGAAAAGAACGAGAACGAAAGAGGCTCTTATGTCGGGAATAGCATTCAAAACACTGGGGAGGCTTGTGAAAGTTTCCGATCAGTGCAATGATTTAGGAAATTTGTACATGAAATACAAATTCTGGTTAATAATTAAGATATTATTCAGATGAGTAACTCTGACATGGATACTTTTCTGCCAACATGGATTTACTACGGAGACAAGAATTTCAACAAGTCCCTTCTAGATCAGAAACATCATCCACTTCATCCATTTTCCTGGAGGAGAGGCATTAAAATGTCAGAAGTTAATTAGTTATACAAACTTACACGTTTTTGTGTGTGTTTTTTTTGCTTGAACTTTACCCTCTCTTGCAAAAGGCTTATTCTGATTTCTTTTGATACAGGTTTCTTACAGAGATTTGCTCATGATAAAGTCTTCTTGATCCAGAAAAATTTATGCACTGATGGTATCAGAGAGTCACTTTCATACAAAGAGGGAAGTGGTCTTTTGGACTGAACTGCCTTCTCTAAAACCAAGGTCCATGACTTTAAACACAGTTGCAAAATGGTTCTAGCAGCTGTAGAAGCTCTTGCCATGTTTGTAATTATTTAAAATAATCTGATGGGACTGGGACTATAAAGTGATTTTTGTGGTTGGAAGAGGTTAACAGCACAACTAAGGTTGACAACTGCTGTCTTAAACTATTTAGAGTAGAGAAAAGCAAAGTCACAATTTGGAAATA
>VXBL01009710.1:9781-19977 GCA_013400195.1 Aramus guarauna
AAAAAAAGGAAATACTGAAAATATTTTCAGCACCTGTTATCTTGTGTGTGTGTTGATGATGTCTGATGATGTCCACAAAAAAGGTATGGATAAAACTGTATCACTTTGTCATTTACAGTCACTCATTAATTCATCTATGACCAAACTTCTCCCAAGTATAAAAATTTTGTTTCCTTAGTAAATAGTCCCATGACCCAGTTTAGTTTTACATTTGCAAGAAGCTTTAATCTTTAAATACTTTATTTGTAATGTCTTGTATCTTACAACATCAATATTATTCCATTGGAAAAGCAAAATCTTCACATTCCAGTGACATACAGAGCCATGTGCCTCTAGTCTTGCCTTCAGTCTTCCCTCTTGTGCTTGAAATTGAGATATTACTAAGGAAGGAAAATTAGTTCAAATAATTTCTAAAAGTAATTTGCTGTTGTTTACATTGTATTGACTATAACCCTTCAATCCTTTAACACCTGGGAGAGCTGGGATCATGAAAGCAAAGGCAAAATGAGAGGAAGATAATATAATAGTCTGACCACAAGAATCAAAGTTTAAACTGAGATTGTTATGTTTGCCCTGTAAGTGAAAATAGTAATAAATCGGGGGGTGGGGGTGGGGAAGAGAAGATAAAAAGGTAATTTTTTTTCACTGCTCTTTTCCCTTCTTGCTCCAAGAAAGGCTTCTGCTCCCACAGTTGGAATGCAGGTGCTCAGACATCTGATTTTGCTTTCCATGCATTTGAAGAAAAGGAAACTTCTTGTGGGAGATGTGGAGGGGAGGCAAAAGCCAACAGACAGTAAAGGAGGAAGGGGAACCACCATAGGCTGCTTTGATGATGATGATGATGATTCTGTAAACAAATTATTGGTTTTACCCTTCAATTCTAATTTCAATCTGTGAGGCTCTGATCACGTTGCCCCAAAGTCTCTTACAGAGAAGCTGGAAATTACTTTTAACATTTTCCTTACAAAAGAGCTCTCTAGAATTAAAAGAACACGTACACTAATGTCGGAATAATAAAACCAAAGAATTTGAATACTATATGTTCAACTGAGACTGAAAGTCCATATCCACAATGTTTTTTGTGTATAAAAGATACATAAGACATTTGTATTTGTAGTTCAGAAATGGGTAGGACAATGATAATTGTCACCTTTAGGCAATTTGAAAGAGTTGTAGTTCCTCTGGCAACATCAGAGGATTGCACTGCTGTTGGTTTTCAGGCTCAGACACGAGTAACACAACATGCCGGCAGAAATGCCATATTGCCCCCAAGTTTTCCATAATCTTTTGTAAATTTCTGCATTTTAAGTTCTCTAAAAGCAAAGAGTTAGACATCATAGCTAAAATAAATAAATAAATAAATAAATGGAAGAAGTTATATAAATAAAACTTTCAGTGAGGAATACACACAGAAATCCATTGGGAATTTTTTTGTAACACTGATGATCCATAAAGCCTGACATAAGTGATCCAAGAAAAAAACCTAAAATGCCATATTGCAGTTTGCTTTTAAGGCTACGATCTGCTCAGATGATCTTCAAAACCCTAACCCATTTAGGCTGCAGCACTGACCTGTGGAAGGTGTTATCTCCCTGTATCGAAACAAAGAAGAAATCCCAGTGCAGGAAGGAAAAAAAAAAAAAGTGTAGTCTTATAGAATCTGTGTAAGGGCTTTCTACGCTGAACAGTCTCTGCTCCCCTGTGTTCTGATGAGTCCAGTTCAATAGCAGAAAAGCACGTAAGCTCCATGCAGACTCTGGGCCACACAAGCATCCAGAGCTACACCAGGTACTGAGAGTCTTCCTGCCTATCCGTAAGGGCGTGCCCTAAAGTACAAGCTTGCGGGGGTACAACCTGAAAGCCACAATACGAGGCCACCTCTTAAGAAGTGCCCACAATGAAAGATGCTGAGAGGTCAAAGCAGGCAGGAGTGGTGCAGGCAAACCAGGCTGGCCAGAAGAGATTATTTCAATGGAGTGAAAAACAGTGGGATACCTGATCAGCCTAATGAAGATAGAATGGATATGGTCAATATGAATTGCACAACATTTACATCTTTGCATGCAATTGATAGGCTGACTTTTATTTCTGTGAAAACAACAAAAAAAACCCCACAAACCCTCTAAGCAAGAAACATACTGGAGCATTGGTAACTGGATCATTTTTTTCTTCCTTGGTTTGTTCAGACATTCAGAAAGTAATTAAAACCACTGTATTTCTTGTTCTAAAAAGAAAAGTGCCTCCATTGTTCCAAGAAACTTGTGCTAAATCAGAAAGGAAAACTCACTCTCCTATATCCACACAGTACTATTCAATTGCTTAAAATATCCAGCCTGGGAGGGCTTGAAAACTAGGAAGCATACTTATCTACTCCCTTGTGCTTGTAATATTCCTACCACAAAGAGTGAGTTCAGTGCCCTTACTTTTTTTCCAAGTGTTAGTAAAGATCCATACGCACTAGTAAATGACTTTACATAAGTAGAAATCTGAAATGGGACAATTGCAAATGGATTGCTTGGGCTCCCGAGAGAAGAGTGGGAGGGGGAGAATTTTGCCCTTTGTAAGAAGGTGTTGGGTATACTCAACCCAGAGCATTGCTCTCTTTAAATGCCACCGTGGTCGTACTCGTTTTGCCAGTCTTTCCAGTAATACTGCCAAGTCTTCACACGTTCCTAAGGCTGAGAAACAGCAAATGAGTAGGCGCTTCAGCCAATGAGTGTCAGAAGGACAAACTGCAGTGCAGTGAACAATAATTCCATCTTATACTGGAAACTGTATAAAAAACATGGCAGTGTGACCTCATTTTTTTTTTTCCAGAATTAAAAAGAAAAGGCTATTTAAAATAATGAAAACACTTTTTTTTTTTTTACTACAGAAATTGGAATTTATTTTATGTAACTTAAGAGTAAATTAATTATCTATAGCTCTCTTAAACATGAAGCAACATATTTCTTTTAATTCCTATTGTTTGATCTGTAGAAACTTCTCTTTTTTCAGTGTTTGGCTAAATGAAGCACCAAAAAGAAATAGTCAATCCTGCCAGCAGCAGTAGGAAGCTAAATGTATCTATTAATTAGTTTTATGACCTGACGAGCATAGATACCAGCACTGATTAGCTGATCACCTCAGGGGTGCTTGTTACATTTACAATGAAGCAAATCAAATAATGCAGTTTGAATTTAGGAAGCTGGAAAAGCTGAGCCAAATAGTCACCGATACAGCCTGGCAAAAATCGATAGTGCTAAATTTGCACCTCTATTCCTAAGCGGCGGTAGGTGGTCATTTGATTAAAGCCAATTACATTCGTTAAACTGATCTGCTGCACCAGGGACAGCAAAAGTCAGAACTTGTTGATTTCTGAAGTTATGCTGGATTTCACAAATCACTGTGTGGAGTCAGCAGCAAAAATATGTGTAATGAAGACGACGATAATACTTCCAGTGCTTCTGACTGACAAGCACCAGTCTACAGTAAGGAGTTTTGTTACTTAGATGTCAACATCCATTTTAAAGGATATTGCTACACTGAGCTCTGTCAGGTTTAAAAGTTTATGCTGACAGCTCAGTTGTTGTGCAGGAAAATGAGATGGCACACTATGGCAGAAACAAAGCAGGAATAATGAACATCCATATCAGTTAAACCAAGAAATCTCATGATGAAGATGTGGGATTCCAATTATGACAATGCTGCTATTGAACATGAAAATGTATACAGCCATTTAATCCCCATGACTACTGCAACAGGTAGAGAGAGCTATGTCCCTGAGAATCTCTGAGGAATATTAGCAATGAAAAAGAATGTGAGCTGTAGAAAAAAAAAGATTCACTGACAGAAAAAAAAAGAAAGAATTAAAAGTAATGACCGGTGAGCATTTACTAAATACACCAAAGAAAAGATTTCTGAATGACAAGACAAAATGACATGGTCTGATTTATCACATGACAGCAACTTAGGATAAATAAAACAGTTAAAACCTCCTAACAGAATATTCAGAGACATTTAAAGAATGATAGGGATCACATCTCAGCTTAATGACCTTATTCTTCAGTAAAAACTACATAAAAATGGAATTCTTACATGGTTTTCCTTGTACTGTGGTGAATAAAGCAAGCTGTAAAAATTTAGGTGCATAGAATCTGAATGCATAATAAAACCAAAAGGATTCTTCTTTCAAGACAGATGGATGAACAGCAAAAGAATGCTAATTCCATGTTGAATTCGTTTGTTTTCTTTCATTTCTCAATACATATTTTAATAAAATCTTGTCGGGTTTTTTGGTTGGTTGGTTGGGTTTTTTAATGTGGCCAGTTTTACCATTTGTTTTATATTGCTGGATTATGTTTAAATATGGTCCTTAATGGTCATTTGATTCCTAGAATTCCTGCTGAAAGCTTGGTTTGTTACTGCTCAGAAATAAGCAGCTGTCCCTGATCCTCCAAAAGATGCTGGTAGTAAATCAGCTTTTAGAAGTGGAATGTATCGGGTGTACAGTTTAAAAGCAATAACCAACATACTGCCTTTTCATGCAGCAATGCTTTAAATAAGTCAAGTTCACCTGACACCAGAAGGGACAATGACCTCCAGAATTAAGGAATATTTTCAGATACTGTTCTTCCACCAGTGAAACCTGAGAGTATTTAACTATTGCTCATCTACCAAGATATTGCAGAAGAAAAGCTGTGACAGCTGAGGCTACTGCACCCTGAAGAACCAAGGAAGTAATGGTCAAACCCGACACCTTGACTGCACACGGACACAAACCAGAGAACATGCTGTTACGATATGTTGCCTCTGTGTCAAAAAAAGTTGATGTTTGAAACTTCTCTGTTTCAGTAACACCCATGTAATCACAACTGACTTTCAGACATTTCATGGTAATTTTCTCTTTAGACGACTTAAAATCATGGTATACTGACTTAAGCCAAGTCATTAGGTAACAATATTGCTTTTTTCTGGTTTTCACAGAACTAAACTTAACAGGGAGTTTTTAATGTTGCCATGGCAATATTAGACAATACCTTCAAAAAATGTTTTAGCATTTTCGTTTGCTTGCTTGCTTGCTTTTTGCAGAAGAAAGCATTCCAAGACAAAAAGCAGTAATATCTCAATCTATCGAGAAGCAAAACCTCTCCATTAAATTTGCTCTTTCTATTGAAGAAACAAACTATGTAATTTACTTTAAAAATAAACATTATTAGACTCAGTCAAACAGAACCTAATGTGAGATATGGAAATCATACTGAATATAAACCCTAATATTGAATTGTAAGTAATTTTCACTTGTAATTTCTAGCACAATATTGTAGCCTTGTAGCCCAGCAAATACGGAGTTGCCATTTGCTTGTAAGAGACCACAAGCTTAGCGTTAAGTTAATAGCAGGCATCAGGATGGGTCAAACTTTGTCTGTACTGGTCTTGGCCTGTCTGGAGATTTGTTTTAGCATGTAACAGAAATTGTGCAATGACCAGGTCACTGCTACCTACTTTTTTTTTTAAGCTTTTGCTGAGCTTCATGCAGTCCTACAAATAGCTCTTATTGTTCTATATATTTTGTAACTAATAAATAGTAAGAACATTTAGTTATGCTATGTGCAACTACTTACCTATGACCCTAGTGTGAAATGCTGCATAAAGGAGCACGGACATGTGATGATAGTGGAAGCCTTGAGGCCACTCGGCAATAAGTAGCAACGGTCATCAATTACTGGTCATCAAAGTAATGCAATCCTCCGAGCTGGGAAAAAGCAGTTGGGGGGTGACAGAGCAAAGAACAAGTCGCTAAGGCATGTAAATTACATCCAATACTGTAAATCTGGATGTAGCGTTGACCTGAAGACCAATGGAGAAAGAACCAGGAGCAGTCAGTTTTAGCAAACGCACAAGAAGGATGCCAAGTGGATCCTAGAGTGAGGCAGAAGACTTCACCATCATCACACTCCTCCCAGTGAGGGACTGGTGAAGCTGATGACTTGCTGTAAGACCCAGAGGGACAGTAGAAGGTTGAGCGTAATATCATATACAGGGGTAGATACTTGAAAATTTGTGTATGCGCTCTTTTAACTGTATGTAATTTGAACTATAAGTGCCTTATGCATTTATAGCTTTCATGCTTGGTTGCATTTAAATGTATTTTGTTTGATGGAATGTATCTTACCAAGAAATTTATATCATACAGTGTAATTCTAAGCTCTCATTATTTAACACTGACAAATGTTCAGTTTCAGAGGAGTGATGAAAACGTCCCATAGTGCCGGGCCCACTCCCAACCCTTGCACAACCCCTCACAGGGGGTGATTTTCTTTTGATAACTATTTATTCATAGGTTATTCATTAGCCAGTTCATTAGTCCACTAAATGCATACTTAGTCAATAATGTGTAGTGCCAATTTTGTAATCAAGATATGATGTGAGACACAGTCAAATGACTTACAAAAATGAAAGTATGTTACATCCAAGCAGTTCCTTTTAACAATCAAATCCATAATCTTAAGGAATGAAATCAAGTTTGTTTGATGTGACCTATTTCCTTAACTCCATAGTGACATACTTTACTTAATTTTTAAATAATTCACTATTAAAACAGCTCTTTATTAATTTTTCTTTCAAAGATAAAGTCTCTTGTTTAGTCACATCACAAGATATCCTTTTTTTTTGTTTAGTCTTCTGGAATTTATCCACTATTCCAACATTTCTTAAGAATGCACATCAGCTGGTCAGACATTCCTTCAATCATGTCTTCTGGAATTCTATCCAGACCTGGCAAATTCAGAATCATCTGTCACTGCAGATGTTTTTAACCTTCTTAGTTGTTGTTGTTGTTTGGTCCTTGTTACTCCTCGAGGAGCATAGCGCTGCAACAACACTATGCCACCGAACCCGGTGGGATAGTGTTGTTGCAATTTCTGTAACAGATTTTGTTTTTTACATGATTGGGTTGTTAGCCCAAAACAAAACGCCCAACCTGCAGGGCCAGGGTGCAACATTTTAGTCTGGCCTCTCCCCAGACAGACCTGTTCGGCTTGGTTAAACCTGCCAGGAGCGCAAGGCTCCCGCCGACATAGCTCTGTGGATCGACGAGGCACGCAAGCCACCACACCACAACAAGGTAAGTTGCACCAACTAGTGGTGGAACCTTCTTAGTTACTAATGGAAAATACTTTATCACCCTCCTGTGAAATAAGCCCTTTATTGCACTTCTTTCAAAATGCAAGAGAGAAATATTTAGTGAGAATCACCAATGAGCAATCTGGAGCGTTCATATTGCTTAAATATTTTTTCATATCCTTAAAAAATTACTATAGTACTGTTAGCACAGTCATCATGGATCTTTTCCCAATGTTGTTTGTTTCCTTCAGCTTCTTCTTTTCCAAAAATTCTAGTAGGCAGTTTTCAGTATCTATTTTTTATTTCATATGTTGTATATTGTGTTTTATTTCTAACTTTCACCTTACTGGTGAGGCAGAGTGGGCTTGCCTTGACTGTGGGATCAAATAATTTTGGTCTTCAAGTAAATTTTCATCAGTTATTTCTGATTCATGGAAAACATTCATTTGTTTGCCAGACTGTATATTATCATAATAACTAGCCTTGATTCAGCTCAGGTAATTAATTCATCTTTATCTGCTATAATGACAACCAAAATAGAGAAACAGCATGCTGGTGGCAGAACATTTAATGTTAGAATACAGTCACCTATAATGTTTAAAACAACTAACGGATGCTTTTCTAAGGGCTGTATGAGACCTCTAATATGTGTCTAATGATTACAGAATGATTGACAATAACCTATTTTTCATTGCTGTTCTTCCATCTTCTGGATTATGCTAGTTAGTATGGTGATGTTTCTTCAGTATATCCTATTACCTCTTTTGCCTATTTTGTTCTCCTAAAGTGGGTAATAATCTCTGATTTTTACACTGTAATCATGCAAATCAACTCATCAGCTTTTAGGAATACTAGTTATATCAAATTTCTTCTAATCAATGAGAATTTCCAATTCCTCCTGCTTATTGCCTCCAAGCAGTAGCATATAGCAATTGAAAAATATATCCTTTCCGCATCCATTGACCTTGATCACAACATCCTGAGTTTGTGTTTATACCACATCTGTGTTCTTACTAAGTTTCCTTTTTTATTTTTGTGTTAATAGCCTCGTAGTTGCTCCAGCTAAACTCCATTTGAGAAGATTATCACTTTTTTTTTTTTTTTCTGTGAGAAGTAAGCTGTGGTATTTATAAATCTAACCATCTCTCAGGATAAATGTTGTACAAACTGAAACCTTCCCTTTCATACCAGTGGTCCCCTCTGGTACCTTCTGCCTTTGCAGTGCTATTAGAATGACTCTAAGAAGATTATGTGGGCTTTTGTCTTCTGCCTCCCTTCAAGATAACTGAAGTTTCCTGAAGTGCTTAGTTCCACAGGAATGCCATGTAACCAATTTCAATGTGCATCACCCCTTACTAATATCTGGTGGATTCTCTGTCCTCTCTTTTCAACACAGAATCTTCCGTGGTGACTGCTTGCCCTCCCTGGGGTATTTGAACTCTTTCTGTAGCTGCTTGCTTC
Organism: Aramus guarauna; assembly: GCA_013400195.1. Classification (NCBI taxonomy): domain Eukaryota; kingdom Metazoa; phylum Chordata; class Aves; order Gruiformes; family Aramidae; genus Aramus; species Aramus guarauna. Next base: position 18,347 of record VXBL01009710.1, read on the forward strand.
ATGCAAAAAGAATATGAGTCAAAATATTCAACAGGCTTTTGTTCTATTCTTCCAGCAACAAGGTACGAGTTGCTGATCATCTGATGATTTGACACTTGTAGAGGAAAGGGAATGTCCTTCGAAGTAAGGCAGCACACTATCTACAATATTAACACCTCTTATAATGCAAACAATAGTCATGACTTCAGAAGTGTTATTCATCACTGATATATGCATTCTTATAAAAATGTGAAGTAGTTTATTTGTGGACAAACATAAGATTGTATTTAAGGAATTGTACCGCAGTGTTAGGCATCACATTTACCTGCTGGAAGCATAAGAAAGCATGCCTCTTCTAGTATCTTAAACACCACCCAGCTGATCTCTGGCTGAGAAATATTTATGGCATGGTACTAGCTAGAACCTAGCAGGGTCAGACTATTATTGCAGATTTCCAGCAGACAGACCACACAGTTTAAAGGAAATGGTAGTTGAATGTAACAAATGAAGGGACAGCTCTCTAGGTCTCCCCTGCCTTACCCTTAGTTTGTAAAGCTTAATATGATAACAGCAGGTGATAAGACTGGAAGTATATAGTTTGTTCAGCACAGAAAGTTTAAACAGAATTCTTAGTAATGTACAGGGCATGTTTTCAACTCTTTTTACCCATGTAATTCTCACGTAAGTAATGTATAATACAGTACATCTATGCCAGAGTGCAAAAGGTAAATTTGGCATCACAGTCCCTTGAAGCAGCTTTGTCACCAGTATAATCTGTGATCGCTCATTGTTCTGTGATTAAAATATAAAACCTGTTTGATCAGACGGCAGAATAAATGATGACTAAGAAATGGGGGAGGGGGAGCACAGTGAATCCAGTAGCCTGACAGAGATGAGGCTGCTGCACACACGTGCCCCCAGGTCCAAACAGCAGCAAGGCTGAGAGTATATTCCTAGTACTGTGGCATACACACATGCACAGTACGCGTATACACCACATATATACACATATACGCGTCTGGCCACACAGATCATCAATACAGACTGACACACAGAGCTTGTGCACAAACAGCAGCAATAGCCTTATCCTGGCTGAGCAGGATGAAGGTCTCTTAGTGTGAAACTCACATATACATACATACATACATGCATACATACATACATACAATGAGGATCCCTCCAGCAGCAGGGCCTGGACGCTGTCTGCCCGGTAGCTGCCGCTAGATCCCAGTCTTCCCAGTTGCTGGCACTTGGACAACTGAGCCCCCAAGGCCACAGCCCCACTCCAGCTGCTGATACCGATCCCCTCACTCACAGATAGACACACAGAGGGCTGGGACTCCCCTGGTCCCCAGTCCCCAGCTCCTCCTTGGAGCTCCTCAGCCAACGCACCTAATCACTGGCTGGTCCAGCTTGCTCTTCACTAGTGCCTACACACTCACTGTCACCACAGACACATCCACGCATAACATTGAGCCCCTTACCCAAGAAAAGGGTTAGAAAATGGATTTTGATAAGAAGATAGGACAGACTGTGCTGATCAGGCACAGGGCATGGCCAGATGTTGTGGTTTAATCTGGCAGGCAGCTAAAACAACCACACAGCTCTTCGCTCACTCCCCCACCCTGTGGGATGGGGAGAGAATAAAAAAA
>VXBL01009710.1:30408-43737 GCA_013400195.1 Aramus guarauna
CTGCCCCGGCGGCGATGCGCCGGTCTCTCTCTGCTCGCCGCCTCTGGGGGAGGGAGAGCGGAGGGGAGCGGGGCCGGGCTGTCGGCGGGGCCCGGCTGTTTCGGGGCAGCGAGGCCGCTGGCCGGTGCCAGGCCTCGCCTCCCCCGCGGCGGGGGCCCCGGATCACTAATAAAGGCCGGGTCGCTTTCTCCTCTCGTTCTGTTTCTGGTCTTGGCCTCGGTGCGTGTATTGAAACAAGGGAGGCGGGAGTGTTGGCAAGTGGAAAAAGGTGCCGGTGTTGGACGGGCCTGAATACTTCCAGTACTTACGGCTGGTTTTAATAAATGTGGAGAACTAGAAATGAAGAATGAAAAAAAAAACCAGTGTGCGATCACATGGAGTGTTTTTCCCTTTTGAATACTACTGGCTTCATTTTGGTTGGTAATGGTAAACCGACAGCTTTGCTTGTAGAATTCATGATCTGTCTATAGGGTTCCAAGGCTCACCCTTCAGGTGCTTTGGTGAGTGTATTGTGTTGGAATTCAAATAATACCCTTATTTTAAAAGCTTTTGAGTTCAGAACTTAGATTTTGTTGGTTTTAATACACTAACATTTATGTAGACCCTTTTCAATCTTTAGGCTTTTTAAAGAATTGACTATGAAATAGTGAGTATTGAAATGGAACTGGTAATCATCACTTCTGCAGAGAAGACATTTAATTGTCAAGCTTAGTTATTTTCTTGAGGATCAACTTGACTTGAGTCTAGTCGATGAGTAGAAAAAATAATAGAAATTCCAGAGAAGATGCAACACGGGTTATGTATGTCCATGTGGTAAGTTGTAGAGATAAATTTTTAGGAGGAAGAAAATCAAACCAGCCGTCAGTTCAGGTGCAAGCTGTCTCTCATCCAAAGACCACATTAATTATATCAGTGAGGTGCTGGGTCTAAACGCGCACTGCTTTTCATTCAGCAGACACTAATAAAATAATTTCTTTTGGATTTGACTTGCTTCTGGCCATGACAGAGTAAACTTCCATCATCCTGGAATTAGGTGTGCAGATATTTGGAGGAGCTCTCTTTCCATTCATGAGGGAACACTGGCCAGTTCCCAGTTAGGGTATTTATGCATTGTATAAATTAGTTTAAATGTTAGACCTGCTCAGTTTTCTCTAAAAGCTGCCTTGCCCTTTGGAAGACATGAGATCAGTAGTTCCATTGAATCAGAGAAGGTAAGAAATTGTCGAATGACAATATTTTGTTTTGGCAGCTCTATGGAGTTTTCTTTGAAGCTAAACCTGAAGTGATACTTACTTAGGCTTTGTTTTTAAAATTAAGAGGAGCGCACACTACTCTTTTTCACCCCTTTGTTTTCTTGTTCCTTCCTTTCTGCAGCTGTCATGTATATTTTTAAAATATATCAGCATGTTTCTCTTCCCGGTAACCCATCTAACCTGAATTTTTGTATCTTTTCTAGTAGGTAATGTCTTCTACATTGCTGGTGATTTTTGTTATCCTTCACTGCATCCTTCTAAACCAATAGGTGTCTTTGTAGACACAAGGTGTACAACAAAGACAGCTACTGTAATGGATTCTTTTAATACTGACTAGTGGATGGACAACACGGCATATTTTAGGGTCTCACTCTTGTCTTTAAATATTAATGTTTCCTGTCTTTCCACATTTCCAGCATGACAAATGACATGATGATTGTCACTTGCTGTAGTCTGTAGCTGTGTTTCTGCAAAACTGCAACTAATGTTGTTTTTTGGCATCCCCTGTTTTTGTGGTTTCTTACTCTTGCTTTGTTGTAGTATGTTTTACTGCCCATGTTGGATATGGTTCTTTCAAGATAATTATTTGGCACCTAAAATAATAGCAGTCCCTTGCATCTCGGCATCATTTACAGATTTAGTAAGTGTAGTGTATTTCTGCAGGTTCTTTCTCTGAAAAAAGTTGTCCTTTATAAATATTGAGCTGAGTTCAGGCTGGTGCATGTTCTTCCCGCGTGTTTCATTCCCCTTCTCTTGCAGTCATAGGAGCTGTTGTTGAGGTGGGGGGGTTGTTGGGGGAAGGAAAGGCACATGTTGCCTTTTGCTGGATAGTTATAATGTAAAGTTGATTTGGAAGCTGTTACATATGTTATTTATTCTAGCTTGTGTTAGCGTTTTGAGTACTGATCAGGTTTCTTCCCACAAAATTTACTGGAAGTCCTCATTACTCCAAATAACAGATTAATGTTTTCCTGGTAAATTGTTTTTAGCAACAATTGTTGAAGTTGGTGTTGAGCACTTTCCAGCCTATGCATTTTTTTAAACCAAATGATGTTTTAATTTGGAGAAAGAAGAAAAAAACAGAATTTACTCTCTGGTTTGGACAAACTTACCTAATTAAAAGCAGTTTAACAAATGACCTATAACATGTAGTTAGAAGTTTGTTAGAAATATGATAGCTGGTCTCTGAACTAAGAAGAGAAGGAAACAAGGGTTGGACCCACAAACAGATTTAGAGGCATTAGGCTCCTAAATTCTAGATTTTAATTCTCAGACTCCCTGTTGTCATCTCACACTGCAGCTCTGTTTTCAAACAACATGTTTGTCTACTGTCTGTCCTGTAGTAGTCAGTAGCAGGTGCTTAGGAGATGTACTGAAAAAAAAATTGGAAAACAAATGCAGTGATGCCTTGGCTTTTGTACTACCTTTCAGCAGTCAGTGATTTAAGTAACTGATGATCTGCCTCTAGGCTGTTGAGTTCAGTAGCTACCAGTTAATTCATCTAATTCTTTTTTAAGCATGCCCGAACTTATAGTATTTTTGACACATTGTGGCAATTAATTCCCAGATTTAATTATGTAAGGAAAGACATTCTATTTGATATAGCTTTCTCCCTAATATTCAGTTTTATCATATACCTCCTTATTGTTACATTATGAGTAATAGTCATTCTGTATTTACCCATTCTTGATTTTTAAACACCTCATCACATCACAGAAACGAGCAATTTCATGTTTATTGCAAGCACAATCCCTATGAGGATCTGCAGTCTTTACACTCATCTCTGAGGAATTTGATTGCCTCTTTGCACAAAGCAATGGGAATATGTTCTTGTACTGGGTACAAGAGTTAACTTTAATCATAGCCATAGTGCTTTAGGTTCATGGCTAAAACAGTGTTGATGATACACCAATGTTTTGGCTTTTGCTGAGTGGTGCTTGCAGAGCATGAAGACTTTCTTTTTCCTATCTGACTGCCCGGTGAGTAGGCTGGGGGTGGGCAAGAGGTTGGATGGAGACAGCTGGGACAGCTGACTCGAATTGGCCAAAGGGATATTCCATACTGACATGCTCAGAAATAAAAACCAAGGTAGAGAAAGAAGGTGCTTTTTTTTTTTTTTCTTTTTCCAAGGTGTCTGTTGTTCAGAGATTGTATTGAGTATTGGTCAGCCTGTGGGATGTGGTCAGCAATTTCCTTCACTTTTGAATTCTTTTAACTTTCCTTCCTCTGTTAAACTGTCTATATCTCGACCCATACGTTTTCTTACTTTTTTTCTTCCTGTTTTCTCCCCCGTCCCACTGTGTTGGGGGGTGAGCAAGCAGCTGTGTGGATGTTTGGCTGCTGGCAGGGGTCAACCAACCCCAACACTTTGTGCAGACGCCTAAAAACATGATTGAAGGAAGAAGTAGTAGCGCAGTCTGGTTCTGTGGTAACAGTGCTCACTGAATTAACCAGTGGTGTGAAAGATCCCTGTGTGTTCTTTGAGGTTATTCTAGTCACTTGGTATAGAATATTTCTGTGGAAGTTGTACACAACTTTGTATAATTTATTGAAAATCCATTACGCTAGGAAGAAACCAAGACAGACCTCATTAGGCTACAGTGGCTGTGCTGGACTGCTTGGGCGTTTAGGAGTTTGTCCTTGCTGAAGGAGTAGTTGGTGTTTTCTTTGTTTCATTCAGTACATTAACATGTGAACTAGAATTTGGTGGCTGGCCTCTAGCTGAGCACGTATCTCTGAGATGTAAATTAAAACTTGTGTTCTTTTTCTGGCTTGTTGAATCTTGCTGATGCTAGAGAAGAACATCACTAACATGGAGCTGGAGAATTGTTTAAACTAACTGATATTTTAGGGAGGGAAATGTTGCTAGCTCTCCCCTTTCGTTGTATGCTTTTACGATCCTAACTTAGGGATATGGATTATACACCTCCCTAGGCTTTCCCATCGTTTGTTCTATGGCATGTATTTTCTCTGAGCCATCTGTTACTCTTGCTTGCTCAAAGGCATGTGGGAAGTTTGGCCTGAAAAATAAACTGAATTTGATATTACAGACCTGAATCTTAATCATTAGCTGGTCATAAGGTAAGAATTGATGATCACGGAATGATGAGTCAGTGATTGAAGCATTTATCAGGTGATTGCGGGAGTAAACTTCAGTTTTCCAATTGTAAATTGGATTCTGAGGAAGTTGTGAGAATAAGTAGATGAGGTGGTACAGCAGTGACTTACTTGCCTGCCTTCAAATATTTCTTAAAACATAGACAGAAACATTTATATCTATATCAACCACTCCTTTCTTTGAAACTGGCAAAGACTGCTGCACTGACTTACTTAGTGAGTCTTTGGAAACTGGATTCTGATTAATTTCTTCAAGAAATGTGAAGGCATTATTCTTAGCTGCTGCTCCAAGGGGGAACAATTTGTCATCCTCTTGAAAGACTGAGGAAAAGTAAAGAGGATCTGTGAAAGTCCTCTCTTCAATTTCTTTCAAGAAATTTATTATTTATGGTGAGTTGATCCCAGTGAGCAGCCAAATGCCCACCCAGCTTCTCACTCACTCCCTTCCGTTGCGAGATGGGGAGAAAATAGGAGACATGTAACAGTTGCTTGGGAAGACAATCGCCATAATCACGGATGTTCCTCCTTGCATCTGCTTTCCCTGAGTTTTTATTGCTGAGCATGTCATCATGTGGTGTAGAGCTATGATGCCTTTGAAGCATAAATATAAATAAAATGCTTGGTTATATAATTTTCTTGTTAGTGTGGCATTTTTGTTTAGAGGGAGCCTTTAAGTCGATTCGTTAAATCTGAAGAGTTTGTATATCTGCTGTGCTAAATACTCAAGATATTTGTTCAAAGACTTTTAATTGTTAAATAGGAGAATCTTGACTAATATGTGTGTATTTCTTAGCTTACAGTACAATTTTTCTAAAACACATTTTAAGAAATTTTACATACATTCTAACAGAATATGACTATATTTCTAGGAATGTAACCATTTAAAAAATTGCACAACTGGAAAAAAATCCTGCTTTAACCCCCTCATGTTACTAGAGACATAACGAGACTATTTTCCTTTTCATTATATCAGCCAAGAATACTAACATTATGCCTCAGTTTCAGTTCTCCTCTCCATTTTCTCATGGAATAAGCATGCATTTCTGATGTTTACAAGCTTTGTGAAAAGACGGTTAGGGGCCTCCTCATTGTAGGAAACGGTACAGGTGTCTTTCTCAGAGTATCCTCTTGCATATATTTGCCAACGCCGTAGGCAGGCAGCCCAGGAAGGGTGAGCAGCAGCTGTTAGTTGTGGTTGTAGTTTGCAGGCATTGGAATATTACAGGAATGCATCACTAACTTTTTTTAAAGTTCTAATTCTAAACTGTAATATGCTTATTAATTAGGAAGCTGCCATTTGCTGGTCGTCATGTAGCCGATGTGCTGTTTGAAGTGCCTGCGTGGCATGTGAGCTCTGAAGAGAAGACAAGGGACTGTCTCTAGTAATATTACTTCATGGGACTATGTGTCTATTCAGTACTTGAGTGTTGTTTAAATGTATTTTTAATTAACTTTTGGTTTTGGTTTTTTTTTTTTCCTGGTATAAAGGCCCACCTGAAAAGGAGGTATGTATGTTTTCAGGCTATAGGGGTGTAGTTAAAAAAAGTGCTCCTTGCATTTTTTCATAAATTTTTACGCTGAATTTTTTGGGCAGTTTTTCCCTACATTCTACCAATGTTGAAGAACAATTTGGACTGTGCTTTCACCTCTTCCTCAAGTGGAAAACCTTGTCTTGACAGGTTGATTTTTGGGAATCTGTATGCATCTTCCCTGCACTTCACTATCTGACCATGTTATGTCAAACAGCGAGCTGCATTTTGAATGTGGCTCTGTTTTTTTGATAGGAAAGACAAACTTTCACTTTTTATACTCCCGAGCTGGACTGCACCTTCAGCGTACCGTGACATGGATCAAATTAGAGAGGGCTGCTAGACCGTGAGGGGTTCATTCATGTGGAAATACCTTTGGAAAAATATTTAAATAAGCTGACAGAGGCTTTTAGGAGGAATGTTAGAAAGACTGAGGGGTAGCATAGTGCTAGCAAATAAATAGTTGTCTTATGGAAGACATTGGTCATCGCAGAGATGATCAGTAAGTCATCTGACTTAGAAGACTAACTCAGAAGTCACTTTGAAAGAGAAGGCATGTCGGGGTTTCTTGTTAACTGCTTTATGCAGAAAGCAGAAATAAGCTATCCAGTAGTCGATACTCTGAAAATGCCAAAATGTGGTCAGAAAACAAAATTGGTGGAATTTTCTGGTTTGTGTTGTGCCGCTGTGTGTGTTTTGTGTGCGCCTTACAGTTTGGGGATTTGGGAAAACTTATCTTGGTTAGTTTGTGTTCCTAGAGAGTTCTGTTAAAAAGGATGAAGTTCTGTGTATTCTTAAATCATGTTTCTCAGGAAATTAGGAATTACTAGGGACTGAAGGTCTTTGGCAGTTTGGTACTGCCACCACATTGTTGACAAAAGCTGATGGAGACTTTTAGGAGTAATGTTAGAAAGATTGAGAAGTAGCATAGTGCTAAAATCTACTCACACTTAGCAAAGTTTAAATATGTGTATTTAATGTGTTGATACAGGACTTAAATGCAGCAGCCTAGTAAATAATGTTCAGGGGATGCTTATCTGTTACATTTTGTTAGTATTATCTTAGTACATTCAGAATGAAAACACTTTTTAGAGAGGTGAATTTTGGATAAAACGTACAGCTTTCAGCTCCCAGCTGCTGTGATTATTGGGAAGATATTTACTAGATCTTTGCAATGGAGTATGCACATCATCATAACGTCTTGACAAGCATTTTCATTGATGTTAGTCAGAAGGCTTGCTGTACTTAAATAATCTCGATCGTCTTGAGTCTTCATGGATGTTACTAACTAGAGAGTTTTCCTCAAACTCTGTCATGACTTTCTGGCTCCTTCCCTACTCAAAAACTGTGGCAGGTTTCAAACTAGATGCTGAATGATAGAAAAAGTGTAAGGACATTTTTTAGAAAATATTACAAACATTATTATGAAAATTAAATGCCATAAACCCAAATGTTGTTAAATGTAGCAAACAAAATTACACAATACACTTGCATTATTTTAATGAAATTGATGCTTTTATGTTGACAATGACAACTGGTTATTCTTGTTTCTGTGCAATGGGTCATTTTCTACATATTTCTGTGTTATGTATTGCAACCATTAATAAAAATTCTTACTCTCACAAAAGTTACAGGAAATAGGTTGACTTATTTATGACTGATAGTTTTGGGAACTTCATTTAGTGATAGCCAAAGCTGGCCAGAACCCTTGTTCGTTTCAAAAGGCAGTTCCATATTTTTAACACATGAAAATTAGATTAGTTTTCTTGTATGTTACCAAAAATATCATAGAATCTGCAGCTTCTTTCTTAAGTGGTCTGAAACTCTGCATATTTCCGTTCTGAAAAATAATTCTGTGTTTATTTTTAAGTACTTGCAGGTTTTTTTGTTTCAGATTGCCAACATTACCTGTGTTATTACCAGTTTTGTTGATGAAATTGTTGAACACAAAAAAAATATTTAATATTTTCTCTAAATGAGAAATCCTGCTTCAATGCTTTCATAGAACAGTTGTTCTTAAGATTAAATATGAATCTTGGCCTAGGCTATACTGTGCTTATACAGATACTGTATGCTGTCTGCTAGATGCAATGATTTTATTAATCATAACTATGATTTTGTTAGTTGTAACTAATTACTAAAGAAGTCCTCAAGAAGGACTCTTGATGTTTGGTAAGACAATTAATTCAGAACTGACGTTCTGTCTTTCAAGGTCACATGAACATTGCCAGTGACTTTTCTGTGAAGATAAGAGTTCATTTTACACCATGCTGAATAAAGCATGAATTTTGTGATCTGGTTTTGCTGATGCAGATGACATCCACCACTTTACTTACAAGTCAGTGCCATTCTTGGATGTAGTTTTTGATGATGAATTCAGTGGAGTATAAAATAGTAACATCAAAGTACCAGAGACAGTGTTATTTAACCAATTAATGAATCCTTGGTTCTCATTTTGGCGGTGCTAATAGCAACACAACTCATCCAGTCAATATTACAACTTCAAAAAGACATTCTCCCGTGGTTAACTTGGCTATTGTCAAATGAACCTCAGAAATATATTTTCCAAGTCTGTAAGAGTTTTGCCAATGGATATAGCTGGACTTGTCCACGTACACAGAAGACTGAATTTTCTTTTCTTTCGGATCAGTTTGTAAAAATCATTTGTGGTCCCGTATGTACACATACAACAATGTGATTGACTAGAGGTGTTGTAGAGTGTTGCTGCTTTGGGATCCTAAGGCTACTGATACTGCCTCTCACCTTTGTCCAGGGCTGTATTAGCTGCGTGGCCAGGCAGTCCTTACATCTGAGAGGAAGCTTTGTGCTTCAGGGGCACTTACGTTAGGTTTATTGTCTCTTATGAACGTAGTTGCCTTAAAAATAATGGCAACTGATATGGTTATATGCCTCTTAAACTATTTTCTAGACTTTACCATAATAGTTTTTTATTTTAGCTCTATCCTGTTTCAAAAACTTTCCCAAAGTCATTTTGGGAATCTTATAGGATGGGTTAATGAGAAGTAAGAGAGCAATTATACTCGTACAACCTCTGCTTTGTAACTTGAGTAACAGTGTTCAGGCATGGTCTTGAGGATTAGTGTACCTGGCTTAGTCATTTGTTTTATTGCATTTGAGATCCTTCTTAAAAAGGATGCTAAAATAGGTTATGTTTTTCTCAAAAGGGATGGTTTGTGCTTCCTTCAAAAGCATTTGGGGGAGATGCTCCAGATTCAGAATGATTCAGTTCCAGCCTTGATGCCTGCTGAAACCATATTTTGAAGGAAATCAGGGTTGATTATGAAGGATAATAATGGCATTCAGTGGGTAATAAGCATCCAATTATTTAGAACTGGGAGATAATACAGAATCTGGGGCATTTGTTTAGTTGTGCATAAATCTGAAAATTCAGGTTTTTTTGAAATGGCAACAGGAGTGTGTTCAAAAACCTCATGGAATTACAGCTTCCATCCAGCTACCATTTCAGAGGATGTGGACATTTCATTGATCCTGTGTCACATCTACTGATGCATGCAAATATCTGATATTATAAAGGTTCTCAAATGCCACTAGGTGCTATGCTTAGGGACTAAATCCCACCCAGGTGCCTACCATAAGAGAAGCTTGAATCTTCCTGCACGATTCAGGTGCGGGTCTTCGGAATTGTTTTCACATTGTTGGTTTTCTATCCAAAATCACAGCTGGTTTTGGAGAAAGAAATGTCACTGCCCGTGCCTAAATGCTCTGAAGGACATGGGCTGCAGGCTTTGTGTGGTACTGTTCTGTCTATGAAACCTAGTAGTGTCTGCTTACGTGTGTGTGGTAAACGTACTCACAGTAGATGGGTGAGGTATTCTGATACAAAATTACACAGGTATGAGTCCATAGAGTTCTTGGGAGCAGTATTCAGAATGGGAGTTTTCCTGTACAGATTCCCGGGGAGCGTGAGTGGGATGCATGTTGGGGATCAAGGCGAGAACAGTAGATCTTCTAAGAAACAATTTGTCAAATTTGTTCTGTAATGGAGCTGAAGACTTTGTTTCTGCTTTCCAGTCTTGTTTCCAGTTGTTCAGGAGCTTGACTTTAGACCTGCCTAGCAGCAGCTTTTATATTCATTACTTTTTAAGATTAATCTAGGCAAACTTTGGGGGTATTTGTAGGGTTTGTATCTCCAATTGTGCTTTAGGGACCAGGATTAGAAACAGGTGTTTCCCCCACCCCCTCCTAAGGTTCAAGGGCAGGTGTGGGTGCCAAGTTTTGGGGAAGAGCTTCCTCCAGCAGGCATGGACTGATGCTGTTTTCACAGGAAGCAGTGGTGAAAAGGCATTCCTCAGCCCTCAGTTTGAAATGGTGAAATGGTTCAGACTATCCCAAGGAGTATTTGTAGGACTGAATATTTTAGTGTTGTAAGAGTGGGGACAGAAGGGAGGGAGCATTGGAGAGGAGAAAAATTAAGCATATTCTGTTTCTTGAGCACGATTTCCAATCAGATTCACTGGTAATGAATAGAAACTGCCTGTGTATGGTATCTTTACTATTTCCGTAGCATCTGTTCAAGGTTTGTTATTTAAATGAAGTTACATTTGTGCCTTCTCTTAAGCAAACCCATGCTAGTCAAGCTTGATTTGAAATATATATATATAAAAAGTTATTTCCTTCTGTGGAGAATTCTAAACCAAAATTAACTAAATTTTGAATAAGATGTACCTACCATGAACAATATGACTTTGGTATCCTAATTGTAGGAATTGGATACGCAGTTTGTTATTTTGCAATTTCATGTCTGCATCTGTTACATAAATGTCTCCTTTTGGTCTTACTCATTTTATGCTGCTGAAGCAGCAGGAAGGTGAAGGAGAATTGTTTTCCTTCTGGTAGTCTCATTTCCCTTGAAGAGTCCTTTGGACTTTTTTTTTTGTGTACCAAACATAAGAAACATTTCTCAAAATAAAATAAAAAGCAAAACCTGATCTTAGATGCACACCAAGCTCATGAGCCAAGTGTAATTTATCTTGTCTTTTGAAAGCTAATTACTCAGTTAACTTTAGTTGTGTCCTGAGCTTTGGATATCCCAACAGTAAGCTTCTATTATATGCATTGATATTTCAGTTAATTAGAGATACTTTGTGTTATCAAAAAGTGACTTTCTTATTATAACTTCATTATTAATAAAAAAAGTTAATAAAAACAAGTAATATTGTTGCCCTGCCAAAGTAGATATCCAGTTTATTAACTTCAGTGGTATTAATCTGAGTCATTATCTCTTCTGCTCATGGGATGTTACTAGCGAATTCCGAAAAGACATTTGGATTTTCACAGTATGTCATAGTTGTCTATGTCCAGGCATACCTGTGTGTTATCCATGAGAGATGTACCTGACTGCACACTGAAGCTGATGCTGTTCTTGATAACTCCTCACATTAACCTGCCTTGATTGCATAAAGGTGCTTGCACAGATTTGTAGAGATAGTATTTAACAAATCTTTCTAGAAGAGCTGTAATGGTGATGATTTTTACCTCTTGCACAATTACATTACACTTAAATGCTTCTTGTATAATACCATTAGCTATAGCTTTGCAAGAACATTTGTCAATACTATGTTCTGGTTCTTGCTTTTCTTTTTGGGTCGCTGGAGGATTTTGACATGCAGATGCACCCGTTCTCTCCCTTTATGTAATGTAAGGTCAGTTCGTCCTCCCAGATGGATTTCATTAATATTTTGAAGTGTTATGGGAGACCATCTTCTGATGTTCGAAAAGGGCTAATGCACCTGTAAACTGTTCTTCTAGGAGAAGGTAAACAACCAAGAAACAACTCCCTGGCATGGTTTAGAGGCAGTGCTAGAATGGGAAAGCTTGTTTTGGTACCTTGTTTGGTTTGGGAAAGCTTTGTTGATACCTTCAGACCTTTTGTGGTCTTTGATATGGTAATCAACTGTGGAAGTACAATTAAGCTCCAGTGGCGGCAAGATTGCTTGTTAACACAGGTTGTGTAATGTTTATAGGTTTGATTTGATCTGCACAGAATGTTATTTTTAAAGCACACTGCACACAGCAGAGAAATACAAATTCTTTCTGTTCTTGCCTTGCCATTAGTGCTCAAAAGAAAGATAAAGACTTTTATTACTGTTTTTCTGCTCCAGCACACCTATTTATGTCTGCTGATGTGCTTGTTTTGGCTCGGGTAGAGTTAATTTTCTTCATAGTAGCTAGTATGGGGCTGTGGTTTGGATTTGTGCTGGAAACAGTGTTGATAATTCAGGGATGTTTTAGTTACTGCTGAGCAGTGCTCACAGAGCCAAGGGCTTTTCTGCTTCTCACACCACCCCGCCAGCGAGGAGACTGGGGGTGCACAAGGAGTTGGGAGGGGACACAGCTGGCACAGCTGACCCCAACTGACCATGAGGATATTCCATACGATATGATGTCATGCTCAGCACGTAAAGCTGGGTGAAGAAGGAAGGAAGGGGGGAGATGTTCTCAGGGATGGCGTTTGTCTTCCCAAGTAACCATTACACACAATGGAGCCCTGCTTTCCTGGAGATGGCTGAACACCTGCCTGCCCATGGGAAGTAAGGAATGAATCCCTTGGTTTGCTTTGCTTGCATGTATGACTTTTGCTTTCCCTGTTACACTGCCTTTATCTTAACCCACCAGTTTTCTCACTTTTACCCTTCCAACTCTCCCCCCATCCCACCAGGAGGGAGTGAGCAATTGGCTGCTTGGGGCTTAGTTTCCAGTTGGGGTTAAAGCACGACAGCTGATTACTACTTGTACACATTTTCATTCTCAGGTGATTGTCCAGTCGCACCTCTGTGCGGTAACCTCAAGTTGTTTACGCCATTCAAATTCTATTGTGAATCTTTAGCAACTGTTACAAGCAAGTCTTTTACCTCCTGAAGCCAAGCTGCAAGGAACCTGGCAATGCCATCTCTGTGGCCGGTAGTTAGAGTTGGAGGCTGTATCCTTGTGTGTACTTGTAGATTCAGACTTAGGCAGGTCATCAGTACAGGAATGCGTTACGGAGACTTTTTTACTACCGTGTGAACAAGTGCTTTAGCATGGTCTTATTACAGCAGTTACACAATTATGTATTATGTATGTATTATTACAGCAGTTATTTTTGCTGGAGCATGTCCCATGATGTCTGAGCCATCCTCAGTGAGATACGACATGTGTTACTTAGCTGTCGTCGTTAGCTTTCTCTCATTGATCTATTGTTTTTCATCCTCCTTTTACTTCCTTTGGACACATACATACGTATTTACCTTCCATACACTTCTTGCTTTTTCTTTGGTGACAATCTCTTCTGGAATGGAGTACGATGAACCGCCTGGAATTGTTTTCAACCTCTGTTGGTGGCAGAGTGTGAAAGAGAGGCATAGAGTGCCCCCAATTAAGCTAAAGCAAAACCAAACCCCCCCCCCCCC
>VXBL01009710.1:43760-81598 GCA_013400195.1 Aramus guarauna
CCCCCCCCATCTTGTATTAGTGACTCATGCCTAGTGTTTAAATGAACTTACGTGTTCTGTATGTTGAAGTTTGTGATTGGCTTATAGTATGTCTCCACATGTAAGGCACTTGCCTTTAAGAATTGCTTGGGATGCAGTTTTTCTCTCACTGCAGGGAGTGAAAAAGTTAAAGCGATTGGGTGTAAAGATGCAGACATTTCTCTAACAATTGAACTACTTACGGTCTTGGAAAAGACAGATGAATTATTCTGAAAAAAGGGCTTTGTTGGTTTGTTGGGTTTTTTTTGTTTAGAAATGACACCTGTGCTTAGTGATGATGTCAAATAACATCTGAAATGAACAGGTTGCTGGGCCAAGCCACATGTTTGGCATCACACCAAAAACGTATTGGGCATAATCACAGGAAACACCTCCCCAGCTGATGCTAGCGGGAACAGTGTTGGGCAGCTGGTGTTTAATCCCATGTGCATGGCTAAGGTTGTGATAGAATCTGGAAAGGGTTAATACTCTACTGAATGCATGGTTTGCAATTCCATTATTTGGTTTTTAGGGTTTTTTTTTGTTTATTTAGTGACTGTGTGAGCCGCACAGGCAGGACGCAGGAACAACCACAAAACCATAGATGAAATGCAAAGAGTAAACTTATTTTTGTTACCTTGCTAACTGAGGGATCCCCGAAGCAGCACCTGGGCAGAGGCACGCAAGCCGGGGACGTAGGCACCGCTGAGCTCAGCCCATGCTAGAGGGTCACCGAACCTGCTGTTCTCACCTGTATTTCAGCGATTCGAACAGAAGCGATTTACCACTGTGCTTTGATCTTTCCCACGGCAGGACAGGAATCTCAAGCACGTGCCTCTAAGCCTGTCACAGGCCTACGGTATCTGAACACAGATCTTCTACTTGTCCAACGCACAAGGCCAAACAGCAATTAGTATGATATATGTGTTTCTCGACACCTCAGCTGCAAGTCACTTGAGCGTGTTTACAGTCCTCCTCGCCAATCTTCCCTTATTTTCCCACGGTGATTTATATAATTAAGATCCTGAAATTGTCTCATATGAATGATGGCACACGCAGGGACTGTTATGCCTCCTTATTATGCTGAAGCATTTGTTTGAATTCTAGTATTTACTGAGATGAACACCATGTATCAGGCAGCCGCTATTTCTTCCTGAGTGCATATTCCTTAATCTTGACATCTCCCTTTCAAAGATTGACCCAGCCTTAACTAGAGATCAGCAATATTCGACCCAGACAACTAGAGAGAATTCCAGTGTGATGTCTGAGCCTTTTGTAGAAAATTTGCTGTCTGAAAGCGTACAGTTGTTACTACATCCCATAGCACTGCTTATAAAGGTGCAAAATAGCAAGTTGGAAAATATTAATATTCTAGTATCTTGCTTTGGCCTGCTGTTTATGATTAATGTCCCAGACATTATTAAATCGCTATTATCCCTGGCTGTCAACTTAGATGCTAGGTGCTGTATTTGTACTGTTTGCATCAAACATGCTGTGAACGTAATACAAATGTCCCCATTGGCATAAAACAGGTTTTTCATCTAATGCTTTATTTTGCTAAAACAGCAGTGATAAATACACACCAAATAGAATGTGGAGGTTTTTTAAATATTGAGAGTTATTTATAAATAAAATACGAAGTTTACCTTTGTGCTAATGAAGCTGCTGAGCTTAATTGTAGCAATTGTAAAACGTGTTCTTGTCACTAAAATTTAATGCCTCAGGATTTATTTATTTTTATTCCTCTTGCATAGTAGTGTAAAGAAGTAAAATATTTTGTGTGTGTATATATTTAAAATGTCTTAATGTGTCTTCTTGGTCTTGCTGCTTTTGTGTCTGATTTAGATAATCTTGTCCTAATATTTATTTTAATGTTTTTTAAATGCCTTTCAAGTACAAAAAAAGTTATTGCATTGACCTTTTTTTTAATTGCCTTATGGCTGGGATATCATTTGCGTTTTTACCTTCTTTTTCATTTGAAATGATTCCACTTTGACAAGTGAAAGTAAAAATGCCGTTTGATCCAAATACTGTGTGGTCAATAGCAGCCTGCTATTAATTGCCAATGTCTAAAGCCCCTTTTTCTTTGTAACATTTTTTGATTGGATTAGTAAATAATAACTTCAGGTTTTATACATGAGAAGTTTACATAGACAGCAATAAACTTGTTAATAGTTTAAAGAAATATAGGCAATAAACCTGGTAACATGGCTTGATATTCCTTAAATAGTTAAAACGAAAAGACTACTGTGAGGTTTTAAAGGGAACCGTAACACACCAAATACTAGCGGCTACAGAAACTGGTACTTTAGGATAGTGCAACTGCTGATTTTTACCTGTGATTCTGTTAATGTTCTGTTATTCCATTATTTTGAACTTGAATATTAAGGGACCTACATTTGAGCAATCCCTTTCTCTTAGCCCTACTGGGCAGCTGGCTTGTTCTGTTAAAGAGTATAGGAATTAAAATAAGTTTAAAACAAAACAGCAACAAAAAACTCTGACCATAATGTCTGTAACATTTCAGTGGGTAAGAGAAAGAGATGGTTCTGTTGTTTGCTTATAGAAGAAAAATAGGAGGGTCAAGAGTGGGAGGAAAACTTAGGTAATTGGTAAAAATATAAAGTGGAAAACTTTTCTGGTAATGTTAGTTACCTTTGTAATATTGGTAGCAATTTTTTGCATTTTTTAATTTAATGTAAAAAAACCTGCTGCTGAGATTGTGATCCATATTTACTGTTAGGTTTACTTTGAAACTATACAGTGGAAAGTTAATGTTTCTGAGTCGGAGTACTAGGAATTGTCAAACTTCAGTTCCTTTTCTTAAAAAACATTAGCAGAACGGGCCCAAATTGTCCTTAATTAATGGGCGGGGGATATTTTTACCATGTAAAGTGGCACTGATCTTAAGGTTAAATTCCCCTTCTACTGGTCCCTCCACAAACATGAAATAAAATGGTACCTATTCTCACACCTTTTTCTTGAGGGGGAATGTAAATGCTGGGTTCATCTTGCATGTCTATATGTGGGCCCTGGTAAACAGGATTTAATCGCTGCTGCCTTTTAGGTCCTTGTTCCAAACCCAGCAGATCTTAGCAGGATCATTTGGTAGTACAGATGTTTCAGATCGAGCTGCGGGCAAATCAGAAGGAATTAGTTACCCTTATGGTGGCTGTGGAGAGACAAGCAGTAGCTCTTAAGGCAGGGTGATGCAGGCAGGTATCTACATCAGCAGACTTTACGTGAAAGCAGGTAAGTAATCTTTTTTTTTTTTTTTTTTAAACAAATGTAAATCTATGCTGCATCTCATAGGGCCACAGCATTTTTAACCCATCTAGTACGTTGCAGAGTAATAGAGTGATAGTGTAATCTTTACCTTGGGTTTCATGTTATCAGTAGAGTAATTGTGCCTGTCCCTTGCCTTCATTAGATAGATGGCTGGTTTTGTTTTCTCGTGGTGCCCTGGTGAGGGCCCAGAACGCAGAGTTTGCCTATAACTGAGGTGCAGAAGCCTCGGGCAGCCGCTCTGCCAAACCAGCCCCCCCTTCTGCAAAGCAGGTAGGCACATGTGGAGCAGCGTTTATTCATACGAACTCAACTGTAGGGCTTCAGGGCTGGATTTGGCTCTTCGGTGGTCGCAGAGGTGTACCCTTACTTGTCCTCTGGAGTCCCAGGGGTTTTGTTTCAGAAAGTATTAATAACGCCATGAATTATTAAAGGAGGAAGAAACATTCCTTTTAAACTCGATTTCCTAACAAATGGGCCTGCTGGAGGTGCTTTAAAATATCTTAAAAGTGTGTGTGTAAGGTGAACTTTTAAAAAGTGGGTGCGAACTTCTGTAAATTACTGTGCGTGTTATTTCAGAAAGGACAATTAACATACTACAATTATGTTGTTATATATTATTATAAAGGACCGTAATGCTATAGAAAGAGATATTCAAGTGTAGGTATAAAATAAATAGGCAGAATGGGGTGATCTTTAATAGCTAATGGCAATGCTGTCAGTGGAGCAGTATGAGAGTAATACACCTTTTTTGTGTTGGGTTCAAACAAAACAGGTTGGGTTCGATTCCCTCAAATTTTGGATATGTTACTCCTCTGCTCTCATGGTGGCTACAGTGTTCACAGGCTGTTTTCACTAGGAGTTGCAGTGATATGACATATATCATATACCCACTGAACATCTCAAAAGCTGCAGTGCTGCTTGGCTTTGTCCCCTTCTAGGCTTGAATTTGAACATGTCCTCTCTGTGCCCTTCACAGTTAAAGATTTTATATTTCCACATTTTGTAGTTTCATCGTTGTAACATTTGCCTCCAAAATATCAGCTGTTGTGATAGCTTTTCTCAAAAAGTGTCTTAACGCAAGGTGGGAAAACAAGCAGACCTGACAAGTCAGTGACATTTCTCTGTCTGTGACTGGAACGTTGCATCAGGATTTGCTTTTGTGCTGTATTGCAAAGTTGATAGCTAAAATGCAAATGCGGTCATTAAATGAAGAAAAATGTTAAGGATAATGGGATTAAAGCAGGGAGTTCTGAACAGTATATGACTGGCGGGGGGAGTCATTTTATTAACTCTGTTTTAAGTTATTTAAATTCTGGATCGCTGATGGTCTTCAGGCATGCTAAGAACGATGCAGATCATTGGGTTTGTAATGGTATCATTAATTGTTTCCAAAATAATCTAAATCTGTATCTGTCAGCTACCATCGGAAACTGTAGCTGTGCATTAGAGTTCATTAAACTAAACAATTCAGCTGTGGGCGGGTTTTGAAATTAAACAACTTTGAGAATAGTTTCAGTAAAAGGCTTGGAAGGAGTACAAGTTCGGATGGAGAACAGCTGTGGTTTGCTGTATAGATGGGAGGCTGCTTCACAGAGGAAATAAGACCACGCAGAAATAGGCTGTAGTTCTGGAGGGAGCCCTGCGGTGTGTGAAAGTGTGTATGTACTCCTAGTTGTGAGATGAAAACATCCCGAGGCATCCTTTTTCATTTTTCTGATAGCACTTTTTTTGCCTTTATCTCTAATAATAGTTCAGTGCTACGTGTATTATGTTCTTTTTTTCCTGTCGTAATTTTCTTTGCCTGTTTTGCTGGTTAAAAATGGCTAAGCACGTGGTTGTTGAGAAGGATGCTCCTGCGTCAGCTCCGGAGAGACCGTTAATGACCTGCGAGCTCCCAGCGTGGGCTGGTTCAGGGAAAATCTTCCCGTGGGTTGTAATCACTTGCTGCTGTTGGGAGCTAAAGTTCAGTTACATTGATTTTGCTATTATACGCTTGTGTTAGGGTTGCTAAAGGAATAATTGTCACTTTTCCTCATTGCTGGTAACTTTTCTTCAGGGAGGAGAGAGAAGAACCTGCCAAGTGACCTCTGCATGTTACCACGTCTTGCCTATGCTCTGTGCCTTTCACCTCCCTACTATTCAGTCTTGATTATCAACATTTTGAGAGAGAATTTTTTTTAAAACTTGTTTAATTGAGGTGCCAGCCAAGTTCCGCTTGCTCAAAAAGGTCTTTCAAGTTTGTGATGCGAGTTTATTTATAGCATTAACAAAGCCATGTTACTTGTTTTGTTCTCATCTAGGTGCTTGAACTGGGATTTAATTTCTCATCCTATGGATCACTGAATGAGTAACAGATGGCCTTGCCTCGTCTTACAGGCGCTCTACGCTCCTTTTCAAATGTCACTAAACATGAGGATTACAGTGAAGAATTAGCTGACTTAACGGTAAAGATTTTTTTTTCTTTTCCAAAGCAGAATTGTAAAGTATTAGTGTGTATACAGAAAAAAATGGTTTGCTTTCTTAATTGGTATTGCTGTTTTGTAAGAGTAGGCGAGCAAAACTGGGCAGAGTGTGTGCAGTTTCCTGTGCGTTCCTCCATAGTGTCCTCGCTCAAAGTCAAATTTGCTGTAGCTTTGTGATTTATGCTAGGCCTTTGCAATGGTGATGTGCTGTATGGATAGGATCTCTCAGCAGCGTTAATCCAGCCCCGTTATTTCGTGTTGGAGAAAGTTATTTAAGTTGGGCTGGGCTGAGGTGGGGAGCCAAACATTTCCCTTTGAATATTAAGTTCGCTTTGAACTCTTGTTAGGGAATGTTTAGAATAAATTTAGCGATGCTGAATTTAGGTACTTTTTGTTTTTTCCTCTTTTTTTCCAAGAAACAATGTATTAAAGCAATAAATGCATTGTGGGAACCTGTAACATGAAAAGATTTTTGGAATCCTGACAGCTGTAAATCTCTTGAAGTTGCAAGAGTTTGGCTTCATGGAGAATTCTCCCTTAGAAAGAGTCAAGGAGTGAGAGTGTCTCTGTGTGTGTGTGTTCTCCTCCTCCTCTTACACTCAGGAAATAGTGTACAGAACAACTAATAGGGAAACTGCTTGCAATCATTACTACATACTGACTGAGTGCAATTGGAAAGAGGTCTTTTTATCTGATGTTTAATTTTAAAGGAACCTCCATATACTATTCTGAAATTTTTTAAAAAAAATTTTACATTTTCAGACTAAAAGATCAAAACTACATGAACAGTTACTTCAGTCTGATCTTACTTGGAAGAAGATAATAAAGTTTGTTGATGACAATTTGGACAAAAAAGAACACCAAGCTGTAAATGGTGATTTAAAAACTATATTACAAGCTGCAAAACAAATAGGTACGTTTTCATTCTGTAGTAGTCTAATAATATACTGGTTTGTTGTTTTGTTTTGTGGGGTTTTTTCAAGCTGCTTTCTGCCTACATGCTTTGCATACTGGTACAACTGGAGTAAAATGTTAGGCTAAATTAGGGCTGACAAATATATAATGACTATAAAGTTTGCAATATAAAAAGTAAGTCTATGTGTAGTATAGCAAGTAAGAAAAAATACCTGACAATGGGAAAAAAAAGATTATAAGCGAAATAAGCGCTTGCCATTCTTAGCTGCAAATGTTACCTATGAAAATAATTTAGCAGATTTGTGTTTTCTGTATTAATGACAGAAATGTGTATTAGGTGTGTGTTTTTTGGTTTTTTTTGTGTTTTTTTTTTTTAATTTCCGCTCTTTGCCAAAGATGGCTACAAAAACTTTTTTTTTTCTGATTTCTTTCCCCAAAACTTTAACTTTTTACCCCCAGTGTGGTAGGTAGGAAGAGCAAATTGAAAGACTTGAAAGTAATAGTGGTAAGTTTTTGTTTGATGGAGTGGAGAGGACCAAACAAATGAAAACAAATGCATGATTATTTAGTTAGAACAAGTTAGAAAGAAGCCATCATATTTATATGATTTTATTATACAAGTTAGAAAGAAACCAACTAATGCTGAAAGGGAGGCTGAATCACCTTTTTCCTTTGAGATATCCTTACATATATATTGTATATGTGTGTTGTCTTTGTCATGTATCTTCCATATGTAGGTAACTAATTATACTGTAAATATCACCTCCAGTCCTCTCCATGAACTTTTCATCTTTTCGAAGTGCACCATAGAGAAATTCAAAAGAAATACTGAACTTTTAGGTGCCTCCATTTGTATGTTGTGTTTCTAGTTACTCAGCCTTGTTCCATCTGTTTATGCTGGATTTCTTTTGCTCTTTCCTGTGACATTGTGGGGGGAAAAAAACCCCTTGCTTTTGCTGGGGTTAAACCTAACCTAAATTGAATCAAGTCATAAGTAACAATGTCAAAGTAAGTAAGAATCTTCCCACTGACTTCAGTAAGTTTTTCAACAGGCAGAAAATGGGGACATAGTAAAGCAAATACATAGGCCTGTAACTGAATAGTAGGTGTGTACAGAGGCAGGCGCAAGACAGTTTTCATTATTGAAAAGAGAATAAACACGTTTACTATGCCAGAAGTGCCTCTTTGGGGTTTTAGAAAAATGATAATATTGTTCCTTTTAAAATAAATAGTTTGTTTTAATAGTTCTTTTGAATTAGCCATGCTGGGGGTTAATCACCAGTGTTATCACTTAAATCATACTGTTCTCTTCTGGAGCTATGCTGGTTGCTCCTGATATAACTAAAGAACTAACCAGAAAAGACATGATAGTAGCAGCTTGTAAATCTCGACAGTAAGCTTTGAAGATGCTTTAAAAATTATGCAATCTTGTAAGGAATGTTAATTCTACTAAAAATGTTGGAGTAACCTACCCATCTTTTTAGAAGACAATTTCTAAACTAAAAAAAAAAAAAATCTACATGTCCTTATAGAAAACAAAAAACCCAGTACGCTAACTGTTTCTGTTTATTTTATGCTTGATGACTTTTAAAATCTTGTTTAGAAGTGACATTTTGGTTTATCATATGGTGGTTTTGCTTATGTTTTCCTTAAGTAACTTTGCAGACATTTGTGTAAGAGGTAAATCAATGTTTTTCTCTAATAATATATTTTTAATTTGCATAATATGCAATGATTTTTTGTAGATATAACTCTAAAGTCATGCATTTATTTGCTTTAATTTCTTTGGGCAATTTTTCTAACAAACGTACATTCTGTAGTAATTCTACTGGGAATAGAATACTACATACAAGTATGTAGTAATTCCCAGCTGAGTTCTGTACATTTAGCCTGTTATGAATATTCAAATTAGGCAGTGAATAAACATTGATACAAAGTGGAAATTTGTTACCTTTAAAAAGCCCATAAATATACCATTGTGAGTTTAAGACCTCAGGCACATTTTTCCTCTTACTTGGAAAAATAAGAAAGCATTGGTAATCCTTAATATGAATTTCTAGTAAGTAGAAGGATAATAATAAAGCATCTGTCTTCATCATATACTTTTTATAATTCAGTACTTTGAAACAATTGCTACTTGTTGTTACGGTCTTTGTTTCATATGTCTGTCGATGAGACTTACAGCAAAAAGTTGAATACAGTTATGTTATAGGCAATGAAAGAGAATTAGTTTGAAGTGTATAAAGTTACATTTGTGTTTTGGTTTTGTTAACAGTTGGAGCTGAAAATGGACAAGAAACAATTGAAAGCGGAGCTGTTTTTCTCTTTAAGACATTTCACAGGAAAGAATGTGTTGGCCATGATGAGACAAAGGCGATCAAGCAGATGTTTGGGCCATTTCCATCATCATCTGCTACTGCAGCTTGTAATGCCACATGTCGGATTGCTTCTCACTTCACTGAAGAACAACTTACAGCCCTCATACAGATGGCTGAAGAGCAAAATGGTGATAACAGAGTGTTCTTTGGTAAAAATATAGTGTTTTCATTTGACATGCACGATTTGGATCACTCTGAGGAGCTGCCTGTGAACGGTGAGGCTGACGCACAGAAAATTATAAGCTTAGATTATAACAAATTTCTGAATAACCAGCTGAATCACTTACAGAATTACTGTGATGAGAAATCTGATCTCAAGTCTTTGGAAAAAGTAGATGATTCTTTTTTATGGTGTGAAGTTGGAAAGTATCTGAATGAGTCTCAAGGGGGTACCCCTGGAGGGCCAACAACAGAAGACCTCTGCTGTACTTTGTACGAGATGCTTGCTTCTACCAAAAGTGGCGATGAACTTCAAAATGAGGTACAGTAGCATACTAACCATGCTGTGTGTATTTGAATGCCACACAAGTATCAAATTATTTCATATTGGATTATGCCAACATACAACATCCAAGTGTTGTCTATGCTTTTTTTTTGGTCTTGAGAAAAATTACATGGCAACATCTTAATTTACCAGACAGAAGATGGATGCAGCATGAATTTTATGTATATAGTCTCCTTTCTGCCATAACAGATAGGCTATTAATTTTTTTGGGCTGTTTGCTCAGCTTCTCCAAATTTTCTTTTTAAGCAACAGCCAATTTAAGCTACCACATAACAGTGCAAGAATTTGCAAAGCCAAACCAAAGTTAACTTTCTCGGACAGGTTCAATCTCCAGTTTCTGAGCCTTCCTGTTCCTGGAAGGAAAACTGGAGGACTGTGTGGGTGGTACTACTTTAAAACTTTGTCATATCATTTCTATTTCCTTCAGTAAGGAAAGGAGGAGGGTTTATCACAAGAAGGGCACAGAAAGCTTGAGGTACAGGGAACAGTTGTGGAGAGGCTGGAGTTGAAGGATAAGCATAGTGGTAGAAAGGGGAAGAGCATGATTAAAGACTGGCGAAGAGGCTTTCAGGGCATGTGCAGGAGAGTTGCTTGGATTAACCTAGATGGGAGAGAACTGGTTTTGAATGGAGTTGGGAAAGAATTCCTGCCATTTGCTAACTGCTTCTTCCTGTGCCCTTTTCTGTTATGTTTACTTTATCTTTCCTTTTCCTCGTCCTGCTTTCCTCCCCTGAAAACATCCAGTACTTAAATTCTCAAACTAACTTTTAAGAAAAACTTTAAATGTTGAAAAATTGCTACAGAAATACAACTGATGATAGGAATACATAACCCTGTGAAAGACAGTATGATGAAAATTTGCTGGACTTGCCATTACAGTTGCACATTTTATTATTCTTAACAAAAACATGAAGTGACAGAGAAGAGGACCCGAATGTTTAATTTTAAATTTAGATAACTATTTGTTGATGTCTATTGCATAATGATAACAGTTGCTGAAGTAATATTCTTGTTTTGTTTGGTAGTGAGTAGACCACATTTGGGCTGTCCTTTTGAGCTATTTTCTGTATATGAATATTTTTTTATAAACTTCTAATTTGAGAACCTAAATATGCATATAAAAGGAAGCTGATCTAATTTCTACTGTGTTAAAATATATTTGAAAAATGACACTTTTATGCCTGTCTGAAAACAGTTTCATGTTTTGGGTGGTTGTACTGAGGGAAGACACATGAAAATAGAAGACAGAACAAGTCTTTGAGAAGGAGATTGGATAAGAAACTTGCATGTCAAATGAAACATAAAAAAGAGCACCTTCATTTGCCATAGGGACCTGAAGTTATTAATTGTAGAGGGATAAAGATTTAAATTTTTTTTTCTACATTAGTGAAAGTCTTTTCAGATACAGTCACAAAGTATGCATAAATAATTTCATACTTCTGTGTAGTGCCTACTTACTGCCTGCTTAATTTGTAAAATGTTAAAGGAAATGATTGAAGCTTTTCACTTGAAGCAAGAAGAAATTATTTTTATTTTACAATTTTATAATGGATTGCTAAATCAATTGGCAGACAGTGCAAGTGTCAGTTTATACGTAGATCACCGATAAATACTTCCTTTCCTTTGGTTTTTGGAGCAAAGACTTTCTGGCAAAATTTCTGTTTTGATGTCCTTACAGGAGTTTTAGTTTGATAATTAGAAAAAAATTGTTTACTCTGCTAACGTACACAAACCTTTCTGAAGATTATTTAGCAAGAGCAAATCCTTTTCTTTTTGTTACTAGAGAGAAAAAGGATTCTTTCCCTTGAGTGTCTGAAACATGTATCTTATTGTGGATTTTTAAGAACTCTTAGTAATAAATAATTTTTCTCCCCATTCTCCTTATTTCAGCCCCTGTGTTGCCTTGCCTTGCAACAATCATGTTAATTCATTGTTCATTGCACCATGTGGGGGCCGAGGAGGGGGGGGTAAGACTAATTTGAACCTGATCACCTTTTGTTAAAAGCTAGTTGGTATTGGTATTGTGCTCTCTGTAAAAGCAATTCATGACTTGAAAATTTTTTCTGGGCTTTGGATTTTTTGATTTTTTGGGGTTTTTTTTGGGGGGAGGTTTTTTTTGTGGGTTTTTTGTTTGTTTTGGGGTTTTGGGGGGGGGGGGGGGGTTTGGGTTTTTTGTTGGTTTTTTTTTTTGGCTGGTGGCATTGTTAAGAGCAGATGATGCTTTTAAACCCTAAGATAACCCATTTATAGAACTAGGTCATAGATTTGGTGCATGAGATGGCCTAACAAGTATGTGATTGATCATGTATACTGAAAATCTTACAGTATACAGTTGGGGTGATGTGTACATGCTAAAGTCTCTTTGCTCTACAAAGTTCTTTTTTTCTTTTTTTTTTTTTTTCTTTATAGACCAAGAAAAAAAGGACTACTGATATGAAAGAATAATTCTTTGTAAATAAAATCCAGATCTGTAAAATACATTTTCATATTTTACAACAGTGGCTGTGTTCTCCTGTTTAGGAAGATACCACTACCTATTTATTATTAAAAAGGAAAAGATCATGCTGGTCGTGAGGATATTGCGAGTGGACTTCTCTAAGACAATTTCATGTGATCTTTAAGCAAAATGTATTAAAATTCCAGATCACATTAAGAATAAGAGCATTTTTAGATCATTTCAGGGGTGATATCCTGGGTGATATGTAGCGTATGCATAGACACATACATGTATCCTATCTAGGTTTTTATCTACTTAATGAACTCTACAAGGAATTGAAATGAGCTTCTTTCTCCAGCACTGTATAGCTTGTGTTTAAAGTAGTTGACGAGGTAGAAGAAATACTTTGTTCTTTGTTTTCACTATTTAAGAACATTCCATGCTTCCTTTGGGACAGTTTGTTTAGCTGGCACATCACTGATGACTCTTAATTAAAGGAAAATTGATTCTTATGCTTGGAGTGATATGGGAGTTAGAACTTATTTTCTAAGTGTTTAGGGCACGTGCTTTTCATTTGGGACATAAAGTCTAGTAAAGCAAAATGAGATAGCTGCTGGAGCATGCTTTTCACTGTATGTCAGATTTTGTTGATGAGTATGAAATGGTAATGATGCGGTAACAAGACCATTATTTTAAAAAAGGAAGAAAAAGCTGATGACAAACTATAAAGTTTTGCCCAATAACCATCATACTTTTTAATTATTATTTTTTATTAAAACTTAGTATGCAGTGCATTCCTCCATTCGAGCACTCAGTTTCTAGTATATGACTAGAATATGAGTAGTTTCTAGTATATGATTACTGTTCTAGAATGAAGACTTTTAAAGCATCTGAGAGCATTTTAGCAACTTTGCTACATAACCCTTCCCAGGATAACTAGGAAAAAGTTGGAGGAGTTTAGTCCCTCTTTGGTTACACCATGCTGTTCTTCTGTGAACTCTTGTAGTTTAGCTACAAAATTTTTCTGAATTTTATTTTGGAGATACCTATTTCTATTTTTACATGAATGCAGAGGTGCATTATCCCTTTATCATAACAAAACAGGAAGAAATTTCCTATAGAGGTGAAATAACTAGAGGGAAAAAAAGGAAATGCAATCAGAATTGTGTTAATATCTAGTTTATAGTGAATAGATTATGAAAAATCATGCAATTTATTCATCTCAGGCCAAGGAAACAACTTTGCCCAGATAAAATTATGAAATATTAATGTCATTCATCATATTAGATTAGATGGTGTTTCCCAGACAAAATCATGTTAAATGCTGTATAAATGACACAGAACATTCAGGCGATGGAAACTACCGTAAGAGACCGTGGAGTTTGAAGCTGCTGAATCCCTCCTTCAAGGGTCAAAAACATTCCTTTCAAATCAAAATAGACCTGAAATCAGAAAAATGCAAGTTGTGGAATATAGGTTTTATATGATAGGAAAAAAAAGAGGTGAAGAGTTGGGCAGTACCTCTTCCTGTATGTATTCCTTAATAGATCAGTCCCGTTAGATACTCATCATTAGAGCCAGAAGGTTACAGGTTTATTACTGAAATTCAGTTCTTTTTATGCTATTTCAGAATGGAACTTAATAGATTATTTTGTTGTTTCATTTTTTCACTGTGGTGTTTGTGTGTCTCTGAATGCTTGATATAGCAACAGGCTTTTAGACAATTTTCCCCAGGCTCTGCTCTGGGGAGCTGTTGCCTCTCAGGCTTCTGCCTGTAACTTTTCTTCAGCTGCTTTTGTCACTGGTGGCAATATAATGTGGGTTTTTTTCTACTTGAGCTCATCTGCATTGTTTCTGTTGCCCTGTCCTAATCCCACCACAAATTTCTGCCAATATGCTTTGTTGGTCGAACCTGTAAATGCTTTTGGGGTCACGAACAAGGGGAATTTAACTAATTTGTCAGTTCAACCAACTGGCAGGAAGCTCCTCTGTGTCTGCCACCAGCCTTTCTGCAAAAGAAATACAGGAGAGTAAAGGAAAGCAAAATCTGTTTAAACTCTCACAGAATCTGCAAGGGACCTTTTCTGATAGTGATACAATATCGTAAACTATGGAAAAATAGAAAAAATAAAGTGGGAAAGTTTGTCCCAACTTCTCCCTTTGAGACTGCTCCAGAATCTTGTTGCCCGAGTGGTTGGAATGAACCCTTGTTACCTGCTTTCTAGCTTATTCAGGGCTGGTTTTCTGATCACTTTTCCTGTGCTACAGTTATCCTCTTTTTTAACCAGTTTAAAAAATGAGCATCAAAAAACTGCGCTTGTAACTTTTTTCTGGGCAATACTACGCCTTTTCAACACTGCCTTTCCTTTCATTTATCCTTCAGGCAGTTCCTTGCCAACTTTTAATTCTTCTGTTAACACTCATCTGCACAAATTTAACGAGTCCTCATGTGGAAAATGGCAGTGTTTTAAATGAAGTCCAGATGTGAGACAACTGCACAAAATCACATTACTTTAGAATAAGACAAAGAGCAAGTGTGTGTAGATTTTGTTTCCTACTAGTAACTTAGTGTGCTGTCAGTAACGCAATGCAGATGCTGTTCTCTATTTACTTTCTTCTTGCTCATTGCTTTCAAGAGTAGTCAGAACTTTAGTGTTACATTTTACAAATGAAAACTATATGTTCTAGCTATTAGTATGCAAAAATTTGATGACCTGAGAAACACTTAACTCTCGCTTCTAAACCTGAATTCAGGTTAGTAATTCTCAGGTCTGCATTGAGAGTGATTCCCTGAGCAGTCTGAATATATAATTTCTATTAGAGCTCTGAACTCTTCACAGTTCACATTATAATACCCACTGTGAGAAGTGCTTTGACATTTCCTTTTTTGCAGACTTGTGTGGTGCTCAGGTGCTGGTCTTGAGATCATTCTTCTGACATACTGTGCAGGCTTCAGGAGAGATGCTTTAGAGAAACAGGCTGCGTTATCTGTGCACGGTGCAGTCAGCTCTGGCTCAATATTTGGCTAATACTTTTGCTTGGCTCAGAGGGCAAGCGGAGCTTGTTTGCGTATGCTGCGTAGCCATTCCCCTAGTTACAAGCTGACCTTCTCCATCAGAAGAGTGCGGTGTGAAAGTGGATGTGTACTTTTCGTTCCTTAAGCAAAATATGCTGTGAAGCGTCAGCCTTTTGCTGCTTTGCAGAATGCCGGATACTGGACTTTGCAAATGCTTGGCTCCTCTAAATATCAAACAAGAATGTTCTGCTATTGGAAACTCAGTTTTACTTGTCACTAGCTTGGCACATGGGTCTAATTGTGCGTGCTTCAGCGCTCCCAGAAGGTTCTCTGTTCCCTCTTGAAGCCAAAGCTTGGCTTTTCTGTAGAAGCTGCTGTTCTTTTCTTCAGTCTTAGGGCTCCCAGCTGCAGCTTTTCTAACTGGTCTGAAGCAGAACCAAAGGTGCTTTAACAGCCCTGGCACAAGGCTGCTGTTTTCCGTGCATGGCTTAGATCAAGGCTTTATTAGGTAGAGAAAAACAACTTTGGTGTCAAAATGTGATTTGGCAGAACTTGAGGCCAATAGAAACAGTTTTAGTATACAATCTTTAGAAAATGCAGTGGGAAACATTTTTTGAAATATAATAAATAGCATAATGTACTGAGGCATAAGTAAACAGTTAAGTTAAGCCTGTTAGTGACTGAGAAAATTAAATTGACCAGAAACTGAAGTCAGTGGTGAAATGGCTGATGTGATTGTCCAAAGTAAAAGAAACAGGAAAATTGAATATATTTTGAAATAGTAATTACACATGTGTAAGTGCAAAGACAAAACCTCTCAGATAAAATATTAGCATCATTAAAATTAGTTGAACATTTGTCCTGGACTTCAAAAGGGTTTTGTTTCTACTGCTCATCTTAGTCTGTGCTTATATTTTTAACTTATTTTAAAGAGGTGATTTCTGGACTGTGTATATGTATAGCTGATATTTTACATGCACAGGCAGCAAACCAACACCATTACAAAATAGGATTGCACTAACATGTATTTCTACGTGGCTTGGGAAATGTTTGCCGGTTAGCTTCAATGTTATGTTGCTGTTGCATTTTTATGAGACTTTCCCACAGAGGAACTGGAGATCTGGTTACACACTCACTGGTTAACTACTCTTTACTGATTTTTAACTAGTTTAATTGAATGAGTTTTACACTGTTAATAAAATAATCTTGAACAACTGCTATAAGCAGATGTAGTGATAACTATGGAAAACAAAACTATGGAAGTTAGTTGAGGGAAGACATATGCAAGTGGAATTTTGGAATAAGGAGTCTACTGACTCTTCTTACTCAAAGTAATCAAATGTTAAATAACCTGACATGCTAGTTAAATTGGAATTCTTTAAAAAAAAAAAAAAAAAGCAGATGCTGAAAACGTAAAAATAAGCATCCAGGTATGTAGATTTTTAAATAAAAAATCAAAAAAGCCACAACCAGACAATATTGTTTTGACCAAGCATGCTTCAAAAACATCAACACCTGTATGTTTATATCCCATTGTAAGGACCTTAAAGACCTTCATTGAAAGCACTGCCAGATGCTTTCAGTGTTACAACTATATTTCGTAGCTGATCTTAAGCAGAGCATGTGTTAATATAGGCTCCCTGTTAATAGGGAAAGCAGTTTCAGAAAATGATTTCATCATTACTATATATAGGAGGTGCTAAAAAATAATGGAGAAGGGTTCACAGGAGGTCTGTCGTATAGAATGTAACATGTGAAACAAGGCATGGAAAACTGAGGAAATGAAATATGAAAAAATAATTGCCAGTCTGGCTTGATGTGAAGAAGTAGCAGTAGTACAAACATATTTAGTGTGGGAGTAGTGCATCAATGGACTGTGGCTTGCAGGAAAAGGCACTCAGAGAGAGGGAGGGGATAGCAATAGACTGGCAGCATAAAACGTTTTGTAAATACTGGCTGTTCTTAGTGAGGAAGAATCTCACCAAGTTTCAGTTAACTTTCAGATTCTAGGTAAGTTTGTTTCCAGTGCTCACATAGCTTTTGCAGTAACAGAACAATTTTCACTGTTAAATGTGCATGAGTATCCACTCTTAGAACTCCTGCACACAGAGCAGTTGTGTGCATCTCCTTGTGAGATGTTCTTCAGGATGCTGTAAGTTATCTAATTGCTCCGTTTGACCGTGGAAATACAGTTGCCTGAAAGGGCTTTATGAGAATCAGGAGGAGATTGTTATTATTTCAATTAATATTCAAGATCCTATTTTATATAGGGCATAGCTAGACTACCAGTGCTCTTTAGTAATGGGAATTGTCATAGGTTGTACAGGTCCGTGTACCTGTTACATACTTTCTACTATTGGTACTGGTTTTTCATTATTACTGAACCACCATTCATTTGGTATCTTTTCTTGCAATATTAAACAAAGTCTAACATCTTTAAATGTTATCTAAAAAATGTATAAGGCACTTCAGAAGTTATGACTGGCTTCTTTTTGGTGACAGAAGGAAATGGAAGTACTTACTTGACTTCCAGAAATGTTCATCTTTTGATCGTGGAGAACTTTTCAACCAGCCCTACTAATCTAGAAGTGATCGTAAAGTTAGCTATAAGTTTAGGAAACCTGTCTAGGATCCTTGTCTGAATGTTTACAAATGGTTATGAAGCCCAAGCTTCAGTATCATAGTTTAGAGATTTGTTATAAAATACAGAAGAGCAATATCTAGTAGTTTTTCCAATTATCTGGGACATAATAAAGAACAGGAAAAGCTCATAGCCAGAGTAACTTTTTAATAATTCACTTTCCTCCTACTTTCTATTCTGCCATTATTTGCTTATGTCCTCCCTGAAGTCACTCCAAAATTTCACCTCCAAAGCTCTCTAAATTCAGTATGGCTCCTCTTTTGTCTTTGGACAATTTAGGGGACTTTTGCCAGGGAACTTTCCTGAGGACAGACTGAATTTCTGTTGCCATTGTATTTCTTTCATGTAACTGTTTACTAAAAGTTAATTTGTTAAGTTTGTCTCCTAATAACCATCACACACCAGTTTACTGTAGGAAGCTGTTTGCATAGTAGAAAATAAATAAAATTCAAGCTGTCCTTTGAAATTACGTCTTTGTTAAAATCAATAAAGAAGCAGGGTAGCTCTTGTTGTGAGGCTGTATTGAGAACAGTTCAAAAAGCTACTGTTTAACAGCCATTTGGATTTTAAACCCGCTAACTGAAATGTTCATTGCTATGTGTATGCAACACCACATGAAAACTTTGGGTATGATACTATATTGATGTAACTTAATCTGCATTTTTGTTAATGTATCATGAGTTTATAACATTAGCTTTTAGTTTTGTGTGTGTACCCTTGCATCACAGATATTTTCATGTCAAAGCAACTTGTCTCATAAAATATGTTTGGTTTTAAAAGTCAAAGTGGCTCTTCCTTTTATTCAGTCAAAGGACTTTCTAGCCCTAACAAATTAACATATCACAAAGCTTATTTCCCATTACCTAGTTCTTAAAAGCAGTACCCATTATGGGAAAGTACAGGCATATGTGGATCACCCCTGTGGTGTTTTATCTTTATCTTATCATCAAAGCTTCTAACTTGGCATGAGACTGGCTTTTCAAACTCATATTCTTCTCTTTGTGATTTTATTAAAATTACTAAGAATTTTATATTCAGACAATACAAAGCTTGGGTCTCACTATTCTTGACCATGGAGCTTATCTGCTCCCCTTTCATATAGAGAAAATAATCCAGTTATTTTTGATACAGTTTTCTCCTTTTCTAGTTGTGGCCTTTCTTTAAAAAAAATAAAAATCAGAAGTACACAGCTCTGTTGTTGTCCAAGGACTGTTGAAACCCCAAGGATGATAGGAAACTTTGTCTTTTTGTGAAAACAGAGCCATGCCACCTCCCTTCATAAGGAACCAGATTGAATGGCATTTGAGTGCTGGTTTTTGAGAACAGAACTTCAGAAATGATGAAAGGGCCACAGAGATGCTCGGCTTCATCCTGGTGCTAAGAGCTGGTCCCTCTCCTTCCTGTCAGTAACTTTTTCTCTTTCCTGTCACCTCTTTTACTTCAGTTTTGTACTGAGAGAAAGCTTGTTGTATCTTTGAGGTGGTATGAGGCTTGATCTATTCATGTTAACCTTTGAATCAGCTTAAATACATCATTAAACTTAATGAGATCTTTTTCTAGAACAAGCCACTCTGTAGCTGATAGAACTTTTCCTTTTTTATTTTCTTTGGTGCTGAGAAGTTTTTTTCACATCAACCTGGAGATACAAGGAACAACAAGTTCTGCAAGAAATGCAGTCAGATAGCACCTGAAAGATTAAGCCTCACTCATTAACTAGACACAAAATCGCTTTCCTCCATATCATTTTGTGGAAGATGGGAAGGGGGGAAACACCACAAAAAGCCCCGCAGAAGTCACAGGGCCGGGTTTTCTGCAGCTCTGGGTGTTGTGTGGTTTCCAGCCCCCCATGTCTGCTGCAGTGCCAGTGCTGCAACTTTGCCGGCCAAGGAGGAGTTTGCACTGGTGCTGTACTGGTGGGCTCACTGGTAAATGCAGAGAGTGATTTGGTAGGCCTTGTTTCCTTGGAAAGCTAGGCTAGAAACTCATCTTTCCTTAGCTGAAACACTTTTTCTTCTTTTCTACACCCACCTAAAATAAGCCGGAAGGCCGTGTTTCAGGGAAAAACTTGTTTCTTTGCTGCATATGCACGGCTACCCAGGGTGCTGGAGCACACATCCTCAGACTGGTCGACATGAGGAAAGGCAAGAGACCTTTTGGCCTGTTTCCCTGGGGAAGCCTGCTGGGCCTGGCAGCCTTTCATGGAGGTCTTAATTGCTATCCTAATCGCAATAAAACTAGCTTTCCACGTTAGAGTCCTGTGCTACTCTTCACCATCTCCCTTTGTTAAGCAACATGAACTAACTGCTTGGCTTTCTGGAATTTTCTTGTATGTTGTCACTACACTTGAGGATAGCCGAAGTGTTGGACTTGAGGCAAATGGCTTCGTGCTCAGCCAAGTCCCTCTCCTGAAATGGTCAGGTTTGGGAATTGCTGTCCTTTAAGAATGTCTGCAGGTTTTTGTCTTTTGCAGCAAAGAATTCTGTGCCAGCCACCACCATGTTACAAATATCTGAAATCATCAGCCCTTAAATTGGGTTTGGATGTTTGATTCTTGTGATTCTTATAAAGTCAGATATTCTTACCCCTGTATCAGCTTTGCTGTTTGCTCTCACTACAGAATCAAACAGGTATCTGCTGTCTTCTATTCAAGTTATGCTCTTAATTTATTTTTTTTTTCTTCAGGAGAATTTGGATTTGTGTTACTGCAATAGTGATGCTTTTTTCTGTCTAGTACCTTTGCAAAAATACTCATTCAGTAATTCCACATTTGCCTGCTTCCTATGCTTAGAAAAGTGGCAAGTGGAGCAATGATCTAACCTTAGGATTTAATTTTTTTTTCTTCTTCAAAATTCCTAAGTAGCTGATCCCAGAAGACTTCTGAAGATAAATACCAGTTTAAGACATCATGTAACAGCAATTTTTTCTACACTTAAATTGGTCTTCAGGGCTTCCTTTTCAAAAGGCATGCCAGTATCCTGCTGTTTGTAGCTGGATTTGACATTATTCCTCATTACCAAAGTCTTTAGGCTAAATAAGTTGGTGGAAGTTGCCTTGTAGCTATATGTTTGAAATTTTCAAAATTAGTGCGTCTGTGTAAGTTTCTAATTAGTTGGTGTTAAAACATTGATGATAGTGGTGATCTCTCCAATCTGCTTATTTTCACTTACTAATCTGCCTGTTTCTAACTTTGCATTTAGTTCATTATTTTCTTCTGATTGCTGACTGAAAGTAAAATCCAAAAATTCAAAGCTAACTGATTTCACAGACAGACCCTTAAGACCTCTCTGATGGCAAGTAGTAATTTCTTAGTCATCCTCGTGAAGCTGGCGCTTGATTCCATGGGAGACTGCCTGAGAGCTAGATGCTCCTTGTCCCATGAAGATGCCTGCCTATGGGCACGTTGTTCTGTCCTTCTGATCCCACAGTTGCTGAGGTTGCAATACGAGAATCCTCCAGCGCTGGTACTAAGGAGTAGCGATCAGAAATGCATTTTGCACGCACGTAGTTTTATCAGCAACTTACCTTCAAAGTGCTTGAAGTGCCTGGCCGCTGAGAGGCAGGTGCAGTTAAGCTGAGCTTGCTAAGACTCTCTGCAAGTCTCCTAGGTGGAAATGGTTCCTAGGATTGGAAGATCATTTCTGTATAAGTGGGCTTAATGTGCTGGGCTGCATATTCAGAAATGCCAGGCGTGGAAAAGGAGATCTGAGAGCTGAATGACTTTCTCACGCACCTAATACCTGTTTTTAAGAACAATGCCAAGAAAGTATGCTTTGTCTGGCTTGTCTTCTTTTAATCAGCCTGTTGGAAACATGAAAATACAGAAAATCTGATTTTTGTTTTTAAACTAATGTTCTTCTGTAATCTGTAGATGTAAGAGGTGGCGTTAATCCATTACTTTTCAGTAGCACTGTAGTAAATATATATATATATTGTGTATATGTGTATGTGTATATGTATATATTACATCTATGGAGTTTGTGTTGAATTTTCTTATGCAAAAAAAACCCCTCTATGTTCAGGGTCTTTGGTACTGAAACTTTTAAGCAATAATTAATATGAATTTCTCTATCTGGTACTTTTTGGGTAGTATATCCAGTTTTTGGGTAGTATATCCAGACAGCTTTTGCAGTAAGCCTGTAACCCAAGAAAAATGTCGTATTTCCCCTATAATTTTTGAAACGAAGCAATCATTTGGGTTCCTTAAGAGCTACTAGAACAGAATAAACTTGAGACTGTGCTGTGGAGATGATTCTTCTACTGCTGTTTGAAAGCTGTGCCTTGTAAAGCAAAATCATCTGCAAACAAGCCACTAAGTGCAGGCATAGCTATTGGTTCTGCAGGTGGTATTCTGTAACCCAGACCAACTGTAGGCTATAAAGGTAGAGGGATAGAGATGACAATCAGTGGTTGAATTTTGGTTTCTGTTTCATTTATTGCTGCAGAGCAGTATTTAGTAGTAAGACTCACGCAAAGTACAAGAACCATTCCTAGTCTGTTTTTGTTTGCATTGGAAAAACAAAATATTTTCTGAGATTTATGGGATCCCTTCTGACCTCATATAAGATGCAGAATTAAAGAAAATGCCCTTGTGATGGCAGATAGTTTATGATGTCCAAGTAAAGCTCACAGTTCTGTACTTCATATTTGAGGTCACACTGAGGACCTCCAAGGCTCCTTGTAAATTGTGCCTTACAGAATTGTGAAGAGAACATTAGCTATTTAACATTCAGAGTAAAATCTTGTTTCAATCTTGAACTATGAGTTCAACAGTAAAGATGTATTTTTTAATGGCTGAGCCTTTACTTGATAAAATTTACTATGTCATGCATCTCATTGGGGTTCTGCTTCTTGCTTGTAACCTGCTCTGGCATACAGACTGCTGTCTATCTGCAAGACTGCTGTCTGTGTCTCCTTGCTTTTTCCATATAATTAGGATATATTCAGTAGAAATGATTAGCATAGGGACCTTGCCTCACCTTTCTAATGCAATATGACGCATCTTGTCCTTTGGTTCCTAGATTGATTACTCATTACGCTTCCTTCCAGATATTAAGTCTATGCACATAAAATGAAATGTAAAAATCATTCAAACAAATATGAGTGACCATATATCACACTCATCTACGTCTTTATGGTCACTGAGTAGTAGCTGAAGTCATCTGGGACCTTTGTTATTGAAGGCAGTCAGGGTTGCCTTTTGGGCACAATCTGTTACTGACTTCAAGGAACAGAATAGTTTGGCTGGTATTCAAGAAACCGCTGATTGACACAGAGCCTTTCCAACTGTTGCCTGCTGTCTAGTTTATCTCATTATAACTTAATAAAAAGGCACCTATGGACATTCAGCAGATTCCTTTGCTTGCTCTCAGAGTCTTGGACAGTGACTTTTCAGGCCAGAATATATATTAATGTATCAAATCTGAAATGCGAGCACCTACAGGGAATTATTCCCCTGTGCCATTTTCTGTGTCAGAACCCTCACAGAATTTTGCAAACAAGATTACACAGATGATTTTTCCTACCAGGATGTCCTGAAAGGGTCACGATCTGGGTAACTATTGAAACACCTTTTTTTTGTTTGTTTGTTTTTTGTTTTGTACATGCAGTGTTACACATTGTTTAAAGTTTTTCCATCAGCCATGTGAAGTCATTAACAGCGTTCAAGTTACAGGCTTAAGTGTACTAACACATTCAAACCTGCACTATCTTTATTTCAAGCATAAATTTCCCTGTTGTCCCCCTTTTGGAATGAGCACTTGAGATGAGTGGCAGAAGCTCAGTATGTCATAAATAAGTATGATGCTAGGAAAGTGTTGAAAATAGGTCCAAGAACTTCCTGTTACTCTCATAGTTTCTTCATTAAAAGCTACTATTAGACTGTCATCAACATGGTTCCCAGCCTTACTGTCCTAAGATTCATTGCTTCTAGTTGGCATTTGAATGCTAGAAACTTCATCCTGCAGACTGTTGGATTGTATATGACCTTACTGACTCCTGGGTTTGATTAATGGAAAGCATTTCATTTGGAACGAAACATAGTAATTAACCTCTTAAGCTACATAAATTGCTAGGAATGCATCACAGTTTTTCAATTTGCCTTTTCTTCTGTAGAAGAGAAAGCAAAATGTTTAGAAGCAAAATGTTTTACCCAAAATTCTTTCCTTAACAGCGCAAAACCTCTGAAGAAGTTCTCCTTTTCTGTAGTGAATATTAGGAATTTATATGCAGCTTACACTAGATGTTTGTCCAAAGGAACAGTACAGCTCATTGGAGGTTAGTACTTTATCACGTGGAGAGGTTTAAGAGTAGATAAGATTGACAACTTGCCTTATAACTTTCTTAAGCTTTCCATTTTACATAAATTGTTACTTTGTTTTTCTTTCACTACTGTTTGTAGAGTATGATTCTTTATGGACATCTTCTGCGGAGTAGAAGGGCAATCACCTGAAACACCATCGTGAGGAAGCCTGTTCTGTGGCCTCCAGTGACAAGTGTTTTGTGTTTTGTAAATCAGCATGCAAAACAACTTTAGTAAGCAGTCATTTCAGCATTGTGCCTCCAACTGAACGTCCAGACATGACACTGAACTACCGCGGTCAGGACTACATCAGCATTTATTAATTACTGGAGGGCGTTGTGGATTTTGCTCTTTTACAGCTGGTTCAGCTACTCCAGCCTATGTTGATAACTTCAGTTTATATCATCAAAAAATAAAACTA
Source organism: Aramus guarauna (assembly GCA_013400195.1). Taxonomy (NCBI): domain Eukaryota; kingdom Metazoa; phylum Chordata; class Aves; order Gruiformes; family Aramidae; genus Aramus; species Aramus guarauna. The sequence goes on from VXBL01009710.1 coordinate 68,140, forward strand.
CTATAGGAAAGATATGTCCTGGCAAGAGAAGGCAGCTTTATTTCTTGGTCAGATGTTTTCTGTGCCTTGAAGCTTAATTTCTCCTTGTAGGCATAAGGCAGTTCAACACAGCTCCTAATTTTCTCTTTTTCCTGCTCTTTGATTTACACAGTCAACCTGTTGCTGTAAAGTGTAAGTGCTTTCAAGTGTCAAACTGATAGCAGTAATGAGGTGGTTACTTTGTATATACTTTGGTCCAGGATTATTTGGGTAGTATGACTATTAATATTTTTAATATAATTCTTGCAGTGGAAAGTTTTGGGGTTTTTTTAAGAAATCAAATTTTGTGCTATTTCTGAAGTTGTCAGACTCAGCATTCACTTTATTGAAGGTGGATCCCCACAAGTGGTGTTTTTGCTCCAACTCATACTGATTTTCATGAGTTACCATAGGGTGCAGTTGCTGCATAGATCTTTTTTCTATTTTTCTATTGTTATAGAAGTTCAGGTTGTTGTTTAATTTCTTGATTACTTTGAAAATTAGGCTTAAAACTCCAATGAGTGTAAAAGTTTTTCGGAAATGGTAGAAAGCCTTGTGAATGGACCCTGATGTGTTTGTGGAAATATAAACAAATGAGAAGGTAAAGACTTGCTCTTTGAAACAGCAGTATTCTGTGGTAGTTCTTAATACCTTAATCAGGAAGCAGTGGATTAATCCTATAAGTATGAACAAATCTGATGATTAATAACATATTGGTCTTACAAGTCCTCGGGTTTAGTTATTTCTGCTCTTTGCAAACTTTTTCTACCATATCGCCACTTCTGTCATCAGTGGTAGGTAGTGACAGATCTTGCTCTTTAACTTATTCTCCATTTCTCAGCACTCCTACTTCTGTCTTAGTTTAGGTCTCAGTGGTTGTTTTCCACCGGTGGTCTCTGGCAGGCTTCTAGTTGGTGTGGGTGACATCTCCTCAATAAGAAGAGGTCATTGCTTCTGGTCTTCTGTATTCTTTAGCTTTTTCCCCTCAGTCTTGAACAATGGGCTCAGTCTGTCTTAGCGGTTTAAAATGTTCTGAAAGCCTCTTTCCTTTTCAGACAGCGGCAAGATTACTTAGGTGATATGGACAGTTCTCAAACTGCTGGTAGCAAATGAATAGCACTCTGTCCACCGATTAAGGTGACAAAATGAAGTGACTTTACCGCATGAGCATTGCAGGGTCTGTCATGTATAATACTGTATGGGTTCAGTTTTCTTTGACTGATAGGCTCTCTGGAGAGTAGGCTACGCAGTTTCACGTTGGTACTCTTCTTCTGAGCGCTAGGTCACTGGGGATGGATTAAGTGATACTCTTCTTACTGCATGACCTCTGGCCATGAAGCAGAATGCATCGTGTAACATGGCTGCTTCTTTGTACAGCTCTGCTGTTCTAATTGATGCTTTTTTTGTTTCAGAATATACTGGGAAAACAGGAGTGGAAAAATACCTTCCTGTTCCAAAAACCAGTCTCATCTATTTCCCCATCAAAAATCCTCTTTTCTGAGTGATACTTTTCTAGCTTGTTCTTAGCAGCTACCAGTGATAGAGATGCTTTGGAGTCCTGTGCAGAGCTGAAGGGCTACATTGGGTGTTTTAGGGCTAATGTGTGTTTGCCTTCTGGGGGTGATGGGGTAGTGGTGTGTGTTTGCTTTGATTTTGGGGATTTTGAGGGGAACATGGTAAATCTGAATATGCTTACATTGTGTGTGCTGCCTTCATGAGAAGCTGGTGTCTAAGCCACATCTGGTTGAATTGAAAGCATTTCATTTCCCCATCTCTCTGGTATTCCTCAGTCAACAGGATGGTAGCAAAGTTGAGGCAAGCTTGTATTTGGTTCTTTATACAATTAAGCTATTTCAAATACACTTCTTTTCTTGTTGCTTTTGTAATTATTTTTCCCTCCCTGCCTTAAGCATTTGCCCTTGGAAAATACCTACTCCTCAAATTTATCAGTACTAATTTGCCACTTTCTTTTGAAATATAAAAGCAAGGTTGTCTTATATCTTTAGATAATGTGGCAGTAAAGCAACAGTGAATAGCTGTGCAAAAGACAAGAATTAATGATCATTGTTAGTGAAGGCTGGATAAAAATAAATCCATCATAGCTTGAGATCCTTAACAGCAGAATTGACGTCTCAGCCAGCAGTTCCCTGTCCTGTATTTTTGTAGTTTGTTCCTTCTATCAGACTATAGAATTTTCTATTTGTCCACATGCTGGGGTTTTGGGGTTTTTTTTCAGACTGCTTCTCCACTTTGCAATCATAGATTACTCTAATGAAAGAAATATAAGACTTTATACATTTCAGAGCTGGTTTTCACGGTCTCTGCAAACTCTGCCATCACTGTACTAATTTGCACAAACCTTATGTTTTTCACAGAAACGATGAGGACCAGGTGTAATACTTTTTTATTATTATTTTCATTTTTAAATGACAGCTTATATTATGCAGGACAGATTGGCCTGGAAAAAAAAGGATCATTGATCTGATACCCTTGGCACTGTTCAAAATTTTGCAAATATATGAAGAGGCAGCGTAAAGTTATTTTGAGGGGTTTCCCAGAGGGCAGTAGTCACAGACAGCCACAGAAAAACTCTCTTAAGGAATTAAATACAGGACAGTAAGAGACACCTCTCTCCTTTTTATAATTAGAACAGAAATACTTGAATGCTACAGTGCCAAAATCTTACTTTTTCATAGAACATCACATCAAAGTACACCGTAAATTTTATTATTATCTGATACCTGAAGTTGTATGAATAATATTAGCAGCAAACTTAAAAGAGTACTAAGGAGAAACTGCCCTGTTTTCCTTTTTGGAAATTGAAATAAAATAAAAAAAAATGGAGAGAAATTGTTTTAAGCAGTGTTAGAAATCAAGAATGGGTTCTTAGTCACTTTCTGTTTTTCTGTAATGCATTGATTTATGACAAAGTAATTGTAGATAAGGTGGACAGGGAAGTACCTTTAATGTTTTGGGTGGGTTTTTTCCCATTAAAAACAGTATTATGTGGAAAAGGGAACTTTAAATAGGGAACTGTGTTTATCTAACCTGCTGCAAGAGAATCATTTGAGTAAGAAAGTCATTGAGTCAAAATAGTGCTTATTGAGACCGAATGCTGTCTGGTATACATCATCTACACCTTGTGTTTGAATTGCATATGCTCACACACGGAGCATTATATATGCAAGTAGTATAGACTGAAGTCGATACCAGTGTCGTCTGAATTGTTTCTTCACATTACTGCTGTACTCCACATCTGTGGTTTTTTGGGGGGGTGTTTTTGGTAAGATGTGACTGTGAAAATGCAGTAGGCTATAGCTCTTGTTCACTGGAATGCAAATAACGTCCTATTTATCTGACTTTTATAAGAAAGCATTGGTTCTCTTGATTTATCTGCTTAGATTGTGGAGGAAGAAATTTGCAGCATAGTTTATGTAAAATACCATAAAGGAAGACACATAAAGTTTAGTCTTGAGGAGTTAAACTGCATACAAGAGTCTTGAAGAGGAAAGGAGTTTTATTTAATAGACAAAATTCACAGATTTTAAATATTTCCAACTGAAAACTTTCTGTAATTTTCCCTTTTTGTAATTGAGAATCTGGCTGAATACAGCAGTGATACCTTTTGGGTTGAATTACTTGAAGTTTTTAATTTGTTAAAATATTACAGTCCTATTTATAAATTTACATTAATTTGGACAATGTCTTACAACTTTTTTTTTTTTTAATAGTTATTTGAACTGCTAGGCCCTGAAGGTTTTGAACTCATAGAGAAACTCCTACAAAACAGATCTCTGATTCTGGAAAGATCTTTGACTTGTCCAAATGATAACAGGTTCCAGACTCTACAAGGTAAGCAACTACAAAATTTTTATTCCAAACCATCTGAAAAGTAGTTTTCTAACTGTTCAGTTATATTTCAAACAACAGTACTGTCTTTCTGTATTTAAAAAGCAAGCCAAAAAAAAAGAAAAGAAAAGGAGGGGGGATATATATGTTTATATGGGTTTAAACAAAGAAATTATGGTCTGGTTATACAGAGGAAACAAAATCATAACGCATATATTTATTTACTGCCTATGGGCATCTGGAATTTTAAAATGTATTAACTGTTGCACTGTATTTTAATGGATTACTCTGGAAATAAGTTGATCTTTGGTTATTCCTCACCTGCTTTCCTGCTTACTACTGTGCTATCATCAAATGTAGGTCTTGGGGAGAAAAAGCACAGTAATGACTACTTGTGAAGAAAATAAAGTGAAGCTTAAGAATGAAAAAGTGAGAGGGGAAAAAAAAAAGGGGGGGGTCAGGTTTTATACTGTGGTTTTTGTTTTTGTAAGATAAATTGCCTGCCCAGAGTAAATCTTTTAAAATCTCTATTACAAATTGCTGTTTAAAAACAAGTCTTCTCACTTTCTCCTCTGATGAAAATAAATCTGACTGGGAATAGGTTGTGACTTGGGGTAAATTTTACATGGACATAGCACCATGCAGCCCATTGCATACTCACTGCATACGGAGTTAGAAAAATGTGAATAAAACTAGTAATGGTGGACTTACAGATCCTCACAATAACTTTAAAATGCAAATAAAATTTTTAATATGTTTATAAAATGTTATATATAAATGTTATTTATAAAATGTTATATGGGCAAGTGTTTAGTAGTTCACCTTTTATTGTGTTGATGGTTAGTCTAAACTCATCAGAACAACTGTTAGTTTTATCTGTTTGTGACTTCAAAGTGGAATGTCTTGCTAGCAGCATAACCAGGCTTTGTGTCCTGGTGTTTTTTTTTCCTTTCTGAAATAATCAAATAATAAATTTAAAATATAATCAGTAGAAACTGAACTATTACAGTTTTTCTCCTGTGTGGAGATTTTAGTTACACAAATATTTTCTTGCCACTTAGCAGAAATAGTATTTTGGAAGCTTTTATGAATTTATTCTTCATTATGCCATCAGTAAAATCTGTCACAGTAATTTCTGCTAGAATGTGGTGGAAGAATATTTTCAGTGTTGTGCTTTTGAGACAATAGGAAAACATTACTGATTGTATGCTTTTTTCACCAATGAGAGAACCTTTCTTTCACTGTGGTAGTCTGATATCTGAGTATCTTCTCTTAGACTGAAGATACTATGCCCCAAGTTCCATTTTACTAATTTTAATAAGGCTTTTTTCTTTTAAGTTGATCAAAATGGTATTTCTAATACTATTTCTAATAGTTTTTTTTTCTTTCCAGAATGACATTTGGAGAAGGGAACAATTTGTGTCTGCAGAAATTTAGTCAACTTTGAGTAATTCGTGTCTTGAGAGAATAAGCACAAATCAAGGAACTGTACATGTACTGCATTTTTGAGACATGCTGTATTATTTTACTATTTCTTATGTCATTTACTTCCATGGCAGTAAAGGTGATTGTTGTGCTTATCAGACAAGTCAAGTAACAGTTCTTTGCCCTGGCGTGTGTTCAGTCTGAATTGAATTTAGTTAGGAAATCACATCCATTGTTGTCTCTTTTTAATAGAAGAGAGAGACTTAAAGCTACAGACATGATGGTATAATTTGGACATTTTGACAGTTTATTAGTTTTTTTTTCAATGCTGTTGAACAAGTTTTAGTCACCTTTTCCAGTATGCATGCTGTGAGAGGCAGGAGTTTCATTGTTACTGTAGGTGAAAAGTAAGTGGCACAAATTGTTCAAAACATCAGTCAAGTGGGTTTATTTGATGAAAAAAAGGTTTTCAAGTTTTCAGCTTCCGAGTTTGACTGCAAAAGTATATATGAAACATAACTGAATTAAGTATATAATATTCAGTGAAACCTACATAAACTAATAATCTGTTTACAGAATTTTGAAAATAGAAGTTTAAAAACACTGATATAATTAAAACGAAAACAAATATCTCCACCTCATTGAGTGTAAAAGACTTGGTTGTGTCTTTGGTTTTGGCCAGTAATGGCCTTGGAAGGTTAAATGTAACTGGGATTTTTCAAGTTCCCTGCTCCCGTAATGGTTCTGTGGTTCTGATTCTTCTTGATTCAGACCTTCTGCTTCCCACATAAAGGGAAGGAGTCCTTGTGGTTGTTTAGAATAGGATTTCTTTTCTCATTCACTTAGGGAAATTATGTTGTAAGTATGCTTTCAATACAATCAAGTTATCTAGTAAATGTACACTAATTGTTTTGTGAAGAGGCTGTTTAAAAAACCTGTTTAATCTGTTTTCACACCATTCTACTCATCTCTTCTCTTACATGTATACACTAATGAGTGGCATTTCCACTGTTGATGCAGCTATAAATACAGAAAAGGAAAAAAGCTCTTCCTTTTGCTGCTAGCCCATCCTTTTGCTTTGGGATAAAGAATTTTTGTTTGCTTAACAATGGTAACTTTAAATGTCTTACCTTTGGGACATGAGCTGGTGGTACTTTTAGATTTCTTGCACAGATTGCTGCATGTTCATCTAAATAAAGCTAAAATATCTTTAAACACACATACTCCCCCTGCCCCCCAAAAAAGAAAACAAACCTCAAAAAGCAAACATTTAGGAGAAAACTGGGGAAAACAAAGATGGAATCTAGTACTTATGGAGATGCATACCTGTTATCATATTGCAGAACAGTGCAAGAAGTTTATAGGTGAAAATGCTAAGCCCAATTATGGTTGTCAAGTTACAATTCAGTCTGAACAAGAAAAGCTGTTAATGAAGCAATATCGTCGGGAAGAAAAGCGAAATGCCAGAAAAGAAAAACAAGCTGGGGAAGATGGAGAAGTTTCCGGAGAAGGACTAATGTGCTTTGATCCCAAAGAGCTGCGGATGCAAAGGTAATAAATGCCAAAAGTTGAGAAATGCTTATGTTGTAATTGCTTCTTCAACATATCATAATAGTTTATTTGCTTTTAGTTTGCTTTGGTGGGTATGTGATGTTGACTTCAAGTCACAATTTATTACAAGTGTAGAATTCTTTTTAATATTAAAACCTAATTTTCAGGAAAAGAAAGCAGTGGTCTGCTTAATGAGAATCTTCTTAATCTCATCTATGTGGGCTGGAGATGCAGATTAGAGGGGTAGGCTATCTTTCTTAGTTCCTGCACGCATGCTACTTGCTTAAGATTTATGAAGTCTGTACTAAATCTATCAGAACTATCTTTCTTTTTTTTCCTCCCAAGATTAATGGATACTATTTTCCATGTTGTCAGCTAAAGGTAGTGGGAGGAGTAGGGGAGGGAGAGGATAAGGAGCAAATAAGCTGTTGTGTTTCATATTGAGAAAAACATAGTAGGACTGGTACTTAACTATGAATACATGCTGCTGTATTACTTAAAAAGAGGCAAAACTGCACTTATTGGATTGCACTTTTGATTTTTATCTAAACTGTGTTACAAGGACTTGTTTTAACTGGTGCCAGAGAATAACACTGTAAAATTCCCTTCTTAACTATCTTATGCATTGGTGTTTTTCCTTAAATTTCCACTATTGTTGCTCTCATTTTAATATACCACATTCAGGTTTTGTGCTGGCTGCCTAAAATGGGCAGAATTATTGTTGTTTGTTTTTTTTTTTCCTGCTCACAGAGAACTAGCACTTTTGAATGCTCGAAGTATGCCAATCCTAGGTAAACAGAGAGAGATAGAGTTTGAAAAAATTCATTACCCTCATGTTTATGATTCCCGAGCTGAAGCTATGAAAACATCAGCATTCATTGGGGGTGCAAAGGTACGTGTTTGGTGCATGACCCTTCTTGAACAATACATCTTTCCCAGCGAATAATGTGCAGCAGGGTTCTCTTTGTTCCCTTAGAGATTTTCCTCCTTATCAGAGTCCAATGTCTGAAGCAGTGCTTCTTTGCAGAGGGTTGTAAACACTTTCATATCTTCTGTTTTTATTTTGACTCTAGAAGAAATAATCTCATTCTCAACTAATGTATGTGTTTTTATTTCTACGGTCACTTAAATCACTAAAATACTATTTTTCTCTTTATTTTTTGGAAGCTGTTGAATTGACTTTAACAAAATGAATGTTGTATGCAATTCTAGACTTAATGGCTTTCAAAATTTAATAAAATTGAGTTATCTTTTTTGTCTTTTTGGGACCATTTTCTGAGTAGTTAAACTGATTATTTTCCATTTTGGGGATTCAGTGCTATCTATAAAATGAGTCAGTGAGAATTGCCTGTATTTTGGATTCATTTTTTGAAGGAAAGAGATAAGCCATTGTTTAAAGTGGGTTATACATGATGATACTTTCTGTTTTCATACTTTCAATTAATTTTCATGTAATACTTTTTTAGGTGTTCTTACCAGAGGCAGTTCAGAGAGAAAACAATAAAATGTATGAAGAGGTGAAGATCCCCCATAGTGAACCAATGCCTATTGGTATTGAAGAGAAAATTGTTTATATTAAAGACTTAGATGATGTGAGTAAACCATTTCAACAAAATAAAATTAATTTTTTCTTTGTACTACAAAAATTTATTTGAAAAATATTAGCAATTAGTACTGTGATTTGTGATGCGTAAATGCAGCCAGTTAGTTTCTTTGCTGCTAATTTTGAGAATATTTGTTGGGGGGATGTAGTTCAATGATATATAGTCCCTTTCATGATGACTCAGATTCAGGAAATTCCTGCTCTAAACTTCTTGTTCATGAGTTGCGATTCTCAATTCCTTTGGCATTACCTGTTCAGCTATTTCTGGTGTTAAGCTGTGATCTGGATGATTAAAATGAGAATAAAAGATTATGGTGATTCTGTTCTCTTTCTGGAGACGACATGAACAAGTGAGCCCAAGCTTCTATATCTTGAGTTGCGCAGATTGGCGTGTGACTGCACCGCGCTATTTTGCAGTCCATGATACTAGTCTTATAGTACGATGCAGTTGTGGGGTTCTTAAGGTGTTACAGACTGTATGGGGTGCAAAACCTTCTGGAATAATGCTTCTTTAAGCAGAAGGTAGCAAATCATTATTAGCAAAACTTTGATAATAGAAAACAGAGGGCAGAGGGGGAAAAATGCAAGTAAACCAAGCATAAACGTTTTAACTTTAGTGATTGAAACTGGTGCAAAAGCTGAGGTAAGGGAGCTAAATTTGTTGTTAATATTTACCCTCGGGAACTTGCAGTACTCCATCACATTGTACCTGCTCACTCACTCCTCATAGTCTGTGTCAAATCCGTCGATGAATGGAAGATGTGCTATAGATTTCAACAGGGACACAGAGCAAGCTGTATGTGCGCATGAAGAACACTGTGTTTGTTAGTTCTTCAGCAACATACAACATGAAAAAATGTTTCTCACTTCTTTCCCTGTGGGAAAACAGGAAATGAGAATATAAGTCTACTACGATTACTTCATTAGGGTTCTGAGTAAAGATCATGTCTTACATAAACATTTAACTCTTTTTAAACAGAAGACAGTTTAATTTTAGAATCTGAATCTATTCTTTTCTGCTTGGGTGACAGTATGTAATGTCATGTTTGTGAAGTGACGGACAGCTTAAGTAGACAGAAAAGTTGAGCCACTGCAGCTGTAAAATGTGATATTTTATATGACAGTTTTCAGCATGACAGCTTTTTACAATGCAATGTCTTTCTCCTAAGCTAAATAATACTTGCTAATCTGTAAACTTTTTGCAAGAAGTACCAATATTTCAAGAGGCAATAACTTCTTTATAAAAAATACAGTTCAGACAGAAAAACAAATACCTAAAAGAAATGGTTTGCAGATTTTTACACATATAATGTTAAAAATAAATGTTACAAAATGCCTCAGTTATACATATTTCACAAATAATTTGTCTCCTTTGTAGGATGTGTATCATTGAGAGGTATATTCTTCAGTTTTACAATGAAATTCTGAAATAGAAACAATTTTCTTCAGAACTTTACTCTTCTGTATGTTTCCTATTACAGGACATCAAATAGGAGTTTTAACAGCAGATACAATTTTGAATGTTTGAATACTTATGTATTTAATTCTCACCTCTAACTTTGATATCAGTTTGCAACAAAAGATGTCAAATCTATGAATAGTTTTTCTAACTGCAGGGCTTGTCAGATTTTTGTTTCCGTGAATGAAACTCATTGATTTAAATCTTGTTGAATAGCACCTTTTTCTCAGTGAGTGAAGAGACTGAAATTGCTAATGTGTGTATTATTTAAGTTATATCTGGTCAAGATGTAAGTATCTTGATTAGGGGAAAGTTTCTTTTTGCTTTATCTGTATGGTTGCAATAGATCTCTAAGCTCATAAAATCTGGGTTCATGCTTAAAATTTTTGTGAAAAAACTCAAGTCAATTTAGAGGACAAGAAGTTTTTCTGTCAATGTGGTTTATTCTTTTTTGGTGAACTAATGTAAGCAAAAGCAGGAAAAGAAAGCTTTTTAGCTTTATCTTTAGCACATACAGGTGCTTATAAGACAGGCCTCATATCTCTGTATAGATATGTTTGCAAGATGATCTAAAATATAAACAGATGGGCGAGAAGGAGAGGTGACTAAATGTAACTTCAGAGAGTTCATAGTGGCATCTAAAGGCCTCGTAAGGAAGTTGAGAGTTTTGCTACTATGAGTAGTAGGGTTTTGATGTAAGACATTGAGTTGGTCTAAACATACAGATTAAGGTATTCATTCTGTTGAACAAGTCAATATACATGCAACCCATAATAATAAAGATCCCCAGGAAAAAAAATGCTCAGAGCAACCAAATGGTCTATTGTTGCTGTTACAAGGGTATTTATCGCATAGCTCTCCAAGCACTTGCTGTTTTATGGAGAAATCATGATGATTTTAAATATAATAAATATCTTTCTTCCTTTGAGTTTACTTGTTCAGTTTTCACCTGATCTCCATTTCACCAGTCCCATTACTGTTATGCTTTGGTGAGTTTCTTGCCTTTCTGAGAGCCAGCTCTGTCTGTGTTTCCCTGCCTTGGGTACTAACACTTATTAAACCTCATGTTCAAAGACACAAATACTTTGGGTTTTCTAAGGTGTTTCTCTTTCTAAAATTGTCTTTTTATGAAGAGAAAATAAATCACTTTTCTACTTTCTGAGAACAGTTTTGCTGACTTACTTTCAGGCTTAGAGCTTTTAAGTTCTCATTTGCCACGGAGCCACTGCGAGGAGGAGGAGGAGGTGAGGCAGATCAGAGCCCCTGCTGCTCGGGGCAGTTGGGTATGGGAGTTTTCTGTGAACTCTGAAAGCTGTGGGGTGTTAGCCTGCTGGGGAGAGGCATAAGCCACTGGTAACCTCTCTGGAGCTACTTTGTCTACACAATAACGATAAGAGACAGTGACCCCCTTCATTTGCTATACACTTTTGTGGTAATAGTAGGCTCTCTTCTGTAAGGTCCAGCTTGCTTTTGCTTGCTGTCGCAAGCTGTGACCAGGTGACAGAAGTAAAACCAGGTTTGCACTACAGAAGACTTCTACCTTTCCATCTAAACAGGTGCCCTCTTTGAAATTTGAGCAACATCTATGGCACATACAGGACATGGCTTCAGGGAGAAAGAACAGCAATTTTTGTACAATGAAAAAATTTCCTGGGCCTTCTCTTGGGCTCTTCTTACTTGGTAACTACCTTGCCCGAGTGTGGAGAGGGGAGGTAGTCAGGAGTACTGTACAGCTGGCGTCCTAGTTCATTATGTTGCAGAGGGAAATGTGCTTCTATTTATATTTGATTTATGGAAAGTTTTTTAATAGCTAGTGTAGATTTCTTTTTAAGGGAAATGAATTTATATGCCATTGATAAGGTAAAGAATACTACATCTTGATTTGAAAATTTCCAGTGGTACCTTTGCTCATTCAAGGTTAAAAACCTGAACTGCTTCAGTTTTCCCAAAGGACTGAAAAGAAGTAACATCACTATGAAGTGACCAATAAGAAAGAGCGTGAGCAGAATAGTAGCAATACAAAATAAAAGTAGTTCTTCACTAATGCTTTGTATTAGGTACGTTGACAACAGTAGGTTTGGGAATGTACTAAGACAGACGGAGAAGCTGTGCTGTATAGCTAAGTGAGTGCATTTCACAGCCTAAGGACAAAAATTCTTCATTATTCAACTTAATATTCACATTACCTAGCAAGTGAAAATTCTGTTATTCTTCTACTAGTTTGCATTTTTGTCACCTCTGTCTTGTAACAGACAAAAGAGCTCTATTAGAGAGTCTGTAAGGTATAGGCGTAACATAATGCTGGTAATGAAACTAAATAGCAAAAAGTTCAATTTACCTTTAATTTTCCTTTTAAAAGACAGAAGGTAAGAATTAACTAAAATGGACTAGTTTGTATTCTTCTGAAAAAATGATTCACTTTCAACTGAATATTAATGCGAGAATATTTAAAGTGGCATAGGAGCTTCTTGTCTTTTTAGTCTGTACGTTCTCATTTGCACAAAAGTAATTTTAAGGAGTGTATTTCTCATCATTTATGTGATTTTGATCACATTGTCAGCAGTTTGGGTGGAATATTTGACCATGTAACATGCATATTGCAGGATAAACTATTAAATTTAATCTTCAGAGGTCATAAGGTCAGAACTGAGTTTGTGATAAGGAGTTTGTTTATCTTTTGAACCATTAGCAAAAAGTTAAACCTCTGGATCATGTAAGTTGAAGTTATCTATAATTTTAAATGTTTTTAAGGATTAGTTCAGATTCCTTACATTGTTCTCATTTCCTTAAGTTAATGTAAATATAGGTTGAGAAGAGATGAGAGAAATGTATTCGTTTAAATACTAATTCTAACAAATCACATTTTAACCACATTTGAACCATGTATAGACTCATTTTTTATTTGTTTCTTTTGTATAAATATAAGGCAAAATGGCAAAACCTCTATGAACCAAAATCCAAGGGAGCAGCAATGCCTTGAACTAGCACAGGTATTAACAGGAGGTTCTTACAGGATTGGCAGTGTAATAAGGCTGCACTTTCCGCTGTGGTCCAGAATGAAGTGACCTTTATGTCAATGAGTGTTGTTTTTTAACATTTTGAAGTCTTCTAGAATAAAACTACAGTAGGCCAGTCATTAAGCACGTCATTCCTCTACATTTCAGACTAGAGCATTATCATGTGTTGTGAAAATGGTGTATTAACCTATATTTGTAATTTGTGTCTCAGTCTCTCACGTGAGGCTACTAGCAAGAAGCTGCAGCAAAATGATAGACCTAGTGCCGTTGGTCACAAAGTTAAATAAAACAGGTGATTTGCATAGTCGATGAAGCCCTCATTCCTAAGCTTGCCTTACTTGAGGTAGTAATAAATTGAGTCCAGCTCAAATAATTTGCTCAGTATTGGAAAGAACTGGAAAGACTATTACCGTAGCAAATATCTGTAAATTAACTAAAGCACCTAGCATAACCATAGAATCGTAGAATGGTTAAGTTGGAAGGGATGTTAAAGACCACCTAGTTCCAACCCCCCTGCCATGGGCAGGGACACCCTCC